>JAZDUA010000079.1:4225000-4418814 GCA_038098605.1 Gryllus longicercus
ACAACACAATGGGCACGCCCTGGGCCCGCGATACTTATTCCGATTTAAACTCAGTGGCACTTCAACATCACGAGCCGGACGGAGAGGGGGGCTCTGTCACCCAATCGGGAGCTTCGTTACGACTTAAATTTTTGGCACTGGAGCACCCGATTGGATGATAATGATCCACTCTTCTTCCCATGTTCCCCTTCTTCTTGTATCCGTGAAGTGACATTAAGTTGAAATCGGAGTATAACCGCCCGCCGGATCGCGCGCCGACCGCTCGGTCGCCCAGCCCGCCGGTAGATCGTCCGCCCACAGCGACGCACTGTGAGGCGAAAACAAGGATCAAACCAGCAAATTTGTACCATATAAATCACCAGTGGTACATTAATTTACTTGGGTTATCCCGACATGTATGAGAGTATGGATTGCGCGTCAGTGACCTAACGATCATTACTTCCGTAAGTATAATGCATGTTATATCCTGGGAGGCAGCGGTGTTGTTCTCTGGAACTTGAGATGCGGAGGCGACCTATACGCCGGCTTTCGGGATTTTCTCCCTTTCAGGTCTTTCCCCCGTCGAGACGCACAGTGTCGCGGACGGTCGCCGTGACAGAAGGCGTCCTAGAGCTCCGACGCCTGTCGGAGATTTTCTCCCTCAACGAGGGATGACCTTCATGATGAAAGGAGGTTAGGCCTTCGCTCGACCATAAAGCCTGTTTTACACGATCATTTTTTCACCATTTTCCGCCGGTACAGAAAAGCGACATACCAAACTGGATGTAATTTGTGCGAAAAAATGAAGCATGCTTCATTTTTCAGTACTAATTTCATCCAGTTTGGCTACCGCGTTCCTGGCGTCACTTTACGGAACATTCTCTGGTGTGTCATGCGTGTGGTGCGATTTGTTCATTTTGAAGTTTCCAGAGCGTTCTGATGTGTTGAATTGTAATGTGATATGATTATGTAGTGAGAAATGAATCATGTACTGTGTGCTAATGTCACCGCGTTCCCTGCTCAGTCCAAATATAACGTGACTTAATTTGTTACCATAGATGCAATGTGCAAATGTTTGATCTTCAGCGCCTTTTGTGGCGTCCAGAGGAAGTATGTTCATCACGATTACTTACAAAGACCAGAAATGATCATGTAAAACGCTGGAATGACTTTCATCCAGTTTCGGCACAGAAACATAACGCGTAGAAACGGACGTCCTTTTTCCATCCACTTTCTGTACAAAAAAATTATGAAAAAAGGATGCAGAAATGACTGAGTAAAACAGGCTTAAGACACGAATAAGGATTCGACAGGGAAGGAAGGATAGCAGATGGCGCGTGGCCGGATATTTAGGATACTGCTCCGCCATAATTGTTCTCAAGGTGAAACAATCCATAGGAGCGGAGGCGACAGAGAACAACCTACACGAACCGAGTTGACAAGACCCACTCAATCGTGGATGGGTCTTTTTAAAGTAGCCGAACGCGCGTATTTCCGTCTTAGGCCCGTTGTCAATCTGTCGCCGCGCCGTCGCATTCTTCCGACAACATAGTAGCAGGTAGCGCTGAAAATAAACACATCAGAGCCCGACTTTCGATCCGGTCTCGCTCATGTATGATCCCATACACGAATAAGTCATTCGCAATCGTTCGAGATTTTGGCCACGTTTCCGTCATTTGGTCGCAATGTGCGCCCGCCCGGCCGCCCGCTGCCCGTCGGGCGCGACGGCGGAGGCGGCTAATTACGCGCCGACGCTTAGACGCGCCGCTGGGCGCGCGTAAATACGTCACTGGGAACGGGGCGAGACGCGATGAGAAGAACAAGACTCGACCACAATGCGATTAGTATTTTAGGAGGAAGGGAACGTTGGGATGTAACGGGCACACTTTGGCGAAGCAATTAGTTTAGTGTGCTCTGGAATAAACAAAGTACTTTGTCGGTGTCCACTCGTTTCCATTACAACATTTGAAAAAAATGTTAAATTTCTTAATTAAAGCATAAGCATTTGGATTCGAATGTGTATGTGTTAAAAATGCATATTATACTTCAATATTTAAGATAATCAAACTTGAAAGATAAATATTTATTAAATTCGCACATATTTTACAGCGTGATTCATCCAGCATATTATTTTGGTTGTAAATGTAATTTCCAAAACTTTGTTTACAAAATATTAACGAATCATAACTCATTTTTAGTTGAGAGTTATTAATTTTATGGCCAAATGTATCGTAAAATCTGAAACCGATTTATTTTATAAAATTCAATAACTAATACCGTAACTATAACGAAATCCTTCTCAAATCAAGTTATTTCAAATCAAGTGTTATATTTCATCAAAACAAAGAAAACAGACGGTCGTACGATTTCCGAAGTTTAATTTGACGGTAGTGTACGGATTAGCACAAAAATAAAGGGATGGGCATTTGCATGAGAACCTCGAGACTTTTTGCGACTGTGCAACAATTCCATCACGGACGCCGCGGGCACGAATCCAACAAAACAAAATAGCAGGTGGCGCAGAAATTGAAAGCTGGGGATCTCCTCTCAGCGGGCATCGTTATCGCGAAACGGCTGACAAAGAAAAGCTGACTGCGCTCTTCGGGGAGCCTTGCGGAACGCCCCGAAGGAGCGCGAGCGGCCAGGCTGCGCTGGATGTGCGGGCGAGTGGCGGAGAGGGACGGTGAATGGCTGGAGCGCGTGTTGCATATTCCGATTTTAGATCACTGTCCAGGCGTTTCCCCTTAGAAAAGTTATCTATTTTCTTGGACGAGCTTCTTGACATTTTTTGTAAAGTTCAACCGTTATTTTTTTGGTGACGAAGAAACAAACATGGGCACCAAATCCTAGCCGAGTGGTGGTCGATTCGGTGATATGGTGGAAAGGAGGGCGATGTTATGGGAAGGCTAAAAGACGGGTGGGCGAGAGGTTATGTGGGCGAGTAGATGGACCTCTGGGAGATTGGGAGCCAGGATAAGTGTGATGTGGAAAGATTAGAGAATTGGTGGATAGACGCGTTGATGGTCAGTTGGGAAAGATGACGGGTGGCCAGACGCGACGACGGACGAATCGTGGAATAGGCGCGGGAGGTGGGCGGGTGGAAGGGGGGGGAGGCGGGCCCACGGAGTGGCCTCCAGAGGCCGCAGGCGCCTGGCGCGCGCAATAAGCAGAGGCGCTGTCCCTTTAAGAGGAGCGCCGCGCCGCCCCACCCCCATTCCATTAGGTTATTAGCTCGTTTATTGTTTTCCGCGCTGCGCCGCTCTTGCAGCCCAGGTCCATCCCTCGCGCACAGTACCGCCAGACGCGCGCAACAGCCTAGCAAAGAAGTCTGCTGCCGAGGGCGAGGGGGAGCGTCGTACGGGGTAAAGCTGTTGCTTTGGTGCGATAGAGCAAAAGATGCTGACGATAGTGCGAACACATCGTGCAAATGACGGTTCAAAAGGAAACAAGCTAATGTTGAGATAAATAGGAGATTCTTACATTTATTACAAAATATAAAATGGAACAGTGAATGTGGTGTTGAAGGAGAACGGAAGGGAGAAGGAATGATGAGGAAACTAATGTTTGCTGCGATATTGAATCACAAGTAATATATCGTATAATAGAAATTGTAAGCAAAAAACTATTCAGTATTAAAATTCTAGGAAGCTGTTTCGAGTGTTGGGAAAAGCAACAGCGAGAACAAACGTGTTTGGTCTTATTGCGAAAAATATCCGCCCGCGGATCCACGATGCAGAACAGTACACAAAGTCGATACTTCCAACATTCATGTAGAGTAATCGGCGTCTTTTTCACGGGACTAGAAGGAAAAGGAGAATCTATTTGTATAGTTTCTTACTGAAATGAACAGAATTTGGCTTCGGACAACACTAAACGATATCACAGAAGGCATCGACAGAAGTCAATTAATTACTGGCAAACGTCTGAACCCTAGGTACGACAAAATTGTTACGCATTTAATTGTGAATTATGAGGTGATGAGGAGTGAAGGAAGAATAATAAATACGACACCTACGCAGGGCACGATGCAGCCTCCCTGGCACAGAGGACGGATGCCGCAACCGTCTGCGTCTCAGGACCGGCTTTATATTATTATTATTATTATTATTATTATTATTATTATTATTATTATTATTATTATTATTATTATTATTATTATTATTATTATTATTATTATCGCAAATTGGCGATGTCACGACCACGTAAACGCACAACTCACCGGGGCTCAGTCATATTAATTGAGGGTAGGTTCATGTGACTTATGCCGGGAATAAGCATTTTCATGCAGAATCAATTCTTACATCCCGGGTTGTTGGCTCTAGGGGATGAGGTGAAACAATAACGATGATGAAGGACGAAATGGACAATTACAAACATACAGAGACACACACAAACATAACCATGTCCGAGGCGGCACTCCAACCGGCGATCCTTCGGTCTGTCACCGCCACGATACTCTTGCCTTACGGAGGCGTAGGGCGGTCGAATTTAGCAACACGGTGCCCGCGGTCATGAAAACGCGTGGATCTATTCTAGTGCGTGCGCGTCTGGGCAGCGTGCATCCAGAGTGAAATTAATTAGTAGCAGGTACGTGAATAGGCCGTAACGTGACAATGAGTGCCCGCCTCGGCCCTGGCCTGCACCAACTCGGGCGCGGGCGCTGGGTGGAGACGGTAATGGCAACGGTGGCGGCGTAGGGCGGGCGCGTATGGCGGGCGCGTATGGCGGGCGCGTAGGGCGGGCGCGTAGGGCGGGCGCGTAGGGCGGGCGCGTAGGGCGGGCGCGTAGGGCGGGCGCGTAGGGCGGGCGCGTAGGGCGGGCGCGTAGGGCGGGCGCGTAGGGCGGGCGCGTAGAGCGGGCGCGTGGGGCGGGCGCGTGGGGCGGGCGCGTGGGGCGGGCGCGTGGGGCGGGCGCGTAGGGGGGGCGCGCAGGGCGGGCGCGTAGGGCGGGCGCGTAGGGCTGGCGCGTAGGGCGGGCGCGTAGGGCGGGCGCGTAGGGCGGCGCGTAGGGCGGGCGGCGCGTAGGGCGGGCGGAGGGCGCGATCGATCGCCGCAGACACAAAGCCCGAGCGGAGGCGGCCGTGCCGTGCAGCGCAGCGCAGCGCAGGGCGCGGCAGCGTAGGGCAACCGACGCGCCGCGTGCGAGGGGCGGCGAATTTATGGCAGTGGGTTGAGCGCTCGCGAGCGAGAGCGAGCGGCGCGGAGGGTGTGCCCCTGGGGCGGGCGCGCGCGGCGCCCGGTGCCCGCCCTGTTGCCACGTCTCCGCGCAGCATCCGCGCTCCTTCGTAGCCGCCGCCCCTCAGGGCGAGGTGGGAGACGTCGTCGGAAGTGGCGGAGGAACACGAGAGAAACCACGTGGAAGAAGAAGACAAAAAGTGATGGCGGAGAAGGAAAACGTGTCGGAAGAAGGAGGGAGACAAGAAAATGGAGAAGACGAGGAGAAGGTTAACACGAAATTGAAGCTGGGTAATGAATACGAGGAAATAGAGGACAAAGGGTAATGAGATGCGGAAATCGAGGAGGAAGTGAAGCAAAAGGACATGAAATGAAACTAATAACAGTTGGGCAAGCATTTAAAAAAAGAGTTTTGGGGAATCAAAACTCGTCGAGTATCGGAAACAAATTCCATCAAGAACAATTGTGTGACTTCCAAATTTGGCATTTGTTTCGCTGTTTATAATAATAATAATAATAATAATAATAATAATAATAATAATAATAATAATAATAATAATAATAATAATAATAAGAAGAAGAAGAAGAAGAAGAAGAAGAAGAATCATTTTTTCTTTCACCGTCAAAACTTCAATCTTGAAATAATTTCCACTGGATTTGGGAAAGAGCATTAAATGATTTAGATTATTACTTTTTCCATTAGCCTAACGAGTAGGAATATTAGGACGAAGTAAATCATCTCTTATGTAAGATTTGTAATTAATAAGTACGATAGGACATAATAGTACTTTCCAATAAAAGTAAAGTAAAAAAAAATTACTATATGGAAGGAATTTATTCTCAAAGAAATCGACATCAATTCCCTTTACGAGCCAAACGTGATATTCCCCTCACCAGGACTCTATTATCTCCACGTAATAAAACAAACACACATCGACTTTTGTTGGTGGTTCCCTTTCGGCCCGAAACACTGGACCTTGCGGTAGTACGTTCGAGAGAATTAAGGTATCCGAGGACGCGGAATGGGTGGCCGCTATGGTGATGCGGTTGCGGTGGTATCCAGAGGGTGATGTGTAAGATAAGCCACAGGAAATCCAATGAAGCCACAAAGGTCGAGGTCGGCGGCGAGCGGTAGATTCGTTGGAATATGAAGCGGAGTTTGGAACTACAACTCGGTACCAAGAAACAGAGGATTTCCACGTGAGGTCACCACTTAATCATGCTTTTCACGGCAATGTATTAGTATTTGCAGGCAGTCACAAGTACACAGACGAAGAAAGGTGGCTCAGAGCATCAACTGGTATCACTGCAGCGCTTCAGATCGAGAGTTCCCAGGGTTCGAGTCTCTGCGGTGGCAGGATTTTTGACAGTAGGTCGAGTTCAGCCGCTGATTGGACGAGAATTCTAGCGGCCGGCTGCTCTGATCGGTAGTTTTCCATTGTTTCTCTGGCTAACACCACACAAATGCTGTAGCAGTACCCTAACAAACGGGCCACGGACCGCGCGCCATCTTACCTTCCCCTTCTTTATCCTATTCCCACCCCTTACTTACATATATTTAGACTTACATGCACTTCACTACCATACGTCGTCAGTAGATTTGAGCTTGACACGGCTGGCAGGGTGCCACGCTAAGGCAGATCTAATACCTGGAGAGCCAAGCTATGGTGGGAGATACCTGGCTGGGGAAAATCCCATGAGGCCCACGTAGGTCGACGCCGGATTTCGCCATCCAGCAGAGAAAGATCACCGCCACTTCTCGGGATAAGAACGTGCACTACACATTCGGGACTACATAATGACCATAACAGTTCACGCGTCCGTAATCACTAATCAATCATCTCGTACATAGAAATTTGAACCTGAACTATAACTTCTCATAAAATTACGAAAAGTTCTTCTCTTTTAATTTTGAGTTACAATAATAATAATAATAATAATAATAATAATAATAGAAATACATGTCATAATATTAAAATACAGGTTATTATAAATTCGGAAGTAAAATTTTCAATACTAAATTATTTCATTCTAAGCTCAATACCATCTAAACGACTACATGTCGAAAGTTGAACATTGATATTAAAAAATGCTAGCATCTCTTCTTTACGCCTTCGAATTTCCCTAACTCCCTATTTCTCTCATTTTCGACGTATAAGAAACCCCAATTCCGAGAATCTGGCCCTCTCATTTGTCCGAGGCCAGGAATGCACTGAAGCGGGAACAATGAACCGCAGCAATATATCTCCACTGAAGAAGCGTGCTGTACAGCACTGAGAGGACAAGGATGATTTGCGACTTACAGATTCTTTCTTTCGGAAAAGCTTTTACTTCACGAATCTTACTCACGAATCTCTACTCTAATTAATTAAAATATCTACAAATCACACTGACTCATGATCGCCTTTAACTCTGCACATCTTTCAATCTACAGTTTTATGGCACTGCGACAAGAATTTGTAGAACCAGATGAAAAAGTTCAAGTATGCACAGATATAACAAAACTTCTTTTAATCTTTGAACGTTTAATTTTTGCATTTATGTCATTGACTGGTCTGCAACAGCATTTCAAAATGTCCAAAGATCGATAAATTAAAAAAAAATAAGCGATTCGTAATTTGAAAAGAAATTGGTATAGGAGAAGAATTTACATCGAAATCGCGTATTTTCAACATTAATTTGGAAAATCTGAGACGTTTCGATGGATTCGACAAAATTGGAGGTGGAGTCCGCGACGAGGACTAGGCTGCAAGGACATAATATCGATTCTTGCAGCAAGCCTATCAGGAGCAGAGTACTGTTGCAGCAGAAGCGGCGGAAACTGCAGTAATGCAAACAGGAGGAGGTGGGAAGTAAGGCGCCTGCAGCAATGGTGACGGCCAGCGCCGAAACGCCAAGATCCAACCCGATGACGCGGCGTTAACGTGGACGGCAACTCCTGCAACGACCTCCACGTCGACGACGATCAGAACGTGGAGACCAACGATCGTATTTGGGGCACACTAAGGCACAACGTACCGCACGTAAGTCGGTATTGAAGAAGACTGTAACCGTAGGGCGACGTAGCCAGAGTGAACGGCAACGAACAATAAGCCTGGGAGACATGGAGGGTAGCAGAGACTTGGAGCGACGCGCCAGAAGCAGACTCAGCGAAGGGGCACGCCGAACGACGGGCCGGAGGTTGGGAGGTAGCGATATTCGGGGGATGCGAACGTATCACAGTGCCGGCGGCGGCGGCGGCGCGGCTTATCTCGTGGCGACGAGCGCGTGCTCTGCAAACATCGCCCTTCCCTCCCTTCGCCCGCCCTGCGCTCGCTTCGCGCCACCCCCCCCCCTCCCACGGCTCGTGGCGGGCGACGCGCACTAGCCATGATCGCCATTAACTCTGCACATCTTTTAATCTACAGTTTTAAGGCACTGCGATAAAAAATTTGTAGAACCAGATGAAAAAGTTCAAGTCTTGCACAGATATAACAAAACTTCTTCTGCGGCGCGGCGCGGCGAGCAGCAGAGAAGGGTTGCTAGAAAGCTGCGCGAAGCGAGGCAGTCATCGGAGATGCTCCGACCTTACAAACTCGGGCGTTCACATGGAGATACATATACAGGCGTCTAGATGTTATTCCTAACTGTGTAAAAAATACTTGCACGGCAATTTCAAAAATCGCAGCACCATCACAGAGAAATTTACATACCAACATCTGAATAAATGATCAAATTTTCGGTCTTTAAGAGGCATTTGACTCGTTTTTAATATGGAATTTACACAGTGAAGAACTTTTTCCAAAAACATTTCCACAAGAAAATTTTCGAATTGGTTTTCAAACTTCCGAGGCAAGTTTCAAAAATGTGGGCTTAAGGCGCGATGGCGATATGTTTCGTGGATCCAACGCTGTTGCAACCATCCAAATCGGATGAATTGGAGCGTCGTAAAGTGAAATGTGGCAAAATATAATTCCTCGCAGACTGGCAGCTCGAGCAGCACTATCTCCATCCAGTAAAGAGGGCGCTGGTCAGGCGGGCAAACAGGTGGCGGACTCCGTCAGTCTATGATTTGTTACAATGCTTTTGCCATTTTTCGAGTTTCAGCCGCCATCAGGTCCACTCAAGATACGAAAATGTAAGAAAAACAAGAAAAATCATGCAAGGACACAAAAACGACTGTTTGGATTCTAAAAATACTTTGAACAGTTCCGGTAAAAACAATTTAGAAGAAATTGAAACAAAAATTACGTCTTGCAACCAACAGAAAATGATTAGTGGTTGCAAGATGGTTGCAGAATATTCTGGTGGTTTGCAAGATATGGTAATCACTTTATAAATGGTTTTCAGCTGAACTGAATAAAGAGTATTTTTAGTATCTAACATGTCGTTTTTGTGGTGTTTATATGATTTTTATTTTACTGTCATCTTGGAACGTTGGCAAACAACAATGTAGAAATTTTGTTTTCCTTCTCACCAAGGCCCGTAAACCTGATTTCAGTTACTGTATAAATTACAATTCTCATTTGGAATTTGATGATAACCAGAAGGGTCGGGTAATCCTAGAAGTTGTTTTTTTCATATAGTATCATCCGAACTGCAAATTGGGGCCAAACACACAGCTCCAACAAGAGATCAACTTCAAAATGTCTAGAAGGTACATAGCTTAGTTTGGGCAGTCTGAAGTTGGTCGCCAAACAACCATGTAATCTCCTTCCAACTTTCCCTCGCCGCTCAACACCCCACTCGGACGCTGAGGGTTCAGGGTTGCCTGGGCTAGCGACCGTTGATAACGGTAGGGCTAAGGTACAAGGCAAAAGGTACAAATCCACAATTACAGAGAATCTACCAACTTTTAAAATAAATATTTACAACCACTTACTACCCTCTTAACGAACACGGCACTACTTTTAAACTGAATGTGGTTTTCTGTTTCTACACTCCGGAAGCTGAATTATAACCGTTCTCTCGAGAAGCGAATAACGTCAGAGCTGTATCTTCTCGCTGCTATCCGATTCGAATTTGCATCGGCAATTCCAGAAATGCAATTGAGGAAATCCAATACCTCGCTTTGCATGACGCCCTGTCTTCCTACATTTTTGACATGACAAGATGAACAGATCTCGGAGTTTCAGTCGAAACAGTTCCACATTTCCTATTTACCTCATGTCACATGTCAAAAGCAAATTGAAGCGATTGCCCACCAGTACATGACACAATGCGTCCACCGATTGAAATTTCTATTATTTTTCGGGTTCAGTATTTTTCGATTAGAACGAAGTACGCCGATTGATTAAAGAAAATCATACGAACAATATGACTTTGAAATGCGTTTTGTTTATTTGAAGAACAACGTCAATCCGACAATGATATCACTGGTAAAATGGTCATTTTGACAAAGCTAATCTTAGGTATTTGCTGACTCGCGTATGAGAACGAAGTGCAAGAGTGACTTGAGAGATTGTTTTGAATCCGTTCTAGTTATAGGAGAAAAATCTCAAACATAAATATGTCATAGGTAAAAGAAAAATGACATAAAACAATTACTATTGGGATGATAGAATTTTATTAGTGACTAAAAGAGCAGTTATTTTGAAAGCGACTGTGAAACGATCAGAAAAAAACTCAAACTGAAAACAAAATGCCAACAATTATGTACACAGACAAATATTCAATATCATATTCATTTTTAATCCGCAGTGTATTCGAAAGTAAACACAGGCGTTTCCGGAGTCAGGAAGAGCTCTCCAAATATCCGCGGAATATTCTATAAACTGTGGAGATGAATTATTCGGAACAAACGCAAATAAACGGATATTGGGAGAACAGAGTTTGTGACTGTACAATGGGTAAGCTTAAAACTTACGTTTGGCATCGTTATTTTGACGTTCCACGTCATTTTGTTGTTTCCGTAATGAACTGATAGATATTGCTTTGGAGCTTGGAATTAGAGGAATGATACCCTCCGTTTATTTCTAAGATTTTAAACATCGCGACATTATTGAGCCAGATAGCATTGGTAACTAACACTTCTAACACTTTAGGATGATACAAAACTGTAAATGACAAATAGAAATGTCCCGAATTACGATTTGGGAGTCGCTAAGCATCTTACGTAAAAATGCCACCAATTATAAATATTTGAGTAGTGCCTAGTGTCAATCTGCTTGAACATAAAAGAACAAAATTTGAAAGTAGTATAACATACGTCAATCAAAGAAACATTTTCTCATCGAATAAAATGAAGCATTTACTTTATCATTTGCTAATATTTACTACGCTATTACTGAATTTTGTGCAGGCGTGATCGTAGCTAATCATGAAGTACAGATATACGTTCTCCATCAAATAAACCTGTATTGTTAACGTGTCGCGACTCCAAAATTTCACACGTCAGAGGAGAAGGGTACTTGCGCAGAAGAGTAAAAGGAATAGAATAGCGAGATTTAAGATAAGGAACAAAATGAGAAATAGGTTGTACTAGAGGAAAGAGGAAGATAACAGGTGTACAATTTGTGAAGTTGATGCTGAGACCTGAAAACATGATCGAGGCTGTAAAAAGATAGATGTTATGTGACATCATTGATTCATTGATTAGTGATTTCGAATTCTTCAATTGGTAAGGTAATGGGTCCTGTAAATGTAGTGAATGTTTTTTCTGTATGGTTTTTCGGTGTGTTCGGTGATCTTCCCCCGCTGGATGGTGAGATCCGGCGCCGACATACCAGCGGAGGTTTCCCCAACTATCTCCCACCAACGGGGACAAGCTCTATGTTACCGACAGTTCTCATGGAATTGTGCAGATACTAAGAAAATACTGCTGGCTTATAGATAATGACTTACCTACGTTTCGGAAATAGTTAACTTATTTATTTGGAATGACAGCGGCAATTATGCTGTTTAACTCATATCATACAAAAACCGTACATGTTTAATATGAATCTACAAATTTGTTATCTAATACCTTACGCAGCATACTTCATATAACATTACTTTAGCAATAATATAAAAACAGTGAGTATCGTATCAAAAGTTAACAGACGTCATGCATCCCGCATGTCTTGTAAGGCCGACATAATAGAACCCAATGTAGCTCCGTCGACACTCCGTGATGGCAATCCATTCCACGAGTTCACCACTCTGTTACTCAGAAATGGGTGTCGCTGTCAGATCCTCATGTTCTCTCGGCGCAACTTCAAGGAGTGACCCCTGAGGCGTTGATCCAGACTTCTTTCAAAAGGATATTATTTATTATCGTCGGGACTTGCTAATATATTCCAATTAAATGCGTCTATTATCTCCATCACACATCACCATTTATTGTTTTTATCTCCGCCATGACATACATTTTCTGCTAATGTTATGTTAATAATACCTAACAATCACCGAACACATCCACAGCCATTTTTTATTAATTTCGGTTATATGCACGAGTAAATGAATAAAAATGGATTAAAATCCGTAAAAGTTAACATTTTTAGTTTGTAACTGACTGGATTGTAACTGCAAAGAACGGTTTGGGGGACCACGGTTGTTTCCGCCTCGATGCGGGGGACCCGCTTTAGAAAACAACTCGTCCGCAGCGGCGTCAGCCCGCGCGGCGCGGGTGCCTGGGGTCGGCCCGCCTCCCGGGAGAGGGAAACTGATAGGGCGAGACGCCGACGCCAGTGGCGAGGGCGGGGTCGGGAAGGTGGCGACGGTGAATGTCATTTTATTATGATTTAGGGGCCGGCCGTAAATTTCGTAACGCTGAAGAGGGGGGAGGGGGTTGGAGGCGGCGTTATGCTGCGTTACAAAGAGGGTTTTATAAACATATTTTGACATTTGTTGAAATACCTCCTTTTTTGTCACACTAAATGAAAATATTAATTAATTAATTGTCTAAATTAATAAATAATTATATAAATTTTATTAATTAATTATATAAATATTAATTATCTAATTAATTTGTAGTAAAACATTATTTTACGTTATTAGAAGTTGTTACTGAATGAATTACTTGAATACTCTTTTTACTGAACTACAATTTATTTTCACCTTTTGCATTTACATATGGGGTTGCGGGTTGTCGCAAGCGTTACGTAATTAATATGGGATGAATAATTGATATGGGTTCAATAGTGCGTTAGAGGGCGAGAGGGGGTATTCAAAATACTCCGAATTTGCGTTACGTAATTTATGGAGGGCCGCTTAGGTGGAGGCAGTGGCGACGGTGGTGGCGGTGACGGCCGTGGCGGCGGCTTCCTTCAAAGAAGCAGCCGAAGCAGAAAGGTGGTCGGGTTATCAGCGGCGCGCTTATCACTCGGGCCATAATAGCCGCTGATGGATTTAGTGGGTGCTGAAGGGACGGTGAAGGTTATTGGGACGACGCCGGCACGAGCAGAACAGACCAACATATGTGCGAGGCACTAACGTTTAAAAATGTTATCGTTTTAACACTTTTTTATCCTTTTTGGTTGTATACATTTTATGTAACTGAAATGTATACCTTGCTTACACCTATAGAACTGAAGATAAACAGGAAGATAAAGAATAAATAAAAGTATTTCAAATAGCCAGTTTTTGTTTGAAAATGTAATTCATCTATCGTGTCAACATTTATGCAGTCAGGCAACATTCTCTCGTATGGTTTAGTGAGTTTGAATAAATGCCAAAAAGTTCGTCATATTCTCTTCTTTCGTTATTGTCCCAGAAAATTATGTAAACGAAAGTATTATTCTGAACAAATAAAATGCAAGAACGGAGCAATGTGTAAAACTGTTCAAGTTAGCCTCTAGGATACTGTTAAGCAAAGAAAACTTTTTCCTTTCATTTTCCTTCGATATTTCGGCCATCTTAATAAAACAGTAATCCGAGAAGCTAAAAACCGTCAGTTAACATGATTTACTTATGGAATGAAGCAGATTTCAGGTAGTTTCTCTAAACGAAGAGGGCCACTTCTAATCTGATAAAAGCGCACAAACTAAAAACAGGATTCACAACGAGAGAAAAACACACCTGCACGTCTTCGTGGCCAGCACAGCAGTTGGTTTATTATCTTAATCCGGAAAACGCATCGCTAATTCTCGACAACAAACGACTTCCACAGACACGGAAACGCAAAGGCACGTTGCTTCCCACACCGCTCGCTCTAGAACTTCGCAGAAGCGTGAAATGTAAAAAGGCAGGTGTCTTGAAGACGTTATTATCTCTTGATATCTCTTTACGTACATCTCTTCCCAGCAAACAACCGGTTTCGGGCGGTATGCAAATCAGATTGTCCGGGGTTCTCGTACTCCGTGCGAGGCAGGGAGAACGGGAGAGGAAGAGGAAGATGGAGACAGAAGGAGGGAGAGGGAGGGAGAGGAGGGAGAGGGAGGGAGAGGAGGGAGAGGAGAGGGAGAGGAGAGAGAAGGAGAGAGAGAGAGAGAGAGAGAGAGAGAGAGAGGGGAAGGGAGATGGGGGCGTGCATGTTTCTACAAGATAAACAGGCCGACGGCGTGATGCATGGCCATCAAGTGAAGATCGAGAAGGTGAGAGTGTGCGAGTCTCCATGTCATTTCAGGTTTGTTTATAGCTGCACGATTTGCATAGCGGCCGCAGTGGGTGAACTCCTCTGCTTATTCCCTGGTCTTAAATTAGTCTTTTTGGAGGCGGTTCATAGGAATTCCTTGAGGGAAGGATGATGTAAATAAATTGAGAAATGAGAAGTTCTTTTATAAAAGTAATCATGCAATTTCTTTTTACTATAAAAAACATTATTAAATTTGAATACTGGTTACAACGTTGACAATTTATCAAATTCACGAAATCATTACGACAAATATACATTTGTAGGATTTTACTATCTTAAATCTTTTCATTTTATAACACATGTTTATACACTGCCTTAAAGGACCCTGTTGACTCGAAGAAATACACTTTTTGCCAAAGAAATATTGATTTTACTATCTTAAATCTTTTCATTTTATAACACATGTTTATACACTGCCTTAAAGGACCCTGTTGACTCGAAGAAATACACTTTTTGCCAAAGAAATATTACTTCAACGCGAGGATCTAAATGATGGGTCGGTGAAGGAGTCGCGAGGCAATGAAATCTGAAGAACGACAAAACATGCCAAGAAAAGAAAGAAAGAAAGAGAAAGAAAGAAAGAAAGAAAGAAAGAGAAAGAAAGAAAGAGTGAGAGAAAGAAAGAGAGAGAAAAAGAAAGAGAGAGAAAAATAAAGAGAGAAAAAGAAAGAAAGAGAGAAAAAGAAAGAAAGAAAGAAAGAAAGAAAGAAAGAAAGAAAGAAAGAAAGAAAGAAAGAAAGAAACCGTGCGTCGAAATATCTCCAACAGAAAAACGAAAAGTCCGTTTCCCTGATAGATATCAATCCACGCAAGACGACCGTCGTTTCACATCCCGTCGCTTTCTCTTTGGAGAGTTTCGTTTTCTTTAACTTCCATCTGACCATAGTTAAAAAATATGTTTAACCGTTGCGTGAAGAAGGAATGCTACCTAACTTCAGATACATGTACTAAAAGAGTCCAGAAAGGTAACGATTCTCTTTTTTTGATAACCTTGCTTATGACGCATCACAGATGTGTACTTTAATGAACAGAAGTGTCCAAGATCCGACGTGAGTACACACACCCAAACACGATATTGGTTCTAAATTTGGTACATTTAGATTTAGTACAACAATTTTTGTACAGTTGTCGGCGCCGAATAAATGTATTAACTAGCACTTCCAATATTAAATCGAGAGACATTTTATTAGGAAAAGTAAAAAGAGAGATGAGGCATTAGTGAAAAACATTTTTATCGTTCTGTATTTTATTTTTTATTGTTTGATCGGTGTATCCAGTGTTAGTAAATATTCTGATAGAATATTCTTATACAATGACTCGTGTATATATAGAAACAAATGTTATCAACTGATCATATATCTAAGAAATTGGATAACCTCTTCACCTGCTTCCATCCTGGCACGCAACTGAAATAGAATTCGCAATCTGAATAAAAATATTAAATCTTAAGATTACTTAAGCATTTTAATTTACTTTAAATTAATTCTTTGTATTCTTTAATCTTCTAAACTTACGACATAAAAGACCTCGAACGTATCGAATCAGTGAATTCGCAGTTCGTTTAAATAACGAAAAAAGTATAATTATTTCAACAGAAAATGTTAAATTTTTGGACTTGGCCACTTCAAATCTCATTACCTTTTGAATTAGAGCTAATATGTTTTAATTTGCTGCTTTTCATGGGTAATTATTAGAGCCCGGACGTTTGTTAAACTGTCTTTTTTGTTTTTGTTACTATTTTATAACTTTTACCAATAGGATTAACTTAATTGCACTTCTACAGTTGATTTAGTCTATTTCCATTTTGCCTTTCTTGCCTATTTTAGCTTCTGATGCGTATTTTTTCCATTTTACTTTTTATTGTCCTTTTCTGCCTTTTTCCCTTGACACCGTTCGCGATCAAGCTGGACGTATACCACGACATCAAAAAGCCACGACATCACGAAGATCGTGTTTTGTCTTTCTTTGGCGGCAGAGAAAAAGCTAAACGAGAAAGGAAGATGACACAAGTCAATATTTTTTTCACTGATGCCGACAGGCTTTGTTTACTTCGGAGGAATGCTATCTTATTGTGAGTTCGGCCTCCGATTCCCTTTGAACACAGCTCGTTGTATGTCGTGTACCCTTCTCAGGGCTGGCGATAACGCAAGTGCCGATAACGAAAAATATAATATCTTTTCACTGATGCCATTTCAGGATTCAAAAGGGAACCCACAATAGTATTTCGAAGATACAGCGTCGCGAGTAAGACAAATTGGTGACCATCAGGATGGTGATGTGGATGGAAGATCACAAAAAATGATCATATAATTAATTACACGTCAAATTCGCAATTAAAATTATTCCCATGTTTATAATTTCTTTTAAATGTGATTTCTTATTGCTTACGTAAATTTCTGCAAACCCTACTCTATCTAAAAAAAAAGGCTTTTTGCCTACCTATTTTAGGTAAAATAAATGTCGGAACTTCCGGGCTCTAGCAATAATTGTTAACTTTTCTCTCTTGACATTCAAATAGTCAAAGAAGAACTAATATATAATAAAACAGGTTGTACGTTTGTTATTTATAGGATCCAAGGAGGAGGGATCCGCCCCTGCTGCGCCCCACAAATAGCTGGCGCCGCGTCACGCGCACGGAGCGTCGCCCTGGGCGGTGCGCGGGCGCGCGGGCCGGCCCGGTCGCCGCCCGCCCAAGCGGAGAGCGACCACCAATCCAAGCAACTGCGAGCGCCCGCGGGGAAGGCCCGGCGGGTGTGTTGACTGATTGATATTTACGGGCGCATCAAGTAGCATTGCTACTGATTCCGTTAGTGTAGTGAATGTGATTTATGCCTGGATGATTGGTCATTCGTGATTCCGGGCACGCCAACTACTAGGGTAATTATTCTCGTAAGTGTAGTGTATGTTCTTGCTCGGGAGGTGGCGGTGGTCTTCCCTGACTATATGGCGAGATCCGGCGCCGACCTACCGTCTCGTCGGCTAGCGGGGTTTTCCCTAACCAGGTATCCCCCACCAGCGGGGCAGCGCCTCAGCTTAGCTCCCGCCTCTTACCTCCCGAACAGTCTTCCAGAAGGTGTAGTGCATCATAGTGTAAGTTTGTGTAAGCGGTGAGGTTAGGACAAGGAAGAGGTAGGCAAGATCGCGGTCCGTGGCCCGTTTGTTCAGGTACTGCTCCAGCATTCTCCTGGTGTTGATCGGAGAAACCATGGAAAACTGCCGATCAGAACAGCCGACCGCTACAATTCTCCTCCAGACAGCGACTGAATTCGACCAAGCTGACAAGCTAGGGTGGGAAATCCTGCCACCGTCCGGACTCGAACCTAGGACTTCCCGGTCAGTTGATGCCTGCAAGTGGAGGTGTTCCTCCCGCTTGAAAAAGATCAGGCGCCGGTTAACCGCCATAGAGGATTTCCCACCCCCCGGTATACCCCCAGAGAGGCTCCGCCTATGCCGGGACACGTTCTGGTCTTCTGACACGTGTGGTAATGTAGTGCGTGTAAGTTCTCGTGTGTGTAAACAAAGAGAGGCCTAAGGAAGAGGAAAAAGAGATCGCGCACACACGGTGGCCCGTTTATCAGAGTCACGTGATTCCTGATTCCCATTCGTCTAGTATTGCTCGTACAAAACAAAGGAAAACTAACGATCAGAGCAGTCGGCCACTACAATTCCTCTCCACCCAGCGACTGAATTCGACCCAGCTACGTAGCTAGTTGGAAAATTCCGTCACCGTCGGGTCTCAAACCCTCGAGTCTCCCGTTCTGCGTCGCAGAGGCAGCGACGCATTCTGCGTCGCAAAATGCAGAGGCGGTCGCAATGCTGGCTGGGAGCTAATCTGAGCCGTTGGGGGTGTGCGTGCTTGCATGTGTGCGGGGGCGGGCGAAGGAGGCAGAGGGTGGGGTTAACTGCCACCTACACATGCGCCACGCACCCTCATGCACCGCCCCACCCGCCACCGGCGCCTGGCGTTCGCAACTCCATTGTGCGAGATGTTGCTGCGGTCGGGGTAATGCAATTACGCGCTCGTCCCCGTTGTTTCGTCGTGAAAAAGGCGCGCGGAAGTCGAGGTTGATAGGGGAGGCTGGCACAGTAATTATGCAATGAATTCGCTCAGCTCGGAGTGTTATTTGGGTGGGTAATGATGATGAGTTGGGGCGTTGAAGATGCTTTAGGTTTACAATTCCTCTTTTTTCAACAATCTAATGTTTCTCGACGATCCTTAAATGGCTTAATTTATTTATTAAGTACATATAAATTGTCTAATAAGCTCAATCGTAATGCTTGTGATCAAATGTTTTAATCATCTCTCCTCTCTCTCATTATATATATATATATATATATATATATATATATATATATATATATATATATATAATGTGCGTAATTATGTTGCAGAGACGAAAAATTACACCCCTTGAACGTTATATACACAAGAAAAAACAAAATTTTCCAAGACAGTGGAATATTGTACGCACGCCCAAACTTGAATATTTTTATAATAGGATACTTGACAACCATGTTCAAACCAGGACATAAAACAAAACCACACTCGCCAGAAAGTCGTTCATCTATTAGAAGTTTTGCAGAGCGGAATGTAAAACGTGATTAACAATCACCTGACCAATAGTGTGTGATGTGTAATACACTGCAGCAGCTAAGCATTGCCGGTTCCACTAATGTTATTAATGTCACTAATTCATATTCACACATATTCACAATGTCATTAATTTTTATTCTGCGATTCTGTTGTAGAAAGATCAAAACAGAGAAAGCTAACTTACTCAGAAGAGTGTTGGAGTAAAAGATAATTCGGATGCTCATAATAATATACGACAAACTGATCGTTTCCAGTTTCAATTTATTTACTTTTTCCCATAGCACGTACGTAGTATGCAAAACGTTCTGTAATGCTGGAACAAAACGGCAATTTTTGGGTAGAAACATTCTACTTATAGGCCCTTGATATCCCACTTAGTGATACTACAGCAGGTTTCTCGCATTATTTACAATTAATGTTATGCAAATGAGACATTTCTGCTATTCCACATTACGCTATTCCACGATAAAGTTTAATCAGTAAATGTGGAGCCTTTTATTGAGATTTTTTAAAACATGTTCAGTTGATTAATTTGTTATTCCAAGCGCACCAACTACTACGGTAAGGTCCCATAAGTGTAGTGTGTGTTCTATCGCTGGAGGTGGATGGTGAATTCCAGCGCCGACCTACCGACGGCTAGCGGTGTTTTCCCTAATCAGGAATCTCCCACGAGAGGGGCACCGCTTCAGCCGGGACCAGGTCTAAGTTCCCGACCGGTCTCCCTGCATGTGAGGAAGTGTATTGTGTAAGATTGTAATGTAGGTGTAAGTGTGTGAAGTTGTGACGACAGGACAAGAAGAGGATGGAAAGATCGCGCGCGGCCCGTGGCCCTTTTGTTAGGCTACAGATTACTTATGAATGAAAATTCCTCGTAATAATCAGTATTTGCCGTATTTCATATATACTGCATTTTGAAAGTCGCCCAGAAAACTAATGATTACCCTCCGAAGAAAGCCATCAATTTCATAACCATACAATGCTTGGCGTTGTTAGGAAAGTAAAAAAGTCTAAAGAGGCATCATTCTGCGCACACTAGGTTCTTTGATATTTCACGACTGAGATGTGCTACATTTGGCTGTAATATGAGAACACACAGTTTGAGATCTCACCAGCGGCACCGGATACCACCAGCTGCCTTGTTGTCGGAGGTGGGTCGCAGCGGTGGTAAGGCACGAAATTCGGAAAACCCTCGCAAAGAAACAAGTTGACCGCGCCGTGTGTGTGCGTTGCCGCGAGACGCTCCTTGTTGTTTGTTTGTTTTCGCCGGGCGGCGCGGATGGTTGTCGGCTCGTTTCAAGCCCCCCCACCTCTCCTGAGCGGCCGCTCTTTGCCGCCTTGTGTATCTTCACATCAGAGGCTCCTTCATTCCGTTCACCGCTGTAAACTAACTCCGAGTTGGTAGTAAATATCGGGCTGCATTCATGCGCGCGACCGGGCGTGTATGTGTACGTAGTTTCTGATTCCAAAATTAAAGCTTCGTACACCTTGGGGTCCGTGGTTCGTGGCGCGGCGGTGGAGGATTTTAGTCAGGAGATACTAGCAGGACCCGACGTCGCTGTCACCTGCAATAGGTTCCTTTCGGATGCTCTGCGCGGTCGTGTCCACGGCTTCTGCGATGAATCTCGGGCAGATACTGGAACAGAACCTTAACCATGACCTCCGAACCTGTTTGTCATGAACTCTTTCCATCCCTCTTTGGAT
Source organism: Gryllus longicercus (assembly GCA_038098605.1). Lineage (NCBI taxonomy): Eukaryota > Metazoa > Arthropoda > Insecta > Orthoptera > Gryllidae > Gryllus > Gryllus longicercus. Next base: position 4,245,981 of record JAZDUA010000079.1, read on the forward strand.
TTGTCGGACGTAAACATTACAAACGCAACATTTCTTTTAAACTTTAGAAGGAAAGGATGATGAGCTCAAATGTTCTCGACGTTAGCAATAATCTCGCGAAGTATCAAACTGGATGACTAATCAGTTCCTCAGATTCAGTACATAAATTTCAGTGAATAAACAAGTAAGGAAAGAAATTCGCCTAAGGGACAAATAATATATTTTCTTCGTCTCAAGGCACGTGTGGTAAACTAACGCAAAAAGCCTTATAGATTTTGTAACGCGATTACCACCATCTGGTCTATTCTATCACAATATCTTCAGGGTAGGAATACGTACATGAATTCCCTCATCGTACAATTGTATAAAAAAGGCAACCCCTTCCTTTGTAGGTTCCCTGTGGAGCCGTTTTTAAGAAAATGGCCTTTGAGCGTTTCAGAAATTGCAAAATTGTGAGCTAGTTTCGCAGAAAACGGTTGAGTTTTCCAGAAGCTTTATAGGACATTATTTTAAGCAATTGTACTCATAAAAATATAAGGTGAACAAGTTGCCGATAACATAAATATTAACGACATGAGAGAAGGCAAAAAAATTACATTATTGTCAGTTTCGAAAAAACAAAAGTAAAGAGAAATATGTCGTTTATGTCACTTCAGAGAATGCACTTAGCACAATCCCTACCAAAAGTTTAAAGACAAAATTTGGAGCCGTAGTGGGAAAAACTTGTTCTTGTAATTTGTTTTAAATTGAAAATTGCGTGCAATTTGTGCAAACACATGTACATGACCTTAATGAAAGAACAAATTATGGACAACAAATTTAATATGAAGGAAAAATCTCTATCTTTAATTTAAAAGACATCGAAAAAAATCACTCTTTTGAAATTTTCGAAAATATAGTGTTAACCGTAAAAATCGAAACTAAGCCACCTTTATGCCGTATGCCTTACCCGTATTTTATTATATTCTTACAAGAAATTTAGAGAAAAAATTTGGAACAGTTTTTGAGAAAATTTTGAAAATGTGCCAGAGGCTTCGTGTAAAGTACCCCCAAAAACTAAATGATTGTCAAAATCGCAGAGCTTCGACTCAGGCCAAATGGACAGGGGTTTCCTCAATTTGGAAAAATCCTACGTTTGGTTTAGGCTCTAGTGTTGTTCACAGACGTTCGTTAGACAGACATTCAGACGGAGGTTTCGAAAAAACAACAACACTTTTTCGGTATCAGGGGACCCCAAAACGTGTATTTTCGTTGAAATCTCGAAATCGGTTTTCCGCAGCACTTCAGAACTTTCCCTATACTACGTATATTACTCCTTATACAAGAAAGTAAAAATAACCAACCGTCTCCGTAATTTGCATTAAATCCCGTGTGACATTCAATACGGTTCCTAAAACTATCTTCTTAAAAGAAACAAGTCACATAAACAGGAAATATCATTTCTTGGAGTAAGAAACGTACTGATCCGCTCTCTTATATCGTCAGGGTGGCGATCTCTATTAGTAAGCGTGGCTTTTTGTGCATCTGCCTCGTCGATTTAACGGTCCTGATTACGACGATTTAACAGACCGTGTGCAGTACAACGAAAAGTCCAGTGCCGTCCCCACGTGCGCGTGTGTTGCACGCACCCTCGCGTCGCGTCTCTCGCCGCGCGTGGGTTGGCGCCGCGCCACACGCTCCGCGCTCACGATTGTCGCGTCATTTTCTTTTAGCACTGCGCCCCCAGCGACTCCAGCGCCGCAGTTTTCCTTTAGTGCCGTTTACAGAGGCCACCGCCACGCTCCCTTACGCACCCGCCTCACACTCGCGCGTGAGGCATAGGGGGGGGGGGACATTCCGCCTCTGAGGGGAAAAAATCGAAAACTCCGAACAGCTTAGTTGGGAAGAAAGCGTTGGTGTGGAAAAGGCAGATATTAAACCGAACACATACTACATATGATTAAGTGAATTGAGAGTGAAAGTGTACAATAACAAATTAAAATTGGTTCACGGGATTGGTCATTGCGAGTAGAGAAACAATTAGTTGTGCCAAAATTTCTCTACCCACAATGACCAATCTCGTGAACTAATTTTAATTTATTAATCAATGGTCGTGATTTTACAATGATGTATAATAACGTCCACGTTGCTACAGTAAACTCAACACCTGTTTGGGCCGTTTTTCGCGTACGGCCTCTGTGTAGTATACAGAGTTCTGTTGCCTGCGAACAAGTATTATTCTCAGCGCATTGGACCACGTGACGCGTACGGGTCTTTAGTGGCGGGGACAACACGCTGGCTTGCACAATAATCAAGCCAATGACGAACCTTCCGGCCGAGCTAACGTTAACTTGTCATGACCGAGTATCCACTGTCGATGCCCGAAGCCATTCTATCAATTCAGTGAGCATCGCGTTATGCTTTTCATGGCAGCCAATGCGGTCGTTCCATAATAGCAGGAAAGCCATAATTCCAGGATCGAGCGACGTGTGATGGTGTCTTTTGTATTAATAGATCACAGTCGCTCGGGGTGAATACCAGGCTGCCGCGAAGCGCGCAGATATTTAAAGCACATAATCTTATTTCATTCAAATTGTATTTTCAATCTCAGACTTGATTTTAAAATTATTTCAAAATTATTATTGTAACATTTTATCCATTTTACCTCTGATGTTGTCTATTTATAAGTTGCTTTAAATAACGTTTGCTTTCCACTAACTACTTACAACTTGTAGATAATATTACATTTAAATTTTTAGATAACATTACTTTTTAGTAATTTTACTATTTAATACATTACTCTGTATATTTGTGACATGTGGTCAGGCGGAAGAGCGGGCCTGATGGCCCGAGCCTCGCCATATTAATAAAGGCATATTATTATTATTATTATTATTATTATTATTATTATTATATAATATTCCATTCCGGCATTTTGAACGTCAGAGCGTCTGTGGCGTCTTTGCCGGGGCAAATAAATACAGACGTGAACGGCTTGTAAATATTTAGCATTTATTATAAGAAAGATACTCCGACACCAAAACACTATATACAATATTTACAATTGAAGTTAACCGTTACAAGAAGGAACTTTCCCTGGTTACCACCACCGCTGGCCCGATAATTAATTACCATCCCGGTGTGATGCACCAGTACCTTACGCGAACATACATGCGAGTATGCCGCACCTGCTGTCACGACGTAGCACGCCGGCTTCGATTCCCCGCCTCGGTAGCCTATGCATTACCATGCAACGCCGCGCACAACCCTCACGACGCCCTACCGACGCGCTCACCTCTGAAGAGTCAAGAATAGAAGAATGCTTTCAAATCGGTTTCTGCTTATATACCCACTGACCAGGCTGCCGGAAGCGCGTCACTCGCAGTGTCTGCCCACGCTTTCCCGCCGGCTTCGGGGTCTCCAAACCTGCCTCCACGACACAGCATTCCTATGTGAAGCCCCGCGTCACTTCCGCCAGGGCTGTCCACATGGCTACTATAGTACGTTTGTACTGGCGACAGATATGACGCCACAAACTCCTCTATACCCCCCCCCCGGGAATTTTCGTCGCAGTTGCAATCAACACAGAAGGAAAATTCCACAAGTGTGAAAGTCCTAGGCCGATCGGCTCACATTATATACAACTGCGCCTGACCTGGCTAATTACACAGATAAAGAACAAACCGAGAATGCCCTACTAACCTACCCCATTGACATATTTTTACTCTACATTGTACATTGTACTTGAAATATTAAAAATCTTGCCGTACGGTCGGTCCCTCTTACGCATTGTTACGAATTTTCAGCCTGGTGTGGTAACCTCAAATAACCATAGTATGTTCCTTTCCCTTTTACAACCAAATTCTTAAATTAAATTAATTTTGTACAATACACTCACTACCAACATGACACATACAATATCACCAATATAGCCACAAACATTACATCAAAACATTTAAAATCATATACAGTTCTATACACACAAACTGACATACTGAATTACAAAACCCTATACCTTGATAAATGCACAAAAAAAACAACAATAACTAACCTTTATCCCTTTTACAACCAAATTCTTGAATTAAATTAATTTTGTACAATACACTCACTACAAAATGACACATACAATATCACCCATATAGCCACAAACATTACCTCAAAAACATTTAAAATCATATACAGTTCTATACACACAAACTGACACACTGAATTACAAAACCCTATACATTGATAAATGCACAAAAAAAAAAACAATAAACTAACATTTATCCTGTTTTACATTTAAAACCACATACAGTGATACACTTAAAATGAAACAAATAAACAATTTTTACATTTCTCTCTTGAAGGATTGTACAAATTTTTTTTCTTGCCAGAATGAATATAAATGAATACAAAAGTTCATGATATTTGCTGGAAACTATTCTTCCGAAGGCTTCTGGGAAAAGTTTACTCAATCTTGACACAACACAACAAACATCACATTCACCTATACATCATTCTTCTTGCACTATTTGTTTTGCACTGTGTTCCAGTGTTTTCGGCGCACACGTATCGGCATTGCCGGGTGCAGTGTGCCCCTCTGCAACTTCGGACACTGTCTGGCGCTCATTTTCAAACACCCTACTGAGAATGTCAGCATTTACGTTTAATATCCCTTTCCTATGGCTTATGATAATGTTGTAATGCTGAATCGCCAAAGACCACCTAAGCAATCTAGGATTATTCCCAGCATTCTGTTGTAACCAGACTAACGGGTTATGATCCGTTTCTATCTTTAGCAAAACATTACCGTCTAAATAGTAACGCAACTTCCCTAAACCCCAAATTAAAGCAGCACACTCTTTCTCCGTGGTGCTCCATTTTAATTCCCCGTCTGAGAATTTCTTACTGAGAAAAAGAATCGGATTTTCATTTCCTTCCTGATCTAACTGTGATAACACAATGGCTGCTCCCCTAAGTGCCGCATCACATTGCAGTAAAAATGGCTTACTAAAATCAGGTGCATGTGTGACTGCCCCCTGACACAGTGCGTCGCGAAGCTGTATAAACGAGTTTTCGCACTCTTCCGACCACCGGATTTTGCCTTGCCTATGTGTTCCCCTCAATAGATCAGTGAGCGCCGCTGATTTCTCCGAAAAATTTCTGATGAACCGTTTATAATATGATATCAGACCTATAAATTTACGGATTTCCTTTTTTGTCGTAGGCCGTGGATATTCCTTTATTACTTGCACTTTGGCTTCATTTGGTCTCATCAGACAACTACCAATCTCGTATCCTAAGAACGTAACCGATTTCCTAGCGAACTTACATTTTGCCGGTTGCACGCGTAAATTGGCCTCACGTAACTTTTGGAATACGATTCTGAGATGTTTGCAGTGATCATCCCAGTTGTCGCTAAAGATTGCAATGTCGTCCATATATGGGACGGCGAACTCCGCGCAATCTTTCAGTAATGCCTCCATAAGCTTACTGCAAACATATGGTGCATTTTTGATGCCAAAAGGCATCCTGAGGGGTTTATAAGACCCGAATTTCGTCGTAAAGGTGGCATACCGTTGTGCGCGCTCGCTCATTTGGATCTGCCAAAATCCTTTACATAAGTCCGTTGTGGTTATGATTTTGGCCCTCGCAACTGTTTCAATTCGCTCGGCTAAACTCGGAAGCGGAAAATATTCAGTACGAATAACCTGATTCAACTTGCGGTAGTCAATACATGGCCTGGGTTTTTTTCCGGGTGCTTCCACCAAAATCATAGGGGATGTGAAATCCGAATCTGAAGGCTCGATGATACCATCCCTTAGCATTTTCGCGATTTCTTCCTGGAGGATTTTAGTTTGGCGATGAGACGTGCGATACGGAGCGCTCCTCACCCTTGCATTTTCGTCCAGCAACTCGATGTCCATCTGAACGTTTTTAGTGAGCCCTGGCCTATCAGAAAAGATGTCCCTAAACTCAATTACAAGTTCTCTCACCCTTTCACTTCCTTCCGGCTCCATTTCTGTGCCTGCGAGCATTGCCTCTACATCAAATTCCTCCGGTTCTAATTTTAAGGCGTATTTCTCTATTCCGTCCTCTATAATTTCACCTATTTGTTCTGGTTCCTTAAATAATAATGAATTCTTATCAAAATATGTTTCTCTTTCCGATTCTGCTCTTACATCCTTATACTTTTCAACCAAAGTATTTACACTCTCATCTCCCTTCTGCGCCGCGCTGAATTGTTCCGTATTTTCCTTCAACATTTCAGCGATCGGCACTGCCAATTCTAATTCTTCTCCGTCTGTTACTAGACAGAATTCCGGGAATTCCTCCGACGGCTCATGCTCGTCTTCGCCCGGCTTTTCTGTCAGGTCGCCCTCCGCCTCCGGCAATTTTACCTGCGAGTTCCCCGAATCATCTGCTTTTGTTCTGCCTTCTGCCGCAGCCTTACTGCGCGTCATAACCATGTTCACAGTTTGTTCTTCTACAAGGCCCTGTTTAATATCCTGCAGAAGTTGATACGTTCTGTTACTTAATAGATAATAACTAAGTTGATTTTCCTTCGGCACTATAGCGGCCCTAGTGATTACATTACCTAATTCCGAATTTAGGCGAATTTCCGCCACCGGCAAATTAATGGCAGTTGAATGAAGTGGCTGTTTGATCCAGACCGATTCGCCCGTATAATCACGATCTGTGACTAAATTTGCGGATACAAGATCAAATGACGCGCCCGTGTCTCTTAAGATCTCCGTCGGCTGCTCATTCACGGTCCCTGTCACAATGTGCTGCCTCAAGAACTCCCTTGCCTCGGGTTCACACACGTGATTTACTTGATTGCCCTGTTTCCGCGGACAGTTCTTTATCAAGTGTGTTGTTGACTGACATTCGTAACACTTGCGGACATAAGGTGCCTCGAATTCCTTCTTCGCGCTATGTTTCTCTAATCCATTAGTACTTCCTGCCGACTTGGGGGCCACGTGAGGAGCAACAGGTGCCCTGTTGTTTCCTTGTTCTTTCCGGAATGTTCTTTCCGGCCGGAAAGATGGTAACTGTGGCTTCTTCCACCCTTGCCGCGCATTCTCGTACGCATCTAATCTTTTCGCGAACTCAAGCGGATTCGCAAATTCGGCCCATTTATCCACAAAGTGTTCGCGCATATCCCCTGGAACCTTATGCTTCATTTGATCGGCTACGATCAAATTCAATAAACCCTCGAATGTGTTTATTTTAAGTCCCGCTACCCACTCTCTGGCATAGTTTAACATTTCCCTCGCGAATATGCTCCAAGTCGCTCCGTTTTTGCTATGTTTCCTAAATAACTGCCGGAATTTCTCGGCATCAAACCGGTACAATTCTAATAATTTCAATTTCAGCTCCGCATAATCTAACGCTTCTTCCTGTTCGTCTAAAGTAAGCCATGTGTTAACATTATGCGGAAGTAATCCGATTAAATTAACAACCCAATCTTCTTCGCAGATTTTCAATTGCCTGCACTGGCTTTCAAACGCGCTCAGATAAGACGTGATATCGTCCTGCTCTCCTTTAAATCTACCAATTATTTGGCCTATTCTAATATATTCTCTCGCGTGTTCCGAGCGCGCTTCCGAACGAATCTCCGAATTTGTTTCGCCCGTCTGGGCATTCTGCACTCTCGCAAGTTCTAATTGATATTCCCTTTCTTCTAATATTCTCCTATCTCTTTCGTGCTGTTGCCCCATTTCCTCTGTTAATTCAACAGAATAATCCTCATGCTCTACTATCAATTTCTTTAAAGTCGGATTTGTTTCCGATCCATCTAATTCTATTCCTAAATCCCTGGCGATTCGGATCATTCCTTCCTTTCGAAATTTCAGTAAATGCGCCATTGCTTTCAAACAGTGCCCTACGCGTTGCAAAAGAACACACTTACCCTTATCTTCCACTGCTTGCACGTGGCTGCTTCCTGCTGCTTATGCGTGCACGTTCGGCGCTGGCGGATGTCGTGATGAGATGGATGGATTGGCTGCAACTCGTCCTTCCTTCCCGTCCTTCCTTCCTTCCTGTCCTTCTGCTTGAAGTTTCGCCCCGCCGATGTACTCGCACGTTTTCGTTCGCGTTTTACTTGTTTCGCGCACTAAGAATATATTTACGTCGAAACTGTTCCCTGGCTGAGCTTTGCTCGCTCGCCCACTATTTAAACTTTCTCCGGCTGATACCTGCGGCCAAATATACTTTCACTTCCGCGTACACGATCCGTTGTTCTGGATGCCTGTCCCGCTGGTACTAAGCGCCCTACCTGCTGGGTGTTTTGTTCGTTTCTATAGCTGTTGCTACACTGCCGACCGAACCTTGCACGTGAAACGCAGAATTCTATTCCTCCTACGCTCACTAATTACCCATGGACAGATGAAGCCCCTTACTGGCGTAATTATTCAACCTGCCGTTCCTGGCGTGCTTCCGTGTGATGCTGCCTACCACAGACAAACGCCGCACATACACAACTGCGTGATAGTTCCAGAACCGCTGCCTACACTATACTACGTGGTAGTTCTTGAACTGCTGCCACCATTTTACACCTACGTGGTAGTTCGTGATCCGCTGCATACACTACACGTGCGTGGTAGTTCCTAAACCGCTGCTTACACTACATGTGCGTGGTAGTTCGATAACCGCTGGCACTATTCTACGTGCGTGGTAGTTCGTTAACCGCTGCTTACCCTACACGTGCGTGGTAGTTCGTTAACCGCTGCCACCATTCTACGTGCGTGGTAGTTCTTTAACCGCTGCCACCATTCTATTCCTCCTACGTCTGTGGCGTCTTTGCCGGGGCAAATAAATACAGACGTGAACGGCTTGTAAATATTTAGCATTTATTATAAGAAAGATACTCCGACACCAAAACACTATATACAATATTTACAATTGAAGTTAACCGTTACAAGAAGGAACTTTCCCTGGTTACCACCACCGCTGGCCCGATAATTAATTACCATCCCGGTGTGATGCACCAGTACCTTACGCGAACATACATGCGAGTATGCCGCACCTGCTGTCACGACGTAGCACGCCGGCTTCGATTCCCCGCCTCGGTAGCCTATGCATTACCATGCAACGCCGCGCACAACCCTCACGACGCCCTACCGACGCGCTCACCTCTGAAGAGTCAAGAATAGAAGAATGCTTTCAAATCGGTTTCTGCTTATATACCCACTGACCAGGCTGCCGGAAGCGCGTCACTCGCAGTGTCTGCCCACGCTTTCCCGCCGGCTTCGGGGTCTCCAAACCTGCCTCCACGACACAGCATTCCTATGTGAAGCCCCGCGTCACTTCCGCCAGGGCTGTCCACATGGCTACTATAGTACGTTTGTACTGGCGACAGATATGACGCCACACGTCATTCCGGTTCGGTCCTGGACACAGATGCGGCGCCGAATCGGCAGATCCTGCCTCCCTGGCGAGGGCCGACTGCCTTCAATTCCTTTTTGCAGACTAGTTCACATAAGCACCAACACGTAGAAAGAGTCTAAAAACGGTAATCGAAGCGCAATTATGTCATTCAAACATGTTTAAAAAGGCACGACTGAGTGTAGAAGGAACAGAATGTTGCAAGAGAAAGGTAACAGCACACATACCAGCAGCGCTGTGGACCATGTCCCACATATCGACCCTGATTGCTCTCAGAGGGAAATAGATTGCAGAGAAGTATTTTGAACGTCGTATCAGGCACAGCCTCGCAAGTTCAGCGTCGCTGTTGCTGTTCCTATCTCTCCATGAAGACCGACAGACTTCAGGATTACGGTATGAATACCTTCAGCATGGCTACAATAGCAATTCCTTCAATGCGACTAAGTCAGGATTATTTGTTCCTACTACTACGTCAGGATTACCTTCAATATGGTTAAGGCAGGAAGCAGAGGTGCAACCAAGAGACACTCAAGAGTTACAAGACATTTGTGATCCCTAACTGAAGCGCGTTTTTAAAAGCTTCCCGACAGGATATCCAGTTATTGACTAATTGGGGCACTAAAGGACACATTTGTTTAATGTAAATATGGGATCCTATGTGAATTCCTTGTTTTTATGCGAAGAACAATGCTTCATTGTCAAACTGTTTCATTCACCGAAATGTTGCGATCAAATTTGTCCACCGACGCTATTGTAGCCCGCTTGATAAACCACCCTCGCATCTTTGTGGCTTCGGTGGTATAACGGTTGGCTGGGAGTTTATGTACCCAGGTTTGCGGGTTCAAACTCGAACGAAGCATGGATTTTAAAGGGCGAAAAAAAAACTCCTTTGGAGGGGAAGTAAAAGCGACTGTCCCATGTTATGTCCACTTAATGTAAAAGCCCCTCAAACCTAAAAGAAGCATTTGAGCTACATTCAAATCGCGTGTTTTGTCGCTGGAGTAATATCTTTTTTCTCCGCTAGATGGTGAAAGGAGCCTAGCGAAAATTTGCGTGGCCAGACGGATGACATCTGATGGCCTGAGTGTCGCCACGAAAAATAAGGCGTCTCTGAATTGCAATAAGCGCGGCATTTCTAGGTGGCGCTGTGGCCTGGGTGTTTGTCTCTCACCAAAAGGGAGTGCATTTTATGATTTTTTTTTCTTTTCACTTTAGAAACTTGCCGTTTAGTATAGAAATTCATTTTACATTATGATCAGGGCTCGGATTCTGATGACATGTTATCTTTTCATTAGTGCATTCTAGACGTAGCTAACTTGTAAATGAATGTTTTTCATGACATATAGGTGATATTAGGTGATATAGGTGATGAGTTTTTCACCCAAACCTTTTTTATTACATTTTTTGCGTCATTTTTCTTTGTTATTAGGGCATTTTCAAAACATTTTAAAAACTTTTTAAGAGCATTTTTATTGACATTTTTGGCGATGTTTTAAGTCATAAAAATCCGCCCCCTATCATCACATATTGCTTCCATGCCTAGCCCTTTTCAGCGTACTGTTGGCCTTTCCTGCATATTTGCTTTGATGCGTGTGATACGTTCGTCTTCCCCAACGTACAAGAAATTTTAATCTGAATACAAATGGAATGCGTTTCTTAATATGAAAGACAAATGTTATACATTTTAGTATTCGATCTTTGATGAAGTGATTGCCGTAATGTCGCAAAAGCACTGTCATTTTCATTATACACAATTATGTACTTCCAAATGAGTACCAACCAGTGGTCTATGGCTGAAAAAATGCTGCTGAACAAAGCCACGAAGTAGCACGCACAAAATGGTTTTTCATAAGGTAGCAATGAAATTCTCTCGTTTAGCACTGCAATAAATTAAATACAGGTATTTTAAGAAATAGGTTTTACGATTATTGCAAAAACATAGTAATTCTTTACAATAGGCCTTTACTTACTTCCATGAATAGTAATAAAGTTTCTGTTCCATAACGCAGCACGTTAAGATCAACCACTAATATTTAATGGCGGGCTCCGTCTTCCTTAAAGCCTTTTCGACGCATGACGCCAGCTGTGTCGACGCAGTGAGTATTAAAAGGCAGTAGTTACGCATAGTATGATAATAGGCAAGATAACACATTTTATTATTCGCATTTTCCAATCAAAACTGTTTCATTGTTTTTGGACTGTCTCGTGTTCCTGAGAATCTAACGAAAATATACAGACTCCAAACGACTCCTCTTTCTCCTCCATAACGTCTCCTCCACCATAACGACAACAGCCTCCTCTCACATACACGGCCGGAGACTGCAATGGTTTCTTTCGATTTCTGGAAAGTAGTACTATAGATTAGGGAAATGGACTTCCCACCGATGCTCCCAGAATGAATGCGACTACGGTGTAAGAAATAAAACGTTTTCATCACACATAACGAAAAAGCGCGATTCATTACTTCGGGTCTTTCAAGACTGAAGTTACGATCGACAGAACAACGATGTCGCGGGAAACAAACGGCGGTCTGCCACCCTCCCGCTCACATCGCCGCAGTCACCGCAGACCCCGGGCGCCATCGCCGTAACTCTCCTGGAGCCGTCGGGCGGCAAGTGCACTGAAGCGGACGACGCCGGAGAGCGTGGGACGGGGACGGGGGACGGGGACGGGGGACGCGGCCGCGGGCGACGGCCACTCAAGTGGGGCAGAACGCCACGCCGGGCGGCGCCGCGCGGTTCTGGGCGAGGAGCGGCGGCGGCTAAAACGCAGTTTGCGATCAGATTCGTTCACGCGAGCGGACGCGTATGATTCGTTCACGCACGAGGATACATGGAAGAATAAACGCGCGGGGCAATCACGAGGCAGGAAAATGGAGGCTTTCCTGGAAGACATTAAGAAAGCACACGCGCCAAATCATTTTTAAGGCGTATTCGCCTTAAATGCGTTGGAAATTACGAGTTGGAGACAGTCAAGGATGTTTAATGTTAACGCGAGGGCCGATGATCCAAGCCTCGTACTCAACTTGAAACTAGCTGCGTAGCAAAGCGTCCCTTAACGTGGGAGTGCGCGTCGGCCGCGCTTACTGTCGCAAAGTGACTCATTCTCGGAAACGACAGCGCGCGTGAACGAATCGTATCACAAACTGCATTTCTACTAAGGAGGCGAGAGGGAGAGAACGATGTGGGGGAGAGGCGGTAGTGCAAGCGATGGCGGAAGAGGAGGTGAAGGGGAAGAAGGTGGCGAGGGCGTAGGCAGAATGGAACGTAGTGGCGGTAACGGAGTGCAGAAGTAAGGCACTAAAAGTACGAGTATTCCCATCCACAGTGTTGGACTCTCCAACCACTGCTGTAGTTCGGCGTAACGCCTGTAAACTGCGTCGAAATTGACTTCATTTTATTATTCAAAGAACGAGCAATTTGTTCCGATTGTCATCCAGCTGCTCCTCCATGCCCCATAAAACACTGCGTTTTATTGATGTTCAGTTTTTAACAACACTTACAGTGTATTTCTCATCGTGTCAGCTAATTTTCTTGCTCTTGTGCCTTGCTTTTTCTCTTGCGACCTGCTAACATCAAATATATTTCGTACTCATTACAATGTGGCCGAATATAATCAACTTCAATACAGCCCCTCTGTATCAATCGAAAGTTTGTATCTCATGTTTTACATATATCTAACTGCTGTTTGAACCTATAGAGACGGCTCTTTTTGATGGAGATCTCTTTTCGGTGCGCCCCTTTTCACAACACGGACCAAAAAATATTTTTGACGAGCATCGGAAACAAACTTGCCATAAACCTTTTGAATACTTTTATTCTTTTGTGATTATCTTATCCAATATTGCGTTTTTATCACGTTGAAACACTAAAATACTATGTACATGGTACTACATATACCACTATAAAATACAATATTACTTGTGAACTATTATTTATCGTAACACCCTTCACATAATGGTGTGCTTACAGTGGATTCGACTAACTGCAGCATTCAGTCGAGGGTCAAAGATGGCGGATAAAACAGCTACACACTCAGGTGCCCTGAGTGAATGAGTGGAATGAATGATTAGGTATATAATATGAAACAAGTGAGAATGTGGAAAAGAAATCGCTTCCATGAAACAAGTCAAATCCCTCCAGTAATTATTTAAGAACACATTTTACTGGAAGTTAGACATCCCAAAGTGCAGGTATTTTAACTTAGCTGCTGAAGCCTCAAGGCAGCAGCGTAATGTATCCGAACTACGAGAGAAAATAAATTCCCGGGGCCAGCAAAAGGCGGTGGGGAGCGGTCCTTTCTGGTGCGAGGCGGCGGGCGGCCCAATCGACAGGCGGCGCAAAGAGCCTGGATCTCCGAGCGAGAGGGGGGAGGGGGGGGCAGCGGAGAACGAAGAACACTGCCATCGCACAGGCAATGACCGAGAACGATGCAAGGTTATGAATCCGCATTGGACGCGAAATGGGAGTGAAATGGGCATTTTTCATATAAAGAAGGAGAGATAATAAAAAGTGAGGGAGAAAGACAAAACAGTGCGAAGGAAATGTAGTATGGGAAAGGAAAAACAGAAAATATTAATAAACGAGTATAACTATTTTTAATGTTTAACCTTTGAGTAGTATGCCAATAACAGATTGATCAAAACTGCAAAAATTAGAACTGGACTTGAGAAAAAAGAGATACACGAGATAAAAAATGTTTAAAAGGTTTGAGTATCTAGGGGCTAGTGTGAAAGAAGTGTTTATGGAGACGAAATAATTGTGTTTATCAAACTGAAATTACTTATTTGTGATAATCGCTGTATTTGTAATGACTACGCAATATTATTATATTACAAGAACTTTCAAAAGTGTTTTCAGCCAATATTTTTTTTCTGCGAGCAAGGATGTGGCCTCAGGTTCTTAGAGATTGCACGCTATTGAAGATACTACTACCATCACAGCTAAACTCAACCCTCCAAACGCTGTAAAAATAAGTTGAATGTTTGCATTTTCAATACTTAAGAAATATTCAGGTATACTATTTTAAATCTCGTTTTGAAAATCACAATTTTTCGAAATTGTTTGTTGTCATTGTTTTTTTGAAATTTTTGAAAATGCCATTTTTCGGCGTGTTTGCTCTTTCTAAGGACAAAATTGGAGCCATTTTTGTGATTAAAAAAAATTGCATGAACTTCAAACAAATATTAGGCAAAACTATTTGTTTTCCAAAAATTTGATCGTGAATTTTTAAGCTTTTTAGAACAGAATTCGTTAAGGAAAACATGTCCATCATCAAAATTGTAGTTTGGTAACGCCATTTTGTTTCTTCAATTTTTGAAAGAACAGAAAGTTCACCGACAATGGAATGAGGATTTTTAACTGTCTAATGCTCTATCCAAGGATAAAATGTAAGTAAAAAACTGGACCGTTTTTTAGAAAATTGTTGTTTAATAATTATTTCATGCAAAAACAATATCTAGTTATATCTTCGAAAAATTGTATGTGGTTTTATTTTCAATCTGTCTTTGAACATTTTTATTAAGGAAAAAATATCTACCTTAGCCGTAGAAAAAGACGATTTCAACGAAAATTAGACACAAGCAATTTTTTAAACATTCGTTCTTATAAAGAACTAAAATAGGTGCAGGGCCCCTAGTAGTTCGTCAATTCGATCAGGAAAAAGCTATTTCGGAGAAAATTGTCTGAAGTTTTAAGGTGCTTGTTGTCAGCCAGACGGTCAACCACTATTTCAATTCATATATTCCTAACTCCCACGTGGGTTTCGGCTAGACAATGTGTTAGAGAAATAAATTTACTTAATACAGGAACAAGATTTATCAGCTTTTGGACACCAGGAGACCACAATTCGACAATCGAAAAAATCGCTGATTTCTACCGCAGTATTAGAATACTTTTTCGTTACTACGTAAATACGTTGTAACCCGATAAAGTAAACAAGAAAAAGAAAAGAAAAGAAAAAGAAAAAAAAAAGAAGAAAAAAAGGACAGACAATGGACTCACGAAACAATTAAGGCGAAAAAGTGGGAAGTGTTCAAACGATCAAAAAACTGAAATAAGGGCGCAACTTGAACCGTAGAGAGAAGATATCAACAGTCTTTCCTCTACGCTCGAACCCAACAAAACAATCCGTCCAACTTGCAGCGCGATGACCCGAGAAGGCGGGAGCGGACGCAACGGTGTCGGCGCGGAGGGGCTCGGCGGCAGCAACAAAGCGGTGCCAATGATCACGACAATAACAGCCCTCGGCGCCCGCGGTCGGTCCCTTCGGCGAGGGGCTCGGCGGCGGCGCCGTTGCCTTTCATGGGCGCCTGCCGGGCGGCGGGCCGCCAATGAAAGAGCGCTTGTTGTCGGCCGAGCCCTTGGCCCACCGCCGCCGCCGCCGCCGCGTACTCAAGCAAGCTCCATCAGGGCCAGGCAGTGGTTCCGCACAAACTCCTCAAGAAAGGTGTCGATTTCTGTAAATTGGCTGCTTTTTTTATTTTGTATTTTTTTATTTCTAAGTTAATTTTTTTTCTTTCTGAACAAATATATTCATTTCTTTTGTAAGTAATAAACATGTAATTTACATGTTTTCCGATGTTTACATGCTTCTGCAATGCAAATTCTTGCCTAGAAAGCATTTTTTCAAACCTCCTTTTGACTGTTTATTGCAAATCCGACATTCGGAATATTCAAGTAGTTTATTAGATGAAATATGCTTCTCACTTTCTTAAAAGCTTATTTTGGAAGTTTGGTCGTTCCTCTCCGGTCATCTTGAATATTAGGTGCACACATTTTCACTATTCTTTCTTTAGTCTAATTAAACAATAAACAATATCCTCATATCATTGTTGATAAAAAAATTATTTGTAATAAAAATTGCAATACAAATTATGTGTACACTCTTCTTTTCACACAACTGTTTTACGTTTCCTGCAATGTACCTGACGAACGCTCTCATTTGATTTTCGCCACCTTCACTTAGCTTCAGAACTGTTCAACCTATGACACAATCTTTGACAGGTCGGAATACAAATTAACGTCATGCATTGCGATGACATTACAAGATACAGTGTTGAACCCATTTACAATTGATTTAACTGTAAACTAACGCGCTGACAAAATGAGCACATGGGATATTGCAACTATGTTGCCAAGAGCGGCGAAGCAGTAGCTGTCAAAGCGATCGTTTCTTATAGTAATCTCTCTAACAACATTCCGATTGTAATGTTACCTGTAGAGAGGAACTTTCAACTACCAAGAAGCTCGTTTAATTTTAATACCGCTCTTGATTAATATTAAACACGTATTAAAGAGGACTTTTGTCTTTTTTTGAACGACAGAAAACGCATTTCAAACGCTTTTCTCCCAGGAGCCCTCTACGACATACTGCTACACTGGGCCACGCCGGGCAGCCCTGCACACCTAGTACGAGTACCAGTGTAACTGCCGATGGGGCCACACACGCCGTACGCATCGGCCGGTGGCGGCGCGGCCATCAAGGCGACGGGAGGCCGTCTTCGCAGCGCCGCCCGGCCGCCACCCACGGCGCGGCCCGGCCCGCCCCCACCCCCGCCCGTCCCCGTCCCGCCCCGCCCCGCCACGCCCGCGCGCAGCGGAGCGGAGCGTGGGCAGCGCACACTGGGGTACAACGGGCCGAGGGGCGGGCACAACAGACAATATATCTTAACAAATAACAAATTAAATTATCCGATTTCACGTCCGTACGAAAATATTTGTATGGATTTTTTAAAGGGGAATTGGGCAATTGTGAATGTTTAGTATATACATACTAGATATACATATATGTATACATACTAAACATTCACAATTGCCCAATTTCCCTATAAAAAATTATGCAAGCGTTAGTTATTTAGTAGTTATTTAGTAGGTATGTAAGCAAGCGTAGGTAAATGTCTTAATTTCTTTTTTTAAGTATTAACAGTCACGTTGACGATTGACTTTGAATAGGTCTACATATGTAGCTATTGTATTCTACTTTTTTTTTTGCTGTAGTAACAAGTACATTCACACTGCACACTTATGGATACCACCTACACCTACGGCAATCAAATAAACATTGTTGTTGTTATTTTTGTAATCATTATTTAAAAATTCTTTAGCTTGTCGAAGTTTTACAGCATTAAAAAGAAGTATCTCTTTGTAGAATGAACATTACAATTCGGTACCCCCTTCCTAGTTTAACGAACGTAACTTCTGAATGAGTAAATAGAAGTAATCTTCCACAAACAAAAATCTTCCGTAAAAATATTGCTTCTATTTAGCCATCAAGTTTAAACATTACTTCTTAAACATTTCGTGAAATTTCACATGATGCATTACATAGAATCTAAAGCATTTACAAAATTACGAACAGGAAACATTTCTGATTAATTTGAATATTTATTTATTGTTTGATATTAAAACAATAATATAATAAATACCACTGCAAAAATCCGAGAACCTAAATATAAGTTCAGCTACAACCTTCCCTCTCGAAAACGTTTCCCCGCTCCAAAACGCGAACTATACCCCCACCCCACGTGTTGGAGGCACAAGGGCCCACTGCGCGGTGCAGGCGGCCGTGCGGTGGCGGTGGCGGTGGCGGCGGTGGCGGTGGCGGCGGTGGCGGCGGCGGCGGCGGTGGCCAGCAGGCAGCCGAGGATGGGCTACGAGCGGCGTCTCGGGTGGCAGATCTCGACCAGCGAGGCGGCACCGCAGCCCTCGACACGCGATGCAAGGCGAAGGAATTAGACGAGGAAAAAGCGACCGAGGCGAAGATGACGAAGAGCACTGGGAGCAATTAATGAATGGAACAGCACGCTCTGCGGAAAACAAACAAGCAGGAAAGCTACAGAATCGCTTGATAGAAGAAACGGGGAAATGCACTAATTAGTGACGCTTCCAGGCGGTTATTTGTATTTTCATGGTCGGTGTCAACTGAAGGTTTGTTTTGCTTTGGCAAACTGTGGTTGTGGGCAGAAATTTGACCAAAATTAACAGATAAGAGTTCTCAAATGTGTTGAAATACCTAATCAGAGTTGTAGATGAATATTTAACTTAGCAGATGCGTTACTCTCTAAATCAGCAGCAATTGTGCAAATTATGAAGCATTATTGAACTTCACCTGTAACTTCACTTAAATCAAAATTTTTAAGTGCAAATGAAATCATAACAAAAACAAACTTTATAAGACATTTCCCATTTTTATGTTAATCGCAATTATAATAAAAATAATTATTTATTTCATATGTTATATAATCCACTGTTGACTTTCCCACATGACGAAAATTAATGGCTTTTAGTGCATTCATGTGGCATGTGTAGCATTGAACTAAAGGATGCTTCGTTTAAATACACTTGCGTCACTAGAGGAAGAAAGTGCTTCAGTGAAGAACGGGTGTGTACCTTTTGCAAAAGCATTTAACTCTGCGAGTTTCGGGCACCCTGAGTTACCTTCCAAAGGACAGCTGGCAATAAATCCTCACACAAGGTGTAAAGAACACTATAATATTGGCAGATTCGGGAAAGATATCAAGACCTCAGGCGAGAAGGCTTCTCACTCAAATATCTTTTTTTCATTTCTTAGGTTCTTGAGGTTTCGTTTAATTTTAAAATGAAAATAACAATTTCCCTCTTTGACTCCAGGAATTCAGTTTTGATTTCTTAAAAAATCATGCGGGAACCCTAACAAATGTTTGTTGAACTGCGTTACCTCTATGGCGACGGAAGGCAAGTGCAAAGGGGGGAATGAAACGCTGGTTTACTTTTGTATCAATCCTAGTATGCGCTTTGAAATTTTGACCACGGTTCATTGACACAGGCTGCATGCTCTGATGAAGCTCCGATGGCAAGGACGCCCGGTCCTCCACGGCAGCGGCGGGCTCGCTCGCTCGGGCGGGCGGTCGTGGGCCGTGGGCCGGCGGCAGGGGCAGGAAGGTGCAGGGCGAGGGGCGGCGACGTCTCACTCAGGCGCACGCGAGGCGGCGGCGGCAGCGGCGGCCGAGGCTCTTCGCGCTTCTCGGCGCCGATACCTCTCATTACCCGCATTCGCCCGACAGGTGGGAGGAGAGCCCGTGACGGCAACGGAGCGGGCGAGGGCAGAGAAGGTGGGGCTGGCGGTCGGACGGAGCTGAAGGGGCAGTGGCACTGACAGTGAGAGTGGCGTAGCGAGTGACAACGCGAGTATGTGAAAGTGACAGTGGATTCAGTTTTCTCCCTTCTGCTATCTTCTCCAGCAGAGCACCGAGCAAGTCAACGTAAATATGTGTTTAAGGAAAAAGGATGAAAAAGAAAAGAACGCGTGCGGCTCGTGGCCCATTCGTTAAGGTCTCGGGCGTTCGCCTCGTACTGACACGAGAAACCACTGAAAACTACCGATCGGAGCTGCCGGCCTCGAGAATTGCCCTGCAGAATTTGCTGAATTTGATCTTGTGATATGACAAGCGTTGAAAATTCGTCGCCGACGAGAGTGATAGGTCAATGATTCGGCTGAAGTTAAGGGGTTTGCTTCCGATATGTGCACTGAAGAAGCTGTATAACGATCAGTGGATCTGTATTTTAGAAGCCAGTTTGATAATACACATTGAAATTAAGAATAAACTGAAACATGTCTCGTAGAAAACTTGTATAAAAAACAGATGGATATACACATTGTTCTCTGGATATTTCAAGACTCGAGTTACTTTTTACTTTCTCGCTACCGCTTACGCAGAGAAATGTTGCGTAATGCTGCGAGAAAAACAATTTCGGCAGAAAAAATTACCAAAAGGCCCTGGTAACGAAAAAGTGGATAAATCTAGTTGCTAAATTTAGAGGGAAAAATAATCTAACACGTGGTGTAGCCAGAATCTATGTTCTGTGGGTTCTTGAAACCGAAAAATCGAATGACAGTATGTCTGTCCGTCCATTTCTGAGCAACGCTAACGGGTAAACCGATCAGGCGATTTTCTCCACAATTGGTATTCCACAATTAATCAGGCTGATGTCACGGCCCCTCGAATTTGAAATTGATATTTTAATTTTGGGAGTACTTTACAAGAAGCCCCAGGGACATTCTTCAAAAATATGACTTAATCGTTTTTTAATTAAATTTTGTTGTTGGAAAGTGTAAAGCACGCTTAGGAGACTGGCGTAGGTCTCATTTTCGTTGAAAACTATAAATTTTCAAAAATTGCAAAAATTCAATTTTTTTCGGAGTCTTCCTACAATTACAATTATAGAGACAGATTTTCCCCAAAACAAAATTTGTTCCTCAAAGATAGATTTTGAAATACGGTCATGTACAAATTTTTAAAATTTTGAGTACCTTTCCCGAAATTTTTGCGTGAAAATACGGGCGACAAAGTACGGGCTCGGGTCCGGATGGCCGAGATCGCTGAGACAGAAGTGCCGTAGCGATCTCGGACCGAAAGATCGCCTGTTCGAGTCCCGCCTCGGGCATGGTTGTATTGTGTTCGTCCTTTCAACCCCTATCAACATCATATCGTGTCATCCTCATAGTTACCATTCCATTACACGCAATAGTGGACGCTAATGACCCAGAAGTTGATGCGACCTTAAATTTAAAAAAAGAAAAAAAAAGTACGTGCTGATTTAGCACCACTAGTTTCCCGGATCCAGGCGCCCACTGCGGCCCCCTTCGAGGGAACAAGCGGAACACCTCAAGTCCCGTGGCGGCAGCGAAGGTGTCTGCGGCCGTCGCCGGTCGCGCTTGGGCACGCGGGGGCCCTCTATGCAAATGGCGGCGGCTGCGCCGGCCAATTTTCTCATTAGGCGCCGTAAAGGCGGCCGCCGCCGCGCCACCGCACAAAAAGCGCCCCCACCGCAACTAATGCGTGCGTGTAATACCCGGGCACGGCGGCGGCCGCCTTTGTTTACAGCGCTTCACGGGCGCGCGGTCTAGCAGAACACGGCTTGTTCCTAGCCCAGCGCGTGTAATGAGTGTAACTGCGGTTCAAGTTATTTATACAACTAATTATACACATGTTCGTACGCGGGTACGTTCCGCAATGAAACAGCTACATTTGCTGACTTTGGAATCTTTTAATGGGTTATATGTTCACCTGTCCGTCGGTGGTGAAATAAAAGATAATAATGTAGTTTATTAAGAACGAATGTAAAAGGAATAAATTTCAAACTACGAAGGACTGCGGAACGCACAAAGAAAATATTTGTCGACATATTTCTCAATAAAAGCTGTCAGGACTCTCCCGTCACAGTCGCCTGGAGCGAGGAAACGCCTCCGTCTCATACCGCGCAATGGGGATTTCTTCACAAAAGCGCGCCCGCAACGCGAACCGGGTACCGGAGCCACGTGCATTGGCCCGGCATTGTGTTCGTTTCCACGAAATGAGAATCTGCAAATGCCGCGCGCCTTTCTTCCATATTACACAGAACGACGTGCGGCGCCATTGTGTTCGCTCGTCGATAAATATGCAAAGTATTATTAAACCCTGCTCGGCTTTCACCGGAGCGAGGGCGGGGCGTTTCCGGGAACGAATTACGCGAGTCCCGGGCGTGCGCGGCGCTGCCCGCTCCACCCGAGAGGTTCACCGCACGCGCTCGCGGCGAATAAGGTTCCGCATGGCCCTTGGTGGACGCCGGGGCAGACCCGGCAGCGGTGCTACGAAGGTTGCCTTTTATGTTTCGGGATTTGGCAACCCTGAAAACCCATTAAAACCATAATTATTAATTTCATAAAATCCACCATTATTATCCTAATTATAAATAATATATACAACCATATATTATCATTTCATATATATAAAAACGACTCCTTCATAAACAAAATTGTTAATATTACAATAGAAAATAATAACTTAAATCAACTACTGCAAATCTGGCAACTGACAGCTCTATCGTAAAGTTGGATGGTTTGAGTTTATACGTACTCGGAACGTTTTGACATACGAGTGCTATTTGTGTTTTTTACAGCAACTTAAAAGATTCATCTTGGCCCAAAAATGGAATTAAATCGTGAACATTTTCGTGCGATTATTTTTTACAACTTTCGACGTGAATTAACTCAGCAACAGTGCATGGATGAACTTTTTGGCTTGATGAAGCTCCATCAAGGACCAGGGTTTATCGATTCTTCATGGGGAACGTTTTGAAAAACAATAAAGTAATTTTCGATGATTAATATTTGTTTTTGTACTCTAAACCTGAAATAAAAAAAGGCAACCCTCGTATTAATATGGCTCTGGTTTCGGCATAAACGCTCCCTTCTGTTGCGAAACCAGGGCTGAATGAAATCCTAGACACTTGATTTCAACCAAGATCTGTGTATATGACAGCGCAGTCGAAGACAAGAGAGTGGCGTATAGATTTCTAGGCTATATTTTTCATTAAACAATGTTATGACTAAATATTGACAACTTGCTGCAAATAAGTAAAACGTGAGACCAGAGCAATTACATTATAACTAAAATGGCACAATCAACAAATACAATTGATTTTATGTTCAGTCATTTATAGGTTACCAGATAGCTTGAGGAGCCTCTTCCCTATTTGTGTTCAGCCAATTCTCTGAACTTGCTGGTTCAAAACTGACAAATCAGAAATTGAACATATTTTTACGGAAATAATGTGTAATTATATAAGGCTATGTGTCCCTCCCAAAATGTTCAGGAGGTCTACGGCCCCCTGTGTTCGTACCTATGAATATGTACGGAGGGTTAAGAAGAGTTATCACAAACAGTCGCTGTAATCTCGTGCAGATGTCCCTGCGCCACGCCTCACGATTGCCGCTGGCAAACCGGGCACTGGGAATAGGCACCGGGCGGCATCCGCCAACGAAGCTGTTAATACGACTGATTTTTAAGACTTTTTAATTGGCTTCCTGTACAGTAACGAATCGAGTACTACGTTCACGGGATTTTGATAACCTACCGATTTTCCTGGATAAATTTCCTTCATCTTTCGCGGTTTTCCGGAACATTTTTATTTTTTCTGACCATATGGTGTATAGCATTTCGGAGTATTTAAAGAAAATATTAAACGAACGTGTTTATCCTCTCCATGGCCCATGCACAGCGTGCTACTGTTTTAAGAAGCAATCGCGGGTTCGATTCCCTGCCGAGGCGGCAAAAATGAAGCTGTAGCTTTCAAATACAAATCATCTGTAGGTGTGTGACGAAAGAAAACAGCTCAGGAAGGACTAGTACGCTAAAAACGGTGATGGGAATAAGTCACGCTCGCCACATATCTCCCTTACCCAAGGCGTGGATAATAACAGGGCCCTGGCCTGGGAACACCGCTCGCTGGCGAAAGGAGGATTGATTTGACCCTAAAAGATCAAATATAAAAACATAGTACATACTTACATCAAACAAGACGAAACGATATAAGAACGAATGTTGACAAAACCCCTCCAATGTAAATGGATCGCTCTACTACCAAGCCCTACTTTGCCATTCCCCGTGGTATCTCATATTCTCTTGCATTAACGTATCGTGCGAGTGACAAACACTGCAATTCCAATCACTTTACATTATTTGCGAGCTCTCTAATTTCACGAGGAAAAAATAAAAATTAACAATATTTTCATAACAAATGAAACATCACAACCAGTAAAAATTGTTCCAATGTTATTTGAGGGGAAATGTTATTATATTCCTGGCTTCATACGATTCAAAAGAGTTCCATTTTCCCAGAAATTTAAATTCATAGACTTTTTTAGATTGTTCAGAACCTAGGGACTCCTATAATGCCGTTGATATGGAATCATCTTAAATAATGCATTCTGTTTGCGTCAATGCTTCCTCTCAGCTGACCACTTTTCTATGTAATCATGTCCTCTGGCATTCATTATTCTTCATGCTTTTTAAGTCTAATGACCAGCAAAATAAATAACTGTTCTAAATAGCGTCTCGTGTTACTTCGATTCAAACATGTATCAACAACCCAAGAGGAATGCGATAGCAAAAATAAATAACTTCAGCGAATTCACGCAGGTTGTAATTTCGTATCCTTAACCATAACCATCGACTTCTGCACCGCATTCCTCACAGTTTGTATATGTTACATTCGAGGTTCACGCAAACCACACATCATTTGTGAACACATAACGGATATAAATGTAAATAATGGAACATGCGTTCGTTTCATATAAAACAGATAATTACACTTGGCCTTGGCAGTATTTCACAGTCAAGCCAACTTTTCATACCCTTCCCACACCATGCCCTCCTATGCAAGTAAACGGATGTCAAAAAACAGAAGAAGAAAAACAATCCCACCTGCGCACGCGGTGCCTGTACCGCATCGGCAGACGTCAATCACCCAATCGACGAAATGGCCTCCCCTCCCTCGGCGCGTGGGCGGCCGGGCAGCGGACGGATGCTTCGGCGCGCCGGGAGAACGAGGTGGAGGAGGAAGGGGAGAGGGGGAGGGGGAGGGGGAGGGGGAAAAGCCGGCGAAATCGCGCGCAATCGCGGCGTGGCGGACGCGCAGGTGCGTATAGATTTTTCATGCAATCGCACGCCGGACTCCACTCGCAGGGAGGGGGGGAGGGCAGGCTCCGGCGGGGATTGGAAAGGGATATTTCAAGCGGGATGGGGGAGTAGAAGAGGTGTGGTGAATGATCGGGGAGGAATGGGAGTGGATAGGATAACAGTGGGGTAATTGAATAAAAGGTGAGGGAATGGTGAGTTTTAATGATAGCCGAAAGGAGAGGGCGGAGCGGTGAGAAAGGAACAGGTGGTCTGAGTGAAGCCGATATTGAAGTGTTGACGTGTCACTGAGAGGTTGAAAGAGGGAGGAAGGTGGGGACGGGCGGTATGTGAGGATGGGAGGGAGCGGAAACCTACACAGGGAAGGTTTGGGACAAGGGACTGAGGAGGGACGGGATAGTCTCGTGTGATCGGTGGCGGTCGGGGGCGGTCCGATGCGACTGAGGGCGATCTGGGGCGGTGCGGTGCTGGCTGGTGTGGTTGGAAGTGGTCGGGGGAGGTCTGGGGTGGTGGAGATTGAGCGAAGCGTCGGAGAACCCCGTGCCACATGCGAGTGCCCGAAGTGCGAACGAGCGAGAGGGGCTTTCCAGTGTCGGGCTGAACGCGCTGGCGGAGGGAGGAGTCCGGGAATATGTGCGTTCTGTGCCTCTCCGAGGGATGGCGGCGCGCCATGTTTGTATTTTTGTTGCTTGCATGCCTCTGGGACTGTTGATGAGTTAACTCGGAACGTTATCTCGCAGAATATCTGATAACGTGCCATGCACAACGCACTGATTTGCCGCGTGGGAATTTCATGACATTCACCAATGATTTGTCAGAGGGTTCAGAGAATTATTCACTTCGTAAATAGTATATACAACTTTTTCACATTAAATCTAGCGTACAATATTGATAGAATGTGCTATCCTATAAAGTAATCGCATGCATTTATAATTAACAGGATTTGGAATCCGAAGTTTATGTATCCGAGCATGTACTATAATATTAAATAATATTATATTTCAATTACATTACATTTAGAAACAACGTGTATTGGAATATTGTAAGATTGTGATTTCCACCTTGTGATCTATTATACGAAAGAACATTAATACGAATGCGATATATTTGATATTTATGTGTTAATGATAACCAATGTGGTTTATACTAAATTTTCACAGAATGGTTGAGTGACAGGTGCAGATCCACAAACCAAGAGGAGAAAACTTGTAGAACTACAACATTTTCAACAAAATGCATCAATACCCCCGTCCCTCTCTTACTCGACTGTGCGATCTGACCAATGACCGCATACACGTGCCCATCTCCAACCCTCTAGGAGAAGAACTTCCAGGTGTCGAATCTAAGACGAAAATTAGAAGTCTGGAGAAGACTGCGCATCAGGCTAAAGGAAAACTGTCTGAATAATACATACGCCATAAATTGATTGTAAATTGTGATGCAAATATTAACCATAATAATTAATATTTATGTATATCACATTTATTATTGATAAGATAAAATTAATAAAATAGTAATTTTAAGCAATACATTTCATTATTATTAAAATATCTTTTCATTAGGGAACATGAGTCCCAGGTTCGCTTTTTTCAGTCTTGGCGAGCGAAATATTTCCCTCCTTATTGTTCACATTGTTGCACGTTCCTCAGAGGCAGCAACCTCATACTCGCTGGACAAATGACTGCCGTGTGCGGAGGGGGTCGCCCCGCTGAGGTAGCCTCGCCCGTCAGATGCACGGACGAGGAGAGGCAGGCTCGTTATTTTAAAGTTAACAACGATGCCACCGCCGCCCATCAAAAGCCCAGAAACTATTTCAGGAGGAGGGGTATTTGCAGTTCGGATCCGCAACCCATTAATATTTTTGAAACATTATTGTTGTTGTTACTTTGAAAATAATTATCAGAGGATATTCATTAGAGAAATACCCTTTTGATTGTGAAGTGATCAGCATGTGATAATTGTTTTGAATAAACAATATTGACAAATGCTGCAGAAGCTCGACATCGGAGCTTTACTACTTTAAGGCCCGCTTCCCACGGCGCGGCCGCAGCGCGCTTCGTTCAAGGAGCAGAGCTCTTCCGACGCAGCCACCGCCGCCGCCACCGCCGCACCGCCGCCCGCCGTGGAAGGGGGAGGGGTCTGGAGGGGTAGGTTTCGCCGACCCTCCGGCGACGACGAATAAAGGGACCGGAGCAGGTAGAACGCTGCGGCCGCGGCGCAGTGGGAACGCTCCCATTTAAAGCTGTGTTCTGCTAGAGGTGGCGCGTGGCCCCTCCTCCGCTTCTGGTGGCTGGAGTTCGGCGTCGGCTGC
Organism: Gryllus longicercus; assembly: GCA_038098605.1. NCBI lineage: Eukaryota > Metazoa > Arthropoda > Insecta > Orthoptera > Gryllidae > Gryllus > Gryllus longicercus. Next base: position 4,273,058 of record JAZDUA010000079.1, read on the forward strand.
CGCAGCAGCCGCCACCCGCTGCACGTGGGAAGGCCTCCATTCAAACCAATGCTCTGCTACGCGCCGCGCTGCTGCGAAGCGCGCTGCGGCCGCGCCGTGGGAAGCGGCCCTAACCGAATACTGGTAGGGCAAATGCGGTGAACGCTATTATTTACCGAGACCAGTTTACACTGTTACAGATGTCCGGTAGGGATAATTAAACTACAGGACAGTGTTGCAGCACTGTATTTCGCTGTATATCTTCAGGCTGAAAACAGAAGCAGTGAACATTTACTGATGCAACATAAATGACCGCCTCAAGAGGCTCCTGACAGACCCAGAAGTGGCATAATGTGATGTTATAAAAATACCAAAAAAGGGTTTACACCATTATTTACATTTTCCTACGCGGGTGATAGCAGTGGTTGTTTGCTGTTGCCTCCTATTGAATGAATGATGGTGGGGATATCACGACGAGTAACTGACAATGACAGATGAATGATTACGAATGGAATGACGTTCAGATAGCATACGTAGCGGTATTCGCTAACGACAAGGTAAAAACACCCGTGCACGACGCTAAGCTCGAACCACGAGACTCGCGCATTGTTCGCTGCCAGCCCCTGGCCTCGCCGGAGCAGGCCCTCGTCACTTCCACTTCCTACGCTCTAAATGAGGGTATCACAATACAGCAACTCAGCTCCCCCAGCACTCGCTGCCCCTGTTCCTGCCCCGCGCAGCGTGATTCACCCCCCGCGACCTGCCCCGGGACGCCGCGCCGCTCTCCCTCAGGTAGGCGCGCAGCACGCGAGGACCAGCCTCTTTTCACGACCATCGCGAGATGAACGAATCTAATACATTACGTAGAGGGGCATGTTCACTAAATCCGGATATATGTGCAAAGAAACAATATGAGGGAATGGATATTGTTCAAAAGATCTGCAAGAAGTCGAACTGCTAGTTTGCAATCTTTCAGTGTTGTGTGTGACCGTGCTGTGTAACACAATCATGGTTAATATTAAGCTGTTGTTATTATTATTGTTATTATTATTATTATTATTATTATTATTATTATTATTATTATTATTATTATTATTATTATTATTATTAATCGCGTATGGGTCACTACTGACCACGCAACACATTTCTCTCTCCGAGGCCCAGTTGTATTATATTCTGGTGAGATGAACGTGTGGATTTATGAGGGTCAGCCTTTCGGCTGCATCCCTTGGTTAAGACAAGGTTGTTAGCCTTGAATATCAATGAGGGGGGATATGATGTTGTTGTTGTTGTTATTGTTATTGTTATTATTATTATTATTATTATTATTATTATTATTATTATTATTATTATTATAGTTTTTATAGTTATTTTCTTATTTCATTTTTCAGTCAATCAAAGAGTTGTACTCAACTGCAGACAAATAAAGTTAAATAAAATAAAGAGGGCGAATTGTTTGCCTGGTCCGCAATGGACTACACACGACACAATAGATTTCATTGGAATCTAACTGTAACAGGATACAAGAAAGATGACAAAGATGTCGGAATACTTATTTTGGAGATATCATTTACTGATACAGTGTTATGGCCCATGTAAGAAACAATGAATGATTATTGCACCTAAACGTGTACTTGTATTTTAAAAATTAAGGTATTTTCGAACATCCTACCTCGCCGCGGTTTGAATTTCGCATTTCGTCAGAATTGGCACGTGTCTTTTGATCCGTGAAAGCATGTTTGGCGGTTGGGAAACGGGGACTAACAGCAGTACACCCCCTTTCGGGATTCACTTCCACTCGTCGGGGATCACACGAGCTGTGTCCCCACCTCAGCGACTCACTGCGCTTCCTTCGCTGCACACGAACTTCTTGTTCATAGAGCTAAGGCCTTCATTCGTGATCATTTTACCCCCTCCCCAAAGTTGTGGCCGTAGATTTGCCTCTAAGGATAAGATGCCACAGGGCAAAACGGTCACGAATCCCGAACGCATGGCATCTTTACACATTTTTCCTTTCATCATGCATCACGAGGCACGCTCCCTCGCAACCTTCCTGGGTTCGCCGCCTACCTACTCCCTCAGGTGAGGACAGGAGGAGCACGCGAGGGCAGTGGCGCCACCGCCATAGCGTCGCGTCCGCCCGCGTCATTGGGCACGGGGACGGGATGGGTCGGGATGGGTCGGGATGGGGACGGGGTGGGACGGGATGGGAACGGGACGGGATGGGATGGGGACGGGATGGAGAGGAGTTGGGGAAAGGATGGGGACGGGAGGGGATGGGGATGGATATTCCGCGTGAGCTGAGCTGGGGGAAGGGTGCTGAGAGAGAGGAAGGTGTGTGTGCAAGAGGGTATAAAAAAGAGCAGGGGAGGGGAGATGAGATCCGTGAGATTGGTGGTATGTTTCTGTCAAGATTGATTGTCGAAATGAAGAGGTCCAAGTTGATGTTACTGAAATGTGTGGAAAACCGGAATATTTCGAACAATCGTTATACGACCAATCTTAGTCGTAAGAAATAGAAGCACCGCAAGTACCAGTGATTTGACAAAATGTTATGATTAAAGTCCGGAAATTTGGCAAAATGCCTCTTTGTTATTGTTACTATTTCTTGATATACCAAAAGGAACCAAATTATTGCACTTCTGGAGTAGTTTAGGTTTTAATATTTTGCCATTTTTGTCTAATTTAACTTCTGATGCCTATTTTTGCCATTTTGTCACATTTTTGCCTTTTTCTGATCTTTACATCATTATTTTGCTTTTTCTACCCAACGCCGAATTCGATCAGGTAGAATATATACCTACAAGCCTGGAAAATACGAAGGCACCGTAGTGCTTTGTCTTTCTGTGAAAGCAAAGGCTGTTATAAATCTAAATGAAAAGGAAGCTGATAGCAGTCAAGAACTTTGATTTTTTCACTTTCTCGCTGCTGCTTACGCGGTACAGATAAAGTATTCTTTTGCTGCGGGAAAAAATGGACAATTCTCGACAGAAAAACTCATATTGCCGGACCCTGGTAACGAAAAGTAGATAAATCTGTTTCAGTGGTACCGTCAGGCTTTGCTCGCGCACGAGGAATCCATCCTTCTTTTTAGTAAGGCTTTCAAAGGCTACTTTTCTTCTCAATGCTAGCAAATATACAAGGGCGAAGAACCAAAAAATATATTGCCGTTTTCACTGCTACAATTTCAAGATTCAAAAGGGAGTTTACAAAAGCCGTTCGATGAGAGCGTTGTCAAGTATCAAAATTGTAACGCGATGACCATGTGGATTCAGAATTACAAAGAAAAGTTCGTTTCTATTCATGTGAAGTGCTAATATAAATAGTAGATATATAATTAAAAATGTGATTCTATTGTTTACATGCCGTTTTGTACCCCTTTACTTTAACATGGATAAATGCCTTTTTGTCTCAATTCTTTAGGCGAAAGAAATGCCTGAACTTTCGAGCTCTGGGTATGATTCACTGCATACCCTGTATAGTTTATCATCTCAGAAATTATATCAATTTAAAAATAAATATTCACGTATGATATTGGTTATCATATACAGATATTTCTATTTCAGTGTTCGGCAAATGTTACCTTTTGAAAACATTTCTAAAATGAATGTTCTTGTAGCCGCGTTATAAGAAAGGAATACTAATGATATGATATCTACTAATGATATCTGATTATTTTTGGCCTGTAGAAATTGATTCAAAATAGTTTTCACAACATTCGATCACAACGCATTCCAAAAGTAAATGGATCGACCTGTGTGAAGAATGATCTCGTCACAAACAGATGTTAGATTGATTGTTCTGCGATTTTTTGCCGAATGAAATCAAAATATGAATAAGGAAGTTCATTTATCATCCGAGAACGAAGGCTTTCGAAAAGGAAGAAAAATGGTGCTACAATCGACGCAGTCTTCAAAAATCTGAAACTATTCATGGGCAATCTCGGTGCGGTTTTCGTGAACAGAAGTGTTAGGCCACAAGTGACAAGACACTAACATATTTCCCTCATGTTATTCGCATTTTGCGTCTATCAACAATTATAAAATAAATGCAAATGCAGGAATAATTTTAGGATCTTTAATTCATGAACTTTATTTTTATTCCCATTTTTATGCCTGTAAATAATTCAAGTCAAAGAAACATGCAACCAAACAACCGATACTGAACTTTTCTTAAGGTAAAATGTCACAATAGTGTTAACCATAACAGTTATGTATAAATGCACATATGTTCCATATCTATCTTTTTTGAGCGATTCTACGATTAGCGCCATTTTATTTTAAAAAAAAAATAAAACTACGAGTATAAAATAAATTTTAATTTTCACGAATAGTTTCAAGAAACACGAACTCTTAAAAACTCTTAGGAACTAAAATTCGGATATTTCAGTTAAGTTATTCGACATAACTGTGACGTCGGTTACAATTTTATTTCGCAAATCGCTACTCCCACAAAATAACTATCTGTTTTAAAAAAGTTCACTACCTCGTGAACTCTCGACACTAAAAGCTGTCTGAATTCATATGATCAGCCACTGGATTGAGCGTGCGACGGCCGATGTTTTCGGAACGGGCGCTGGCGGCGGCGGGGCGCCGGGACGCCGAGTGAGTCACACCTGTCGGCGCCTCCCCGGCGCCCCCACCCCACCCCCGACACGCCGTCATCAAGGGTGCTCCTGCACGCAGCGGGCGCCTGCCCGGTGGACGTGTTCGTGGGGAGGAACGCAGGGGAGGCGCTGGCGGAGAGGTAGTAGTAAAGGAGGCAAGGACAGATCTGTAACGGAGTTACAGGTAAAGATGGCAGAGACAGAGGCGAAGGAGGTGGAGGCAGAGATGGGAGTGGAAATTAAGGTGATGGTGGAAGTGAAAGTGATTTTGGAGGTAAAGGTTATTGGAGAGGTGATGGTAGAGGGGAGGTGGTGGTGGTGGTGGTGGTTGGTGGTGGTTGGTGGTTGTTGTTGTTGTTGTTGTTGTTGTTGTTGTTGTTGGTGGTGGTGGTGGTAGTGGTTGGTGGTGGTGGTGGTAGTGGTTGGTGGTGGTGGTGGTGGTGGTAGTGGTTGGTGGTGGTGGTGGTGGTGGTGGTGGTGGTTGTGGTGGTGGGTTGAGTTGAAGGTGAAAGTAAAATACGTGGTGGCGTTGAAGGAGGAAGTAAAGTAGGGGGTAGAAGTGGTTCGAAACGAAGTTGAGTTGAAATGTCGGAAGTGGTTCATGCTGACTGATCATAGTTTTTATTTATTTATATCACGTTAAAAACTCAGTGACGTGCACTATGTGCAGAACTTCTTAAGCTCTGAGATATCTACCCCAACTCATATACTTACGAGGTCGAATTATGAATACAGGCGCCAACGAGCTTTTTGGCAAGAATCGATTAAAAAATCGCTCGCGTGAAATAAAAAGAATTTTCAAAAGCAAATGAACTGTAGTTTTGGCTATTACCCCTTATCGTTCTCCGCGAGAAGGAATCGACATACTGCCACGAAAACATTTGAACAATAGCATTCCCCAATTAGCTCAAGAAAACGTGCACAGATAGCAAAGCTACATTTAGGTTCAAAAGCAAAACAAATGGCCATCTCAGCATTTGCTCAGAGGATCAGTGAAACTGGGCGAAAAACCCAATCGAAAGGGGGATTTTTAAAGGTTGGAAGTTTGAAAGTTTGTTCTATTATTTAGGTGATTATTTAGGTTACTAAAATATTGATTTCGCACGAAAATAAGCTTTAAATGTATCAAACAAATATATTACGAAAAATTAACATATATGGACACTACAGTAATCATGATGAATCAAATGTGTATCGCACAAACTTTCTTCTACGACGCAATATTCTTTTCTACATCATTGTATACGTACGAGTATTAAAGCTATCACAATTGTCATATTGTAAGTCAATATTTCATTGTTAAAATTACATTTTTTAAGTTAATAAGTGTTCCTTAAAACGAATTCAGAGTGGTACGAGTGCTCTACTGGAATCATTACAATATTACAACAAATATACCTAGTATGTTCTATTAGTACTTGAAACGTGAATAAAGCAAAGTCACCAAAGGACACAACGCAGTGAAAAACACTTCATGAAGATGAGAACTGCACTGTGTGTGACTAGAGGAAGTGGGAAACGGCCCTGAACGATGGCAGTAGTTGAACCCCATGATGGGGCAGAGAGCGGACGCGTTTCCCTATGGGAAGGAGAAGGAAGACTCGCAAGAGAGGGCGACGGAGGCCGAATAAAAGAGATGAGATGAACGCTGCGACGAAGCGACGTGTCGCCCAGACGTGGAGACAAGGAGAAGCGTCGACGGCAGCAGCAACGATGAAGCAGAGAGCGGCCGCGCAGGGCCTGCAACGGGGAAGAAGCGCGGGCGACGCGGGCGACGCGGGCGACGCGGGCGACAGGGGCGACGCGGGCGACAGGGGCGACGGGGACGACGGGGACGACGCGGGCGACGGGGACGACGCGGGCGACGGGGGCGAAGCGGGTGACGCGGGCCTCGCGGGCGACGCGGGTGGTGCGGGCGACGCGGGTGGTGCGGGCGGCGCGGGCGGGGAAGGCGGCTCCTATCTGGGAAGAGATACGGTGCCGCGGGGACGCCTGCTTGTGACAGATTTATCTCTTTCTATATGCCTCTCGCTAATCTGTTTGCTCTCGGGAGGGCGCGCAAGGAACGATAAGGGCGGGGGGGCGCTTCCTTAGGGCGAGCCGGTAGGCCGTCCGAAGGGCCGGGGGCCCGAGAGCCCTTTTGACGGTTGGTGGACGTCGAGGGGCGGCGCCGGAGTACTGAGGAGGGAGAGAGAGAGAGTACAATGCGCGGATCAGGACGGAGCTGATAGCAATACATAACCGCGACCGAACAATGGGCGGGGCTTGTTGCGTGTAATTGAATGGGTAGCGTGGCTCGTCACTGAGAAAACCCAATGGCAGATAGGAGGAATTTTTGAAGGCTACGCTTTTCTTCGTTATTGTCGGCGCACACATGAATGAATAGAAGGCTCCGCGCCATTCAGGGCAACGTCCCTAACTTGCCATTTCATCTTGAAGGACCCGGCATCTACGAACTCTACAATGAAACCACAGTAGTCGATCAATAATAAAATAGCTTGCTCTATTCACAAAAGGAAGACAAACACTTTATTCTCGTTAAATATTACAATACCGCAATTCTACATATTGACTGAATTGTCAGAATAGAAAATAAATAATACTTCCATTCAAATAAATGTATAGAAACTTCATTTCACTTCCGAGATATTTAAGCTTAAAAGAACGGTCAAAGAACACGACAAATCAGCTGATCATTTTGATCTTAAACATTTCTCAAAATTATTTCTGGAAATTAACTACTCCAAAACTTTTAAACACTACTAAATTGAAAACAGAAGGGAAAATGCGAAGAATGGAAGAAAAAATATAGTTTCTAAGAACAAGTTAAAGAAAAGGTTTGAGCTTCGTCATAAACAAAACTGGAATAAACTTCGCAAGACTCAAATTGCATTGGTAGCAAAATACATTCAAATTTATACAAGAGACCTAATAAACGAATTGAAACAAATCTGATTTAGAACAGGGGACTTCACCGAAACTTTGAATTAGGGCACCCATTTCTCACTTCTCCTGTTTTCAGGGCTAAAAGAACGCCCGTAAGAAAGAAAAAAGAAAAGAACCAACGTTTTCATGCAAAGAACCCAAAATTAATCTTTCAGGGAAGAATGAACCTATAAGCCTCTTGCCCCACAAGCAAGTTTAAAGGCTTACGAAGAGGGTTAAAAAAGTTAAAATTAACTTCCCCCTTATTTGTTCCTCAAGCCTTTTGCAGCCACCTAGGGAACAGTTGAGAGTGAAAGGATAAAAGAAGAAGGAGAAGCAGACATGAAGCAAAATTCTAGAAAGTGCAGTGCATAAGGTGGTGGTCTTGATACACACGATATTGTTAATTATAGGCAAGGAATTCATTTTCAATTAACTCAAAAATGATTTATGTGTGCGTCGAAGCTTACAGAGCTTTTTCATTTCTATACTAATTATTTTGGGGTTCACAGGACTTTACTTCATGATATGAGTGAAAACTACATGAAAACACACTGAATAAACATCCTGATCTATTTTCCAGAAAAAGGAAGAGCAAAATTGGGACTCTGCTCATGGAAACCAGAGACTCGGAGACAATCGTTGAGTATGAAAAGCAAATAAGAAAAAATATTTTTGTTACCAACGGATAAAGACGTCACACAGATAACACTGGCAAAACTGAATCATGGGGATGAGCCAGGTGGCGAGAGAGGATCAGCGCATCCCACGGCTCTACCGTCGGTACATGGGACAAGGCAGGCAACGAAAATTATTGGGCGATCAATGGCCCGTTTTTTGAGGTACTACTCCGGCAAGCGAAATAAATTGGGGTAAACCTCGGAAATGATCGACCAAAGCGGCCGGCCTTGAATTGTCGTCCAGGCAGTGACATCTTTCGATCCAGATCGAACGTTTAGCGCAGATTCATCGTTACCATAGCAGAGCCGAAAACCAACTTCACTCAGGATAAAATCTAAGATCTCCTCAGCCATCGAAACTTCAATTACTCGAACCACATACTCTTCCCATTTTGTTCAAATTGTTAATTAATGTGCAAGGAAATAAACGAATCAGAACACATACTCACCAATAAGTAGTAAAATAGATGACAGACAGTGAAAGGGTATACAAACACCAACTCACCTGCAAAGATGAAAATACAAGGCGTGAGAACATTTAACTGTGTATTGTGAATTACTACTTCACATGTTAACATTAACATACTTAACTAATGGTCTATGTATTAATTTTTTAATTACAAAGTGACACAAAATTGCATTCTTATAAAAAAATCAAGAACATTTCATACAGGTCATTTCATTTCATACAGGTCATTTCATTTGGTTAGACGGTAAATAAAAACAGCTAACAATTTTGAATTGGCATGAAAACTATTCGTAATATCCTGAATGCCTTTTTGAATGTTTAGTTGCTATCCTCGCATTAAACCACTGTTCTTACCATTTGTAATAGCAAAATACGCTACAATAACTCAACAAATACTCCTTTAATATCAATATCGTTATACATTGAAGTTACATTAGGAAAATGTTTTTCAGCTAGTACGTTTTCGTCCTAAACTCTTCATGAATACCAAAGAATTTCTACATCCCTCACATTATTTTAGATTCGCCAGACGCAAGAAAAACAGAAAAGATATGAATTTTTGCCGCGTAAACCTTTAAAAGCAGCAGATATATTTTACAACCTGTAGATTTCATAAATGACAACAATATCTTTAAAATTTCTTTGGAAGAAGTATTAAGTCTGTCCTGCTTCATCATATATTTCCATCCAATCAGTAACCGCTGTATTTTGTTAGTACGCGATTATTTTAAAATACAACAAAATCTTGTAATCGTTTCCTCTCTCAACATTTTCAATGAGGATTATTCAATAAAATATAGTCACAGAGAGAAAGTTTTGGTTGGTCATGTACTGAGAACGATCCGCATTGATACCAAGTAGACTTGGCTGACAACGTCGATACACTTTTAAGGATGAACTTGTTTGCAGATTACTTATCACTTACCGGTCGATATGTCAGTCGTATGTAAAAATTTGATGCATCGAACGTCCGGAGGTGCCCCCTTGCGATAAGGAATTAAGACGGAAGAAGAATGCAGCGATACGCGAGTAGTCAATACTCGAAAATAGTAACTACTGCCTCAGTGTGTTTAGTGTACATGGTTTAGTGTAAAAACACCACACAACAACAACATAAACAGCAAACAATGAAGGGAGACCACAGCAGAAATGTGTGTGTGTGTGTGTGTGTGTGTGTGTGTATATATTACATACACACATAGTCGTGGAAGTTATCCTCTTCGACCCCTAACTTTGCAAATGGGGGCCAAACTTTCCACTCGCGAATAAAATCTCATTTTACTCTTTTATACCACAAATTACTGTTATTAACAACGCTTGGTTCTTTCAAATAATGCTCTGTTTTTGCAAAGACTAAACAACAAGAGACTGAGACAGAGGCTTTTTGACAGAGACAAATGGAACGTGTGCTCGCTTGAATCCTTAAAGGCACTTTTGGTAACTTGACGCTCTTCGAGGCATCGAGACTACTACGTTAACTGTGCATTATGGCATCATCGCAGATAATACTTCATTGTTTAACATTTGTTAACAATAGCGTTGCTGGCCTAATTATTGCAAGTGAATTATTCATGAAAATTACGTAGAACCGAAAAAAATACGATTAACTGTTTTTGAATGAATCACGATCATTTTACACGTTTCATTTATGTTTGTATTCATACTTACACCCAAATATAATACTGTTCTTACATTTAAATTAAAGTAATAGGAATATAAAACATCTGAAAGGTGAGAGCAAATCGAGTAATAAGAAGGGAGTTTTGAAACAATATAATTCAAAGAATTTGTTTGGATTTGAACTATTCCCAAAAAGCGAAAAACGTGAAGATTCAATTTTTAGAAACTCGAATCTTTTCTCTCTGCCACGGTTGTAACGATTACTCTCGGCTGACAGGGCCTCGGGGGCTAGGTATATTGTCAATCCCCAGAGCCGCATTGCAGCTATCGCCCTCGAAAGGACGACAGAAAAGGTTGGTGAGTAGCACATCACGCGGCGAGGCCCGGGCAGTTCCGAACGAACCTCTGTCCCTGGCCACAGAAGCCATTCTCTCTGGCCCTTTCAGGACCGCAAGGCGTCGCGACGACAAACACTCTGGGCCAGCAAACGTACGACGTGGCCAGCAAAGTCGGCACTCTGGCCGAAGAAGAAACTCGCTCGTAGCCTCTTCAAATCTGAAATGCATCGCGATGACGAAACGACTTTCAACGTCGTGGCGCGTGCGGAAATCTGACTTCAAATCTATAATAGGTATCAATTTTATTTTATTTTATTTTATTTCTTTCGTTGACTTAATTTGTATGATGTCCAATACACTCATTTTTTTACACAAAAAGAAAGTTAAGAAGCAAACTAACAAACATTTTAATAATATATTGTAATAACACCAAGCACACTATTTACAATATTATAAATTCACAAGTCAAGTTATAAAATAAATCTGTTAAAGTCAAATTATTTAAATTAAAGTATAATTATAAATCACGATATCAAAAGGAGACTCAACGAGTGCTCTGTACTGTCCGTATTAAATAGCCTAATTATATTTTTTTTCTTTCTTCAAAAAGTATCCAATTAATTTCTTGGGATTAATACTGATGACAACTAGTATTTATGTTTTACATATCGTGTAACAAATTTATATTTGCACTTACGATAGATTTTGATAACTCTCTCTCTCTCTCTCTCTCTCTCTCTCTCTCTCTCTCTCTCTCTCTCTCTCTCTCTCTCTCTCTTCACACACACACACACACACACACAAACATTATATATAGTTGATCTTGCATCCTAATGCATTAATTTTATATGGTTAGCTTAAGTAGGTCTGAGAAAAAGTGAACAAAGAAACAAAACCTCTGAAAATAATACAAACATCAAACTACATCAACTGAATGCAACCCCTGAAATGAAACTTCTAGACAAATATGAACAAACCTCATCGCGTTCCAGATGAAGTAGTTTCAAAGTTACGCTCGCTTAAATCTTTGCATTCAAACAGAGCAGCCATTTTTGGAGATGGGGCTAAATAAATACATGCAAAGTATTACACCATAAATTGACGACCAAACTGCTAAAAAAACTTAAAACTACAAACCAAAAGTGACCAAACTGTTAGAATTTTCATGTTGACTCCCCTTCCATGCTCAATCTGCAAGGAATTAACCTGCACTGTCCGGCAGCACCGGAGGGCGAGGGTATTTATTACCGCGGCGTCCATCGTGAATCGATTAACAACCCACGGAGGAAACGGATACACGCGCAAAAAGCCGCCGCGATATTAAGGAGCGGCCAAGAGGCGAAGAGGGGAGGGCCGGGGGGCGCTTCTCTCCTCGGCCCCTGTGGCGCGGCGGTGGGTGACGATGGCCTGACAGCATCTGTGTGAACCGGAAGAGCACAACACGAGATACAGATCACAGGATGTGAAGCGAAATGCAAGCGGAATTTAGGCAAAAAATTGCACGATGCTCTGGACGTCAGAAAATGTTTTGCGGCCTCCAGACATTTTTGGAACAGCTTTCATGTATACCTTCTGGAGTAGAAATTATATATACAGAAATATATGTACGCCCTTGATTTATTCATAGCAAATATAATGATGTTGTAAAAAGTATAAAGTTAATCCGAGTAAAATACTGTCATTTCATATACTGAGAATCTTTCAAATAATTGGCCATGGAATCATTAATACTCATTTCACAGCTTTGGAGAGTCACAAACATTTTTTCCTTGAAAATTTCATGAGTAAGATAATACTACGAGTGTAGTTATTGGCGTTTCACAGTCATTTTTCTCAACAGGGTACCTCAGACGGCATCGGCGTGCGGTGTTACTTCTCACGTAAAAAATTAAGATTGTGGTAAGCACATGATCAATTTAGAGGAGTCTATCCAGGGTATGTTACAGTGACGTCCAAGAGATGCCTCAGTTTGATGTAAAAAAAACTACACATAATACATATTCTATTCGGTTGAACTATGATACTATCAAGGTAGCTCCATGGATAATGAGCCAAGTAAATTAACCTCGTAGTATAACCTATTAAACAGGTAATTAATCACAGCTGAACATTGTGTTCAAGCTCATACAAGCTAATAACATTGACTATAAGCAAGTTTTTATTTGAAGATGGGGTCATAACTGTACAACGACCGATACCAAAAAAGATGAAGTAATTCAGGTTAAATTGAAAACGAGGAAAACAAAACTTATTTCTTATCTTATTTCGACAAATGTAGAAAAAACTTAGAAGGCAGGATGTAAAAGGATATGATCCTTACTTACAGAAACACCCTTGATTCACTATAGATACCAACATTATAAAAGAAATGTCCGACTACGAAAGTAATGAAAAAACTGGAGTAACACTTAAGATTGTAGACTGAAATGCAATGCAATGTACAGAAAATCAAAAGAAATCAATGAAACTACTGGAAATGAGACGCTGAAATAGTGACAAATCAATCAATATGGAAATCTCAAACAAATTTCTATAACACATCGATAATATCTAGCAAAACCGCGTTATCGTTCACCATTACCAGTCAATCGGCTAAAATATGAGTTGAACTTTGTGGCAGGTAGAAAAGAAAACACTTCATTGCTCGTTCCTTCAACGTTGCTATTCTCCAGACAATGAAGAAATTATGTCAAAAGGTGCAAATGATAGGACGAATGAGAATATAGAAGAAAAACGTAACAAAAGTGGCAGTTAGAAAATTAGGAAGGGGACAATACAACAATAAGAAGAAATATGGCCCAATCTCAATCGTTTGCACAGCACGAACGGTCTAGTCATTTTCATTACAAGGCAGGGGCCGCATTGTGAAATGCCTGGCACTACAGTCACCGCATGTGACAACCCATCCGTTTAACCGCCATCCGACTCCCTCTTTGTCGGTTGGTCCGATCGCCCGACAATCCGACCGACCATTCGACCAATCGTTAGACAGTTGGTCCGAAAGGCCCCGCCCCTCGCGGCCGGGCAACCGAAGCACCCGGCTCGCAGGGTCCGCAACGGCTACGCGAGGCGCGGGGCTTCGATTAGCGCAGAGGTGACGGACGTGCCCATCGGGGCACAAATGGGCACCTCCTCGGGAGCGCGCACGTATGAAAAGAGCGAGATCAGTATAGCATATACCAATTTTCTCAACCCTGTTACGCGACTGGCACGTCATTTCCGGGTAATTTCGGCTTGAATTAAGAAACGGAGAATGAAAGACGTACCGCTTGCTTTGTAATATCAATCACCCGCCTACCACGGTGTGTCGACCGTATTATAAAGGGAAGTCTTTCGTTTTTCGTGTACTATTTGTTCTGTTTAATTAATCACTTCTTCAGTGAGCGCAACCTTTTCCTTATGGCTTACAAGCTAATAACACGTATGTAGATCATGTCACCTTCGGTTGGTACGAATTTCAAGTAAGTAAGTAGGCAATATTGTTACAGTCTGTGTATAAAACTTGTGTACAAACGATTCTCTCTGCCAATTCCCCTTTCCCTCTTGCCATTTTTTTCTCAATAAATTTATTTTCATAAACAAGTATAGACAAAAAGGAACATAAACTCCTGTATGAACAATATCACAAAGCATATTTCATATGAACGAAAAAAAGTTATGTTTTAACGGATCAGAGTTCTGCGACCTCGCAGTATAGTTCATCTCCAATATCTCTATTGCTCTGCCGCATGTTACCCCATCTGGGTCCTCAGCGCCCAATTACGAAGATCAAAGCACTCGCTTTATCACAGCGCCGTAATAAACTCAACGCCAGGCGCAGCGTAAACAAAGCTGTGTAGTCCCTTTATCTACCACAACAAAAGTTTATCACGCAGCCTTCCACTCTGTCGTTCAGCTCTTCAAACTTTACTTCCTCGCAAAAGTACTCAACTTGGACACTATGTCTTGTCCCCGTTCTTCTCGCCACTACGGGATGCGCCCATCACGTCGTATATCGCGCGAGCGCGTAAACTTAACTGACGCAAAGTAGCTGCACGTGCGTTGTCGCCGCGTCAATGCCGCACGCCCAGGCGCGGCTGTTCGAGCCGCGAGTGCGTCTCCCCGTTTATCAGCGCCTTTGAATCTTTAAAGGGTATCAGGCGCGGGAGGGGACAGAAATGCGCGTATTAACGACGAATAGCGGCGAGGCGGCGGCGGCGGCGGATGCAGTCGACGCGTCCCCTCCAGAATTACAGCCCTGGCGCGTGAGTCAGCGCTGTTTTACGGCCGAAATCTCGAAACGCGCCGCGCCGCGCCCCGGCACGGCCAGGGGAGGGGGCAGGGCCGATGAGGACTGGTGGGGAGGCAGTGGGGGGAAGGGCGTTGTTCCGTGCAGGGGAGGTTTGCAGAGGATTGTGGAGGTGGCGGCGGGGAACGATGGGAGTGTGGGGCGGCGTGTGTGCGCGGGCCCGGCAGGGAAGAGTGGACTGGGGTAGCAAGGAACGGGGGACAGAGCGGAGGAAGGGCTTCCTGGGAGGATAGACGGGTGTGCAAGCGAGTGAGTGGTCGTGCGAGCGAGCGAGTGAGCAAGTGATTGAGAGGGTGGGTGGGTAGGTGGGTGAGTGAACGTCTAAGCGACTAAGTAAGCGAGCGGGTGGATGAGTGGGTGGGTGGGTGGGCAGCGAGAGAGGGAGGGAGGCGGGGCCGCTGGGGCAGGGCGGGTGCGTGGGGAGGGCGCCGCGTTGCTTTATGCGCTCGTAAACGCAGCCCCGCGCGCGCTGCGCTGGGAAGGGGACTGCGGCAGCCAGAGAGCGCGCACTCTCGAACTAGGAATTGGTCATGGACAGGGAGTGGCAATATGGAGCATGATAAATGAGATTCTCGTTTCAACGATGGTACAAAGAAAGGCAAGGAAAAGAAAGGATAGGAAAGATATACTTATATGTGAAAAGTGAGTGGGTGGACGCTACCTAGTCGTGTGATGAAGTAAAGTATACGACTTTGGAAGGGAAATCAAACCAGAAATTTAGGCATAAGTCAACAAATTTACTTATTATTCCCATGTATGAACATATTGTAAATACACATTTTAAAAAAATGTTTAGGCAAAGTAGATCAAATAACATGAAAACTGGAAGCCTCACAAAGAGCAGAAAAAATAGAATAATGCAAAACTGCAAAATGGGAGAGAAAAATAAAATAACACAAAAACTAAATTATCTTAAGCATACATTTGGAAATTACATGTCAAAATCACATGAAATAACATAACAGAAATGTTACAAAAAACATCTTGAGACACGACAAATTAGCGTCAGAATCTAGTTCTGGATATGCAGCGACACGGGTGCATATTATGCAAAGCTCTGAGACATTCCCATCCATGGGTGAAATTTAAGGAGGACGCGCTTTATCCAGTATAAGAGCACGTTATAGATACCAAAGCAAGGGCACGTTATCTCTCTAAAAACGCCAAGCTGTTACGGAAGAGAAGCGAGGGAGGAGAAAATAAGGGACGACAAAAGCACTGCTTTCTTGTCGCCACCACCGCCGCAAGGATCGCAGTCTCGGGAGCAGGACAGGACGGGACGAGACGGGACGAGACGAGAAGGGCCGAGACGTAGGGCGATTTGGGGTGGAACGGCATGGCTGGCGTACAGTTGCAATTCTAAAATTTACGTTCGTTCGCGGAGAATTAATGAGAAAGTTCACGTCCAATGTTATGCAGTGCATGTGCATGACAGTGCACGAACTACGTTATTCATTTCTAATTAAGATTTAACTGACAATACAACAAAAAAGAATAATAAAATAACAAAACTAGAGCCGGAAAGCATGCGTTCTCAGGTCAGGAGGAGGGTGAGAGCCCGGTAGAAGGATGCGGGAAGAAGGGGTAGACACTACGTCTATTGTAGTACATGCGCTGGTCGCTACTCCGCGCGCAAAATTCGAGGAAAGGGAAAATACCAAGGCATCGGGTTCATCTCTCGGAGAAAAGATAGCATTTCCTTGGAGGCAGTGTAGTGTTCGCTCCGTTTGAATTGACAGCGATTTTATCAGTTATTTCATATTTTAACTTTTTCAATGCTGTGATTATACAAATTTTGCGTACACAAACAAAAACTGAAAAGGTTGAAACACCGATATTAAGAAACATCGGCGTTAATCAATGAACGTTTAAAACATCTGCATTAAGAACACGATGTCTAGGAACATCGACATAGATCTTGCATCCCTAGGCGGGCGGGATGGTCGTGCGTGGATGGGCGACCCGGGCGGCGTGGCGGGGGCGTGGGTGAGACGGCAGGGCACTGTGAGGGCGTGGAGGGGCAAAGCGGAGCTTGCTGGGGGACTTGGGACAGTTTGGCGCGCAGCGTGGCTTGGGTCGTGGCAGGGCAAAAGCGAGGTGTGAGGGGGGGGTGTTGGGAGGGCCTGGCGGGGTGCGTGGCGGGGGCGTGGGTGAGACGGCAGGGCACTGTGAGGGCGTGGAGGGGCAAAGCGGAGCTTGCTGGGGGACTTGGGACAGCTTGGCGCGCAGCGTGGCTTGGGTCGTGGCAGGGCAAAAGCGAGGTGTGAGGGGGGTGCGTGGCGGGGGCGTGGTGTATGTGTGCGCGGAGGTTCTCGCGGGACAGCCAGGCAGGCGGGCGGGCAGGCTCCTCCTCAAGCGGCGGCGCGCGGTGGCTGCGGGGGCGGCGTGCGCGCGGGTCCGTGGTCGATAAGCCCGCTCGCCCTCGGCCTCCCCCGGAGGGAGTCCGGCGACAGGTGACACGCAGAGACGCACCCCCACCCCGTCCCCCCCTCGGTGCATTTTCTGCACCGACGCCTCAACTCCCTTTCCCACGCATTCTCTTCCTTCCTTTTTTTACTTCTTCGCGTGCTTTTTAATTAAAAAAAAATTAGTATTTCGTAACTTTCTGGATATGCAGATTCTGTTCTACCATCACGCATATCTACATATCTGTACCCACCATTTTATTCTCCTTCCATTTTTTCGGTATTTTACAATTTTCTCCCCTTTTATTCTTTTTTCAGAAGTTCAATTGTGATAACTGTTATTTTACTTGATTGTTTCCTATACTGTCCTGACGAAGTCTCTTTGTTCCATATTTTTCTTCATTCTTCAATTTAATATTTCTCAGTTAAGCTACTTCATTCGTCTATTTCGTAGGTTTCCAGTACGTTTGCATGATGTAGGCAGCACTTTCTTTTCCTCTTTCTATTTATGCCTTTCATCTTTTCATCCATCTCGGTATTTTCCATCTTATTCTTTTTTCTTTGTTTTTCCATTTTACTCTCAGAACTACCTTACAAAAAGGTGCTTTTCTCACACTTATTCTTGAAAACTATTGTTGATTTCCTACATTTTGTTGTCTGTGCGATTTTCGTTTTTCTTCAATACTTAATTCTTGTCACTTTTTTCTTTTAATTTTCCTTTTGGATTTGCTATCCTCCTCGGGTGACAAAATCTTCTTTTCTGAGTTTTCTCTTTGCTTTCTACTTCCTCGGCGATTTTCAATTCTGGGAGAACGTGCCGATGCAAATGAGGAAGGGTTTCCTCGAGAGAGGTCTAGCCAATTTCTTCAGAGAAAAAAGCAGAAGCAAATACCACAAAATGGAGGCTGAATTCCATACAAATGAAGGACCTGAATTCTTTTAAAGTTAAAAATAAAATAATCTTGGCGGATGGAATTTACGCAAAGATACCCCTTAGCCTTGCGATAACGAAAATTTTCACCATCAGCCCACATACATTCCTGTACTTTCCTTCCTTATATAAAAACTTAAGAGGCTTTGAGGACGAGTCAGTTTCGCTTCGAAGCGGTTTTATCTTGGCCAAAGCCGCTCCCTCTTAAATTAACAAGAGAGACCCGCAGTAAGGAACTAGATGAAAATTTAATGGCAACTTCCCAAGGCAACGGCGAAATTGCCACGTAGCTGTCGGAGCTGCAACATTTCCAGCTGTACGTCCTGTAATTCGATTATTCGAACCCTAATCGCGCGAGTGCATATTCCACGCAAGGGGAAGCTAAGGTCCTAACGTGCCTGAATGCACCCTATGCATAACACGTTGTATAATGATCTGTTAACAACAGATGTCTCGCGTTTTCCGTGCAATCTAACAACTTGTCATTACGTCAATACAGAATGGATATTTACAATGGCGGTAACTCGCAATACACAAAAGCATGAACAAAACGAACGCCTTGTGATTAATTATCGCGCTTCGGCTACAAACTACACAGCAGGGAATGAGACTCGAATATTTTAACTACGTTAATGGGAAAGCTGCAAGGACAGTCCTAGCAATAACCAGAGAAATCATGTAAAATTCCACTTGGATATTGGAACTCATATAGTCATCTCTAATGAAATTATCATTGATGTCTACACTTGACTTAAATGCATAGCATCATTTTCAAAGTTTTTGTAACACACGTTCTGTAATGCTGTATTTTGGGACGAAATTAGAGTGATCGTCAGTTTAATAGTAAAGGTGAAAGGCATCTTTACATACTCCCAACAACACATCAACTAATGTGCAATGCTGTCCAACAAAGCATTAGACAATATACGTCTTCGTGTATTCGAATAGAGCTAATCTTAGATGTGGTATTTCATCAAACGAAGATTTAACCACCACAAGTTAATCCGAACCCACAAAACAAGAGAAATGCCATAAACCCTCTCATGGTGCTTTAAAGAATGTTTTAAGTAATAAAAAAATATCAGTTTGAAATTAATCAGTAAAACAAGTTTCGAGGTACAGAGAGCCGAATTTTACAGCATCATTCTGCTCTAAGAGATTTTCGTACTTCGATTAAATCGACACCAGACGCACTGAATCGTCAAACGTGAACCATCTCCATATGAGCCCGCACCCTCCCTCCCTCTCCGCACCAGAACACCGGAATTGCAGCGTCCACTCATCACCCCCCCCCCCCACGCACACCTTTCGCGGCGGGGCGGCGGCAATCCATCCATCACGACCCGCGGCCACTCCCATCACGAGCGCGCGCGCGGGGCGGGCGAGCGACGGGGCGGGGCGGGCGCCGCCTCGGACAGCGATCGCGTTTCAGAAGCCACGCGCGTCGCGCCGCCGCTTAATGCGGATTACAGAAATCCTGAGCGACAGCGCGCGCGGCGCCACCCGCCACCGCTTTCAGCGCCCGGGGCGAGGGGCGGGCGCACGGACAGACGCACAGCGAGAGAAGGGCGATGAGCGGGCGACGGTGGGCGGTGGACGAAGGACGAGGTTGGAAGGGCGAAGGAAAAGGGGTGGCAGAGAGGATTAAGAGGGGACAGGCGCTGAGCGAGAGGGCATGAGGGAGAGGCGATGGATGGATGGAGAGGGAGAGAGGCCATGCGTGGGGCACAGTGGGAGAGTGGCGTCGGACGATGGGCCAGGGGTGTAAGGACTGAACCAAGAGGCGATGGGCAGGCCTAGAAGGGCGTAACGGGCGGGTGGAGTAAACTGAGGAGCGGAAGGCACCCACTCACCTCTGGCAGAGGCGGAGCATAGTGGTTGTTGGCGGGGGCCGTAGGCGCCTGAGGGAGGGGCGATGGGCAGAGGGCGAAGGGGCGATGGGTCGGGGTGGAGAGGGTTAGACTGCGGGGCGAGGCAGGTGCGAGGCGGGCGATGAACGAGGAAAGGGCGCGGAGTCAGCAGCCAGCGCTGCCCGAACAGTTTCATTCCACGCCACCAAGGGAAACTCACCTGCAGCCTTCATTACTCTTTAAACACGTGTGACTCAAAAAATTCCAGGGAATAAAATATTTTATTCCTTGCTGTTTACTTGCATCTGTCGACCTCTAATCTGTTCAAACACAAAATTCTTCGTTTTACTAACACCCTCCTTCCTACAAAATTTACTTTCATACGACATTCACTTTTCTCATTTTCTGTCTGTTAAAACTTATCTCTATTATTAATCCAAAAAGTCACAAAGCCATCGAAAAACCAAACTTCTACAGTGATCTTTGGAAGACCTCAGCACACCACACAATTCCTCACAAGGCTCAAACTAACTCAGGGTTCTCAATTTATACTCGTACACCAATCTATCTTAATTCGTACTTCAATACACAATAATTCCACTGTTTGAGAGTACTTCAATCAATGATTCTATACAGACTCAGCTCTTTATTGTTCCTGACCTAAGTTTCAGGATGGCCTGCATGATTTAATCGCGATTCGAACTCTAAGCTCACGACTGTAATAATTTAAGCTGTAACAAAAAAGGAATTTCCAATAACCGCAGTAACTTCGAAAGGACTTTTCTGCTCCGTTTCCTTCATCTTGATAATATGTTCCCATATTAATCATCAGAAATTAAGTTCTTCCAGACCATTTTTGTTCTCACATGAAAGTTTTTATTCAAGATACAATAATTACTGAGAAATAAAGAGAATAAACTAACCAGTTGTATAGAGATACAAAATCCACGCGCACATTTTATCCGTCGAGAGATTTCTGCCGACAGGCCTGAGTGACGGCTCGGGGAGAGGGGAGGGGAAGGGAGGGGAGGGCGTCCGGAAGGGCGGGGGTGGCTCAGCGCAGCGCACCACGTGCTGCGAGGCAGATTAAATGGCGCGCGGACGATGCCTCGCGGGACGAGGTGGGGGCGGGGGCAAGGGCGCGGCGCCGGCGGAGGGGGAGGGAGGGAATGGCGACAAATGAAACGCGACGGCCGCATCGAGGAGGCTACGGGACACGCGTGCGGGGGAGGGCGATGCGATCGCCTCGAACCAAACGAAACGATCTGCTGCAAAATCCGAGATTTTAATTAATTCTCGGCGATGTGTTTCTGCTGGGTCGTATTTACGGATACTCGACCCCTAAACTACACGTATGTCCACGCAAACAGCCCTTCCTACGTTTACTTTTTCCGAAACACAGGTTTCCTTTATCCACGTGCAATACTATTTATTTAAATGAGCAACATGATGCTCGAAAATTACAGTTTTCTGATTGATTCCTTTTGAATCCGTTGTATTTGTCACGGCTACATTTCTCAACAGAGCTCATGTTACGAGTGACTCCTTAATTCGCACATTAGTCACACGATGTGGATAAATCTTTATGAATAACGATGGGTGAACAAATAATTTTGGACTTTAGTATAAAGTTCATATACAAATTTTCTAATGCAGACGTAAGTCTATGGATGCTGAGTAGAGTAGTGTTTGTCCTAGTGTGAGACGTCTTGAGTGATCGCATTTTTGGCGTCAAAATGCTTTGGAAATTATATTTCACAGGCTCAAGGTTGTTGCATGAAAAACCGCTAATGCCGGAATCAGGAGCCTCGTGATGTCGCGAAGTACCAACTGAGGTAAATAGTGAGATAATACAGTGGAACGTGTTATTTTTTCAACAATATTATGACGTTGTATAAAAATAAGTTGACGACAAGACAAAATATTTTTTTAAAAAAAACACGATTTTGCTTGTAGAGGAGTGGGTGGTGGGACAGGGCTAAGAAATCTTTCAGAAATCTTATGTTTATGTTAGAGTTATAGTGTAACTACTCGTATGTCATTTCGTTTCACGGAACTTTTTACCTTCTTACCCGGGCGTGCTCTTTGTTTGTCACTAGCCATAGAAACTTTCCACAACCGTCTGATTCCTGTTTATCATTTGTATAATATCTGTTACTTCTCGTCACCGTGAAGTACTTCACCTACCCTTGCCAACTCGTGCTGGGCAATGTCAACTTCATTCTGCGAAAGTTCGAAGAATCCTACGAATTCCAATTTCGGACATTATTAACTCGGATGATCTAAACATCCACTGGCTAACTCGAGAATTAGTCAGATTCTAACTTCAGCCATATCATATTGAAAGAATTAAGTGTTGTTTGTTTGACTGATTTTCCTCCTCTCACATACTATCATAACATGATGTCAGGGGAGCAACCACGCTTAGTAGAACAAGCAACCCGCAATACCAAATACAATGCACACCTATCTTCCGCAGCAACGTCTCTGTCATCCACACACCGCAATCCTCCCACTACAGCGGCATGCGCGTGTGACGCCCCCATTACCATATCGAGCCTTGTCTAAAGCGCCGTTGATTACCACGCGCGGGACCGCAGCACATCGCATCGCCTCGGCCTCCTGCGAATCCATGAATAGCAACGATCCCTGCGCCGCCATCCCCCGCGGCGGCCGCAGCTCTGGCAAGTGGAGTCCGCGCTGCTCCGCCAGCGAGGCACCGCCCCACTCGGGACGAGCTCTCAGCTCCCGACTGCTCTCCGAATGGGCGCGGTAGTGCAGTGCGTATAAGTGTGAGTGTTTTTCTAAGTATGTGTGTATAAGTGTGCGGGGAAAGGATCGGACAAAAAATAAGAAGGTAGCATTGAAACGTCGAGCACGGCACATGACGCGATTGCTAGGGTACTGTTTCGACATTTGCCTGGTTATGATTTTAAAAAAAAAGGAAAACTACCGATCAGAACAGCCGACCGCCAGAATTCCCTTCCACACAGCGGCTGAACTAGACCTAGCAGCTAGTATCAAATCTTGAGGTAGCGCATGTACTAAACCACTCGATAAATGAGTTCAGGCGATTGTCCTCTCAACGACCTACTCAACATAATGGCTAATGATGAAGATGCCTTTATAGAGAGCACCATCACGAACAAAATTTGTAATAATAGCAGAAACTGTAGAATTCACACTGCCACTGCTCACTAGGCGTGGAAAAATTGGTCAGTCCGTGTATTTTTTCGGGACGCGATACCGAAAACTAAACCCTTCTTGAAGACACAATTTATTTTCTGTTGGTCTTTTGCAAATCCCCTACTGTAGAAACCTGTCTGATCTTTCTCACTCATTAGTTAGTTATCGCCAAACTCGCAGTGTTGAATGCCCACGCGACCCAAAACAAAAAGGCAGAGGTAGCTGTGTAATGACAAAGAGCATAATGTGTGACTTTGAAGGGGGGAGCCACGTTCGGTCATACGCAATGGAAGATATTTTTACTGGCAGAGCTATAGGATTTCCAGATCAGAGTCGCTGTAGAAACTGCAGCAACGTGCTAACACTGCCGGTGAATAAACTCTTAGATTACAACCGCTCTCATCCCTGTTTAACAACCCCAACATATGCTGATGTCATTACGTATGGAAATTGGCTCTACCCGTGATAATTACGGATATACATACTGATCATTTTACTCGATCGTTAGTGCAGAGGTCGTAGACGAGAACAGTGTTGTGAATTTTGTCTCTGCGCATGCCCCAGGGCAGACGGGGTGGGGATGACAATCAGATGAACGAACAACAGTGAATTAAATGCTTGTTTAACGATCGATGTGGTGGTGGAACGCACTCTTACAGACAACTAGCCCTCTGCACGCTCGTTAGGCCACCACGCAGCAGAACGTGACATTTAAATAGAGTGGAAGTAAACGACCTGAAGTATGCGTAGTTTTTTCTTAACATCTAAACAAACGGTTAAAAACTTTGTGACGTACAACGGGCAGAAGTCCAGTATGTGCATTGCATTTTTAAGGAATCTATGAAGCATTGAACTCAATGTGTATGCGATCTGAGTAAGTATGGCAGCGTAATTTTTTCCACCAAGTGAGTCAGAATTAAATACAAGTTATCACGAAATAAATGAAACTTCAAAATATTTAGTTAATGCCTAAGCTCGCGCGTCTTATCAAGAAACACTGAGCGCGTGGCGCAAGGACTGATTCAAACACATTTCAGGTATTTCCATTGTATTCTCGCGAACCAACGGGCCTCGCACAGCGATCCCTCCCCCATTCTGTCCTTACTCCCTTTGTAGAATTGGAACGATTGGCTTACCCAGAGGCTCCAGCAGAACACTATCAGAAATGTCATTAATTCCAATGTTGATTAATGTATTACACATGAAACGTAATGTAACGTTGATCATTAAAACTATCTTCAAATATTTTTACATTAAATTTAATATACAAACAAGTTAAAATCAGTGTAGAGTTAATATAGAGGTTCTCCCGGTTTTACTGCCTCTCATTATTCATATCGAACATTCATAATCACCAGTCCATCAAGATAATTTATTTATTCCTTCCAGATAAGAACGTAAAGCTTTGGATCTTGCCTCCTAATGTAAACTGAATGTGCGTTCATGATAATTACACTAATGTAATTTACATTAAAGTAATGTGGAAATTTCTAACAGTGTACTGAGAGTACTCGGATGTCAGCACAACGCTTGAAGTGATCTGCAACGCCATTGACACAGGAGGAGAAAGACAAGAGAGAAGGGCGAGAGGGGAGAGAAAGAGAAACAGGTAGAGAAAGACGAAGAGAAAGAAAGACAAGAGAGGTAGAGACAGAGAGGAAGAGAGAGCGCGTTCACAATTCTCCCCACCACTCCAGGGGCAGAGCCAGCACGCCTCCCGTTTTGCGTGGAGTCCCAGCTCCCAGCACCACTGTCCGCCGCGCGTCCGTCCTCCTCTGACAGCTCGCGCCGCGCATTGCAGTCGTCCCGCGAAGGCTCCTTTGTGAAGCCCCCTTCACCGTGGGCCCCATTGACACTGTCAATTGCACTAGCAACGGCCGAGCAACAAAGAGCCCACTCGGATGACGACTGACTCAGCCGAAAATATGGCACGCTTCAGTTTTCATCCCATGCGCCCATTTCGCGTCGCCAATGCGCAAAGGCGAATACGCAGACTCCGGCACTGACGACACAGGCTTTGCGGAAATGTAAATACGTAATGCGCGTCAACATGTCTTCGATATTTCATCACCAAAAACCACACTTCTTCGTTCACATCCAATCACTGTACGTGGTGTGTGTTATTCTGATGATACACTTTTTAAGGGTAATGGTTACTCATCAGGACCGACAACAACAACCTGAAATGACGAAACAATGACAACTTTTCACATGTTCAGTTTACACAGCTTCAAAAGTTTGCACAAAAATATGATGTCATATTTACGTCACATACTATTCTCAAGTTACTGAGTTTGTAGACACTTTTCGGCCATACATAGCTGAAATTGCATGTATACATATATAACGATAATGCGGTTATCATTAATCATAGATATACTAAAGCACAGAGATATTTCTTGGTTATGATGAAAAGCCAATACATTTTCATTTTAAATATATTCAATTTTTGTATCAATCACGAAACCAGAACGAATCTCCGAAGTCTAATTCCAAAAGTCAGTAAAACTGGATTGGGTGCCGTTCCGACGCGCATCCCTTCACCCTCTTCTCCCCGGATCCCGAGCGCTGCGAACTCCCCAACAGGAACAAATTTAACAAGTCAAAGCCGGGCAGTAAAATGTTTACGCTCCCCCGGCGCTGTTTGCTCTCCGCACTGCACGGAGCCCCGGCGCGGCGCTCGCGGGCCATCCTTCTCCTCTCCGCGGTCAAACAGACCTCTTTCGCCCGCCCTCCGGCCGCACGCGGCCCGGCCAGAGCAACGGCGAGGGAATGTCCGTCCTTGCCACGAGGATGTTCAGCGTCGCGTCCTGGTGAATCTCCGTCCGACTCATCTCATCTCGCCCCGATGTGTTCTGTTTCGTCTCGTATCGTCCAGGCCTCGTTCTGTCTCTTCCTGACACGTCGCGTCTAGTTCCTATGGCCAGCTCTGCTCACCGCCGTCTCACCTATTTGAGCAACCCGCATCGCACCTTCTTACGTCCACAACCACTAGGCATCTAGGTTACTGTAAAAGAGCCTCCAAATATCTTACAATTCTTCTAATGTATTGCCTCATCTGATTCTTATATTTAATATTCTCCTTTCTCTCTCCAACCTTAACTTCTCCCTCAAATACACACACACTCACGTACACGTACACGTACACACTGGATTACTCAGTATCCATACACACTGAACATGACCATTAAAAAATCATACACACATTCATCATACTCACTTCGTTAAATTATTTTCAACAATTGTGTTATCTGCACATCCACAACCATTCTTTTTATATCCAATTTCCTCTAGCTATTGCCGTAATTCATCCTGTTCCTTTCTTCACATCAACTTTTCTTCCGTCCTCTCCTCTTTCCGCCTGGTACTTCCTTTTCGTCATACCTCCCCCCTCATCTATTGAGAATCGTGAGCACACGAGTTTCTTTCTTGCCTTCCTTCTTCCTCCTCCCACAACACATCCGCGCGCGAAGACCCGCACATCTCGGCGACGCGCGCCCCGCCCCCTTTTTTCGGGTCCCCTCCGCTCCGCCCAGTCAGCAGGGCCCGCCCGCCCGCCCGCTCGCTTTATATTTACGCCGCCGGATAACCGTCGCTCGTAAAGTGTGCCCGCGCCGCCGCGCTGTCTGGCGGGAGGGCGGGCGCACCAGCTGCGAAGCGCTTACGACCCGCTGCCGGCGCGGCGTTTATTTGATCAAGCGCCCCCTCTCCTCCCCGCCCCGCCCCGCCCATCCCACTCCGCAGCGCCCCGCGCGCCTTCGCGTGCAGCCACCCTCGCAGACTTCTGCCATCCACGGACTTGCTCCGGCGCAACCCTGCCTCGGCGACTCTCCATTGTTTTTCTACTCACATTGTTGCTTTTTCATTCCCGAGCCGCTATTGCTCGATTGCAAGCAAAGGTAAAAGAGGAAACGGATGAGAAAAGCGGGAAAGGATGAAGAGGTGTACGAGAAAAATGAACTATAGCCGTCTCCAGGTAGTTGAAGGACTGAACTTAGTCACCGTTTTCTCAGGAAAAATTTAAACCTCTATTTAGGGTCGTTCTCAAAGATGTTTAACACCTGGACATAGACTTTGAGGGGAATCTAACGTACCGGACAATATCGTCATAGGCAACTAACGATGAAGTTCTGACCAGCAGAATTCGTGTTCCGCAACGTAATGTAACGTAATGCTCTCCATACAATTCTTTACTTCCACTTAAGCTGCCATTTGACTCTAGATTTCACGTAAAATCTCTCATTTTCCTTTCAGAAAATGGCTTTCAAATGAATTTTGAATGAATGAAACTGAACTGAACATGGATTAAACATAAATTTTTCCGCACTAAGGGGAGAATTTACCGCTATGTTTTGTTTTGAAAAATGTCAACTTATTATTTCCATTCAAAAAGAAAATGTAAATTTTCTGTTCGCCTACGTGGCAGAAATATGACAAAGTGACATGACAGAAATATTGTGTATAAAGTGTACATTGGAACTAAATTCTGGATCATGGGATTAACGAGTGCACAGAGTGGTAAAAGCGCAAAAGGGAAAGAATAACAGGCGGCGCCGCGCTTATTTGATAAACACCTCGAAGTCCGCGAAAACGTTTCTCCATTATTTCACGTTTTGTGCCTTTTATAATTCTCCTCAGCCTTATTCACTAGGAATCTCCCCTCCTTTAGATGAGTATATTTTGGACACTTCCAATAGCAAATTGGAAATGTAAAACGGTACATACGATAAGTGAAATTAATTGAATTCGTCGCTTTCATTCTCCTATCTTTCTACTTGGCACACAAGAATGTAGTTATGACGTGAAAAAAAAAGTTTTGTCAACTTTATAATTTGTATTTTTATCGAATAGACGACATTATCCAACAACAATTATAGAATTCACTTTATATGGCGTATAACGATTTTTTGTTGTCAACTACATATCGCGCAAAGTAATTCAAAATGAATCGTATTTAACAACTACGAACGTGTAACTACCGCCAACATGACAACAAATATATAAAAGCGTTCATTTCTTTTATTTTTAAAAATCATATTAAATTTGAATACGCAACGGCAAATATATTACATCTGAATTGAAAACTTATTTACTTTTACGATTGCTCTTTAGGTGAGACTCAGCTGTATGCAGAAATGAAATCCGTAATCCATTTCGCGGTAGTGTAAAACCGTTTCACAAACCTACATTTCTGAGCCAGCAATCGTATAAGATGTTAGTTTCTCGTCACAAAGTTTGGCTTCCAGTGCATCACCGCCATGCATTCCGCCACTCTCTCCTGCGAGGCGATCATCCATCCATCTCCTCCCACCTGCACCCGCCCCCGCGAAGCCCTGGCGTCGGCCGCGCACGGGAGCCCTCTTGTCGGCAGACGGCCTCCCCCGCCCGTAACTTGCGCCCACCCGCCCTCCGCGCCGCCACGCTCTTTACGACGCACTCTATCCCCCCGCCCTGCCAGACCTCCAGCGCCCCATGGCTGTCTCCGCTCTACTCTCTTCCCGGAGCCATGGCCTCCTGCCATGGACATCGGATTTCCATCTTCTCCCTTTGTTCTCTCCCCTGCTCTTTTACCAATCGTCTTTCTTATATTTCATAGTGTGGGAACGCATTTGACGCCATCACCAGTTGATTATCGAGTGACTTAACTACAGCAGTGACCGATGAAACAATTGGCGGTGATTCTAACGATGAAGGACGTGTAACTTGGATCCTGTTGATAGCTGCAGTGCCAAAGTTATCAAACTGCTCTTACTGTAGAATCTAAATTGTGAAGCTGAAGAAAATATTCTAAATAGTGTAAATAGAGTAAAAATCACAATCTGTCAATAAAGGGTAGTGATTCAACATACTTAAATACTTTAACTGAATTCATACCTCCCCAATACTAGTCATTTGTTTTAGGTAATTAAACCAAGGTGAGTAGTAGAACAAGTTCAAAAGAAAACCTTCTCAATACATGATACCGAAGCAAGTTGAAAGCGAAGAAATAATTTCAGGACAAAGTCGATGGAGGTCGCACAGCAAAACTCCGACAAATGAGTTCGTAATTCAAGCGTTCAGCGAAGATGTCTCTTCCCAGAGCTATGGCCGTTTTGCAAATGACAGCCTTCAATAAGCACCGGATTTCGTTCTTTAAAAAATCTTGGATTTTGCCATCAGTTACCCTAACGTGAAAACTCATATTTTTCAGTAGCGTCTTCAGTTTGAAATGAGATGTCAATGGTTCTGAACAAGTTCTATACAAGGGATCTCCAAGTAGCGCGGAAGATATCCATCCGAAAACCCTACATAAAATGCAGCAAAATTCCTCCTTGAGCTACCACGAGCAACTGGTATTCTGCCATGGCTTCTCTTCCATAGCCGAGTGGGTAACAGCAGACCGAACAGTAATACTCTTGCGCAGGAAGCAGATAATGGGGGATTAACTGCTTCCAACTGAACCCAGTCTTTAAAAAAGATAAGAATTTATAACTTCATAATTCACCATTGTATAGCCAACATTTCCAAAACATCCCGGTGTTGTTATGTTCAATATTTTCCCTCAAAAGTTTCTCTTGCAAAACTGGGAATCTTTCGACTGCATCTCGCAGTCAGTTTACCCCATCCACCACAGTCTGCATCCACCCTTTCAGTTTTCGACAGACGGCATAGCCTGGCTGCATCTCGTTTCATCCGGCATTCGGGAAAGAGTAAACATTTTTGGTAACTTCGCATTCATAAGTAGCGCCAACAGATGTTCTCGTACCAGTCCAGAGAATACCTCGAGCACTGGTGAACATGGCATAATAATCGGAATTGTATATGTTAAGTCAGCGACTTAGGATGTTCGTGATAGAAGGTTTCAAGTTTTGTTTGCACAAAAGCTGTCGTTTTCAACTCTAAAAGTAAACGCAAATGTTGAAAGTGTATCAATTATAATGGATCAATATAATATTAAGCAGGCCATGGTAAATGTTGAAATAAATTCTTTAAGTAAGGAGGAAAAGAAAACTGAATGCAGTCGGGCTATGCCTTTTTTGAGAGGTAGAAGGTAAACGAGGGCTGGTCCCTAGCTCTTGGTCAGCGACCTCGCTTTCCACTACGCGGCCCGGGTTCGATTCCCGGTAGAGCCAACACTGTAGTGTGAGTTTTCTTTGTCATTTCACAATATATATTGCTGTGTGACGATGATAAACTTCTCAGGGGAGAAGACCGGAATATGGCGTGGGGATGTCTACGTGTTAACAACACGTACCCCCTTAACCCATGGCGGCAAGGCACGGACGTCGCCGGTAGGCCTGAGCCCGTTCACGAGCTGTCGCGCTAAAGTACATACATACATACATACAGTACGTAAACGGCTTAAGAAAAGCTGACAGTGGGAAAGCAGTCGGTATACGCCAGCAAAAGCGAATCCTCAACGTAATCTTCGTATCCTGGCACCCTCCTCCCAGCGGCACATCCCCGCGTCACCAACCCTCCTCTTCGCCGTAGCGTAAGGTGTGACAAGCCAAGCCAGTGACAAAGAAGACAGCGTGCGCGAGGCGACAGCCAACGGGGCCGTGTTGGTGGGCCGAAGCGAGGCGAGGCGCCAACGCCCCGGGCGCGGAGCGGAGCGCCGTGGCTGGGGGAGCGGAGGGGGGGGGGGGGGCGGCGACAGACGGCGCCCCGCGCCGCGCCGGCGCTGACGCTCCCCAGACGCCGCCTCCGCTTCCGTTTGCCTCAAGGCTTTTCTTACGCCCCCCCCCCCTTCCCCATCCCCCATCACAGTGGCGGATCCAAAGGAAAGGGCACGTGGGCTATGCCTGTGTAAAAGCTTTTTTTTAAATTAATTTTTACTCAAGTTATTCAGAATAATTACCACCCACAGACCTCATCCCATCTAGACCTGTATCCCCAGTATGAACACTCAAGCATTTTTATTCGTGCTAACAAATAAAACATTATTTCAAAAATATGATAAGGTTTTTTTTTCCGAAACCTTCTCCGAAATACACTCTGGACCCGTCACTTGTGCCAATATCTACTCATTTCTCGGCTCCTCCGTCTCTGAATTCCCCATTAGTCTAAGTAGTTGTTTTCTTACCGTTCTACGTGCTTATGTAGTAAAGATAAAGTACAGTGATGTTGCGTCAAAAATAGGCGTTTTTTTAAAGGAAAACTCCAGTTGTGGGGCTCCTGTACCGAAAAGTTGACAAAAAGGTTCTATAAATAGTAAATTATTTCATCTACCGTGTTGTGTAGTCAGAATCCATGTTTTGTGGGTCTGTCACATCGAAATATTGGTTGGCGGCCTGTCTGTTCGTTTGTCTTGAGCATCGCTAGAGCCTAAATCGTTCAGACAATTTTCTCCAAAATTGATATTCCCCGATTGATGTGGTTGAATACGAGGCCCTGAGAGTTTAAACTGTCTCAAAAGTAGCTCATTTTTTTATTAAACGTTTTCCTCGGTTACAGCAAGGACCCTTTAAAAATGGGGCAAATATCTGATTCGTTGAACTCAGTGCATTTTCAGAAATTCCAAGTTACAAATAATGTTAGAAAATATGTGCTATTTTATCACTCGTTTTGCATTTATCTATCTTCCTCCCCCCTCCCCCCGTCCCTTTCTTCCCGCCACCAAAATTGTGTTAATTTTCATTGACAAGATCTTGTGTTCTTGGTCTTGCAGCCATGGGGTAAATCATTTCCCATAGAGCTGCCCTCAAATCTTCAATTTACTTCAAGTGCAGCATCACCAACTGCTCCTTTGTCGTGTATGTCCCCCACTCTATCCGTAAATCATTAGCAAGATAAATATTCATCAAATATGTATAGTTTAAGTCCTAATAAATCCTTGTTACTCTCCTATCACATTTTATATATATATTTAATTCTCACAGTTATTTCACTAGATAAAAAGCTCAGTGAATTTTCATCGAGATGAATAATTTTTACATCCGTCAAACATAGCGCAAAATTTTCTCAATTCATTCAATAGATACACAAGATATACAAGTCAGAGCTAAACATTTTTTCAGTCAGAAATCAAATTTGTCACAACACGAAAATCTCAATATTATTTTCGATCCAAACCATTAAAACAGAGTTTTTCGGAGCAATGGACAATATACAAAGTACTATTTAATTTCAGTAGCAATAATCTAATCGTAGTAGGAATTTTCTATTAGAAAACATTTAAAACTACTGCCTACGCGTGGACTTACGCCAATCAACGCCTACTCCACAAACAGCGAAAATTATATGAGCACCAACACAATTTCCTTCATCTCCGCGCGTCCCACCCGCATTTACGACCGCCTTTTCCCGCCCCCTTCTTCGCCTCCCCAGCTATCCCCCCAGATATCCCGCTCGGCCATTCCGCGACTCGTCTCCGGCTTGACTCCGAGCCTTCCTCTCTCCGATCCCTCGCCGCCCCCGCAGCTCGTAAAAGCTAATTTCCGCGCGTCGCCCGCGCCAACCTCGCCGCCCGCCCCGCCCACATCACGGCGCTCATTTCTCCCGCACCCTGCCGCCAGCGCCTTCCGCGGCTGCGGGAAGCGAAAGCGATCCCGGCGCCGCTGCGGCGCGGGCGATAAAACCGAGTAACTCGGCTGAGGGCGCGCGACCGCCCCGCGGCATCGCGGCGCGACGCTGGCGCCCAGAGATAGCACCGCGCCGCGCAGCGCCGGCACAACTCATCCGCCGTTGACGTTGACGGGCGGCTCTTGCTGGGCGTAGACTCGCTGACGATTTAGAATGCATCGGCAGGGGCGGTGACCCGCTGGGGGCAGACACCTGGAGGGGGACACCACGCAAGCAAACGCAAAAGCCGTCATGAAGGTCGGCCGCGGATCTCACGTTCCGGCGAGGGAGAGACACCGCCACGGGATATAACATGCACCACACTTACTGAATCAATGACTTAAGTAGTTGACCCCTCCGGAAAAAAAACACTTAGCTCACTCAGTAGCAACTACACTATCGACAATTTATTCTGCCGGTGCCCTTTTCTGCAATGGAGACCGCACTCCCAAATAGGGATGGGCGATGAAATCACGATGACTACATCAATTGATTATTTTGCATGATTCACCGAAAAATTAAAATATATTATTTTTACATGAAATTATCAAAACCTTTTCTATTATTGACCTCTATTTTTAATGCAAATATTAATTATCAAGACAACAAAAAATCGTAAATTAATTTAACATGAATCACAAAAGCTGATCTTCCATGCGTCTGAGCCTTAGAAATCAATCTCCAAATCTATCTGTACCGACGTTCAAGCTCGTTCTCCACATCCGTCGCTACCGCAGCCTAAGCTCTTTCTGTGTGTGTAGCAAGAAGACAAAAATTTAAAACAAAGCTTTCTGTAATATCGTTTATCCCTTATAACGATTATTTATAATCGGTCATTCTGATGATCAACGTTTGGAATCTGATATCCATTTCAGCCTAGATTACAAGCAATGCCTGAAATTCACATACTAATATATACATTTTATTTTATTTTCACTAACGCAATACATGGCTGCCATTATGTCCATTAATAAATACATTGTTCTGATCTACTTTCCATTTCGGATTTAAAGTCAATAAATCGTAATTATTTATATTTTTATGGTAAACAATCCTTGAGATTTGGTGTATATCTCGATATGTCAGAAATATGAAACCAAAGTTTTCTGTATTTTTTAGAAACTGGTTAATCCTGATACATCATCTACATATGCAATTACATTGTCATTTTCAGGTTGATTTTTCGACGTCATCATGGAAACAAGGGCAAAGTCATTTCAACATCAGTCAGTAAATAATATAATGGATAGTTAATAATGGAAAATTACTGTTAACGTCAATGTCTATGATGACGACTAAAACAGCGCTGACGGCCATGACGTGTGACAAGGACTACGCGAACTCAGAACAAAAAGATAGCGGCAATAACTAAGACAAAAACATAGACTCCATTCTTCCCAATGCAGGAGCGATGCTCTTCCGAATCGTAAAACGCAAACCATTAATGAATAATCAACGACGAGGGGCTACTTTTAGCACAGGTGATGACACCCACGAAGGGAACAATGACGAACAATGAAGAACAGCAATAAAACAGCCCGCGAAGAACACCGACCACGGCGTCAACCGCTCATCAAAACACGACGTCAATGGAGGCGAGACGATGACTTCCACAAGCGGGGAGCTCCGTCCCTCCCGCAGGCGCGAGCGTTGCTCCCCATAATCCTCCAAGTGGCCGTGAAACCGTCGCGGTAGTGGCGGAACAGTCGGCAGGAGGAGGCAGCGCTGGGCGGGGAGACGGAGGTCGGCGTGCAGCAGCGAGGAAGGAATCGAAGGTGGCATGAGGTAGAGCACGGAAGGCGCGACGAGGCGGTGAAGAGTGAGAAAGATATGTGGGACGAAGAGAGATGAGGCAGAGTAGGGTGGGGCGAGGCGGGGAAAGATAGAGGAGAGTGGGACGGAGTAGAAAAGAGCGGGGAATGGTGGGGGGGTGGGGCTCTCGCGGGGGGGGGGGCGCGAAATGCAAGGCAGTCCGAGGTGTAGTGAGGTGGGGCGAGGGCGGGACTGGGGCGGGACTGGGGCGGGACTGGGGCGGGACTGGGGCGGGACTGGGGCGGGACTGGGGCGGGACTGAGGCGGGACTGAGGCGGGACTGGGGCGGGACTGGGGCGGGACTGGGGCGGGAAGGGTCGGGGCAAAGAGAGGCGGGACAAGGCGGTGCAGTGCGGGGTGGTGCGAGGAGGTGCGGGGCGCGTGAGGGCACGGCGTGCACGGCAGATGCCACCGGCGCGGCGCGGCGACGGCGACGGCCTGGCAGACGGGAGGCGGCGGCGCGGAGCGGTGAGGCGGGGCGGGGCGAGGGCCGGCCGCAATGCGACGCGGGTTCAAACACCGCGGCGGCCGAGGCCCGAGCCGTGACTCAGCGCCGCCCGGGGCGCGCCTCCTCTGCCTCCGGCGCCGCGCGGGGGCGGGGGGGGGCACGGTGAAGCCAAGCACGGGGCCAGTTACCCCGAAAGGCCCCCAACACAACTGTTTTTATGCCATCATGGGATTCCACATGAAATGTTAAAACGTTGGAATGTCATGATTAATGAACAACCACGCAATTGCATGTTTTTTGTTAAAGGTCATATCTGTCAGATATTTAAAAATTCTGATTCATAACAAAATGTCGATTTGATATAGAAACCTTTTTACACTCAATGTATGTTTTGCACATTTTAATGCCTGTGGGTATAAACTGGATTTATTTGCATATTTTCAATACATTGCTTAAAATATTGTTTTATGTAAAAATGTTTAATTGATGCAAAGCATGAAGTTTCTCGATGGAGTATACATGCCTATGCAAATACCTTTAGAAGACAAGGCCAGGGCCGGCTAAGTACATTTTTCGAGGAATCGTGTATATTTAACGACTAAATTATAAAATTGGAATATTATTATATAATGAGAGAATGGTATCCGAGTGTCTGTGTTGCAGAAAAAGTATTTAGCACAAACATGTCAAAATACCAATATGCGCCCCATCACAATTTTTCAAACTTTTTGTGGTAGATTTGCATTATTGTACTAGGAAAATAACCTTACGTAAACTTTCCAGCTACAATCATGTTATATCGAAACATAACGTAAGAAACGTCAACCACATACAGACAAAAAATAAATCGTTCATATCAAATGGGTTTACTCGTATTAATCTAATAGCCCACTGTTAATCACATTTTCCATTCGGATAAAGGAATTCATTTATTCAAGTTTTTGAAAGAACATTTCACGCAATAGGTGCGGTGCATTGTGGAGTTACAAAACTCGCATTTTAATCACATTTAATTGACATTATAGAGTAATAATAGTAGAAAAAGAATTAGATTTGCCAACAACAAGCTGCTCAATACCACAAGAGAAGTACTATCAAATACTGATTAACGTTCATTTCTTATTGACCTACTATTCGCAGTCATTTTCTAATACTATTTGAATCAACTATTACGATTTTTCTGGAATATAAAACAAATATCTCGTAAAATAATGTATTTGTTACCAAGTATTTCTTTTCTTCTTTGCGAATACGTTTGGTATTTTCTACCAATTTAATTTTATTGTCTTAATTTTATTATTAACCTTTTTCTAGCTAATATCGTGCTTTTCCGAATATCAATAGACGAAAGAAAGGAGGAACTGGGAAAGTTATCACACACAGTTGTAATGCTTTTTTGACCGGGACATTCTAAGTTCAGGTCCCGTCCGACCAACTGATTTCTGATTCGACTACTTGGATGATTCTTCGTAGAGGTGGCTGCTCTTACCACTCGAATCCGTGGATTCCTCCAATCAATCCCAAGCTGATGCAGGGGCCACGGTAGGCTACGGCTCGCGCTCCTCGCCTGTCCTCTCCCGTACTCGGCTCGAGGGCCGGGTGGTGTGGGGTGATCCTCCTTCCCAAGTGATTATGAAAAGACTCCACAGACGTGAGACAGAGCAATACCACGGAGGATTGAGGAGCAAACGAAGAAGCGAGAGAGGGCGGAGGTAACAGTTGGCAGGGACTGTAACTTCGAGTAATGACCTCCCACGCGCATTCAATTAAGAATTCGCGAGTCAGAGGTGCCGAGCCGGTATACAACTGGGTTTAGCCGGAGGGCTGCGGCTCAGTGCTGATGAATTAGCGAACCAATATGTGAATGACGTCCTACAAAGAGTGAACAATGAACGGTACAATCCCGGAAGAAAATGAACTGATGGTGTAAAGAAATAGAAACTCCCTCTTCTCAAAGGCAAATGAGACTAGTTGATATTAACCGTGTAATTTGCAAATTCATGTAGACTAAATGCGAGAGAAAATCATCATAATTTCATTAATTGATGATCATATACAACATTTTAGACTTCATTACCTTA
This sequence comes from Gryllus longicercus, assembly GCA_038098605.1. NCBI lineage: Eukaryota > Metazoa > Arthropoda > Insecta > Orthoptera > Gryllidae > Gryllus > Gryllus longicercus. The sequence goes on from JAZDUA010000079.1 coordinate 4,310,219, forward strand.
CACAACTTTACCACGCATGTTATAGACCATTTTATACCATACACAAGTGAACTAAGGTAACTTAGTGTGTCAAATCATGCGACCCACAATTTCGAACATTCTTTTACATCAAGAGCAGTGAAGAGATGTAAACGCAGCCAATGCATTGTTAAATGCTTAATGCAACAAAGAAGAAATAATGTATTTAGTATCTTTAACATAATCTTTATTACATCTCATTATTTTACATACTGAAACAAAAAATCTACGTTTCGTAGTTTGACATTTTAATTTTCTTTTGTACAAAACAATTCTTTTCCTACAGACATAACAAAGTAAAACCACATATTATTCAAAGCCTCTCCCTGATTTTGAAGATGAATTCATTTTATGACAATGCTATTGCAGCACATCCAAGATTCTGTAATACAAATGTCAAATTCAGTCACCAAATATAAATATCGTTTAATTATTTTTTGCGTTTTACAAACTGGTGGCAAACTTGAAACATACTATGGCTTGGAATGACATCCTGTGGCTACACAGGGTATGCATCAGACATTCACAAAATATAATGAAAAAAATAACAAATGGAATGAATATTCAATAATCTACATGTTACGATAACACGTTTCACCTCATTATAAAAATGTCGCGAACATTCAGAAAGATACGTTGTCTTCCTCGTTATTTTTAAAAATTGCCTGACCTACCTGACAAGGAATATTTTTGTACATGCCACACACACACACACACACACACACACACACACACACACACACACACACACACTCACACACCTTCCAGAAGTCCTTCTTTTCCCACCCCTTTTGTGTCGTATAAATACATTTATATCCATGACAAAAAGTAAGTTACAACGAAAATGAAAAGTATTTCAAATATTCCTACGACAAACAAGACAACTTATCAACTGACATCCACACCACATTTCATTACATTCTTCGTGGAGATTCATCGTGGGCGCAGCTATTTAATTACCCGTCCGCAACTCAGCAACAGACACAAAGCCATTCGCGTAATCGACCACGCGAAATCCAGTTCCTGGGTGTCCTTTTGAACTTCGCTGTCGGCCAAACAGCGCTGCTAGCGCCTCCTCGTGTTTGTACGCCGAGCGAAACCCTCGGCGCGCCCTGCGAGAGTTAAATGCTCTCGAGCAACAAACACGAACGGCTCGGCCGTGCCGCCGCCGCCGCCGCGACGAACCACCATTTCCGCCGGAGGCGTCAGCGCGGGGGCCGGGCGGGGGCGGGGGCGGGGCGGGGGCGGCGGAGGTGAAGGCGGCGCGGCGTGTCGCACACTGCCGCGGGGAGCGGCGGCGGCGGCGCAACTCGGAACAAAGGCGCACGACGGAGGTGGCGGGGGCGGGGGGCGGGGGCGCGGCCAGGAGTGGAGAGAGGGCGGCAGAGGGTTTACAGCCCGGATTAGCAACGCCGCGCAGAGTGGTACCGCCGCCGCACAGTGTCCGACACGAGGAGTCTCTCTGGTGTGACGTGATCCCATTTCATTTATTAATTTAACGTCGAGAAACACTTAAAAACGATGGGTGATGTACTATGGAGAAGATAAGCCATTTGCGCACGTTGTCTTGCACTCTGGGATTCCCACTCCAGCCCAAATATTATATTAAGTTGAGTTATGAATTCAGATAGCAACGAGTATTTTCGACAAGATTTATCTCCTCAAACTCATCTCGGATTGAACCACATAATCGTGACACAAAGCAAAATAAATTCTCCCAAAGTAAGAAAGTTTAGGCGGAACATAAGCTAAGCGAGGCGAGCGAGTCTTTCTAGCAATCGACAGCAATATCGAGCTTCTGCTTATGAGCAGAAGGTCGATATTACTGTCGATTGCTAAGACGTGTTTAAACTCCCTATATTTAAATTACGTGCTTTCTGATAATTGTTTGGGAACAGGTCTTTAATCTATAGAAAGAAATATGTCTAATAAATAGTTTTCAGACGCAGAAAAGTCACGTAAGTGTGGTGCATGATTTTATCGCGGGAGATGGTTGTAAACTTCCCCTTTGGCTGGCGAGATTCGGCGCCGACCTACGACTTACAGAAATTTTTCGCAACCAGGTATCTCCCATAAGTGTGGCACCGCCTCAGCCGAGACAAGCTCTAAGCTCCCGATTGATCTCCCGACTTGGTGGTAATGTAATGCATGCGAGTAAGTGTGTGTGTGTGTGTGTATGTATATGTATGTGTGTGTAACAAAGAGGAAAGGATAGGTCAAGGAAGGGGAAGGAAAGATCGCGCGCGATTCGTGGCCCGATTGTTACGAAACCGATCCGGCATTCGCCTGGTATTGGTCGGAGAAATACCATTAAGAACAGCGAGCCGCTGGTTCTTCTTCAGACGGATGAATTGTACCCGGCTGACAAGTTAGTGTCGAAAGTCTTGCCATCATCGGGGGGTGAACCCTAGTACCTCCTGGTCACAGGTACTGCAGCGACATCAGTTAATGCAGTGAGCCATCTTTTCCGGTATGTTAAGTACCCGTACAGGGAAAGACAGAAGTCATTTACATTGCAACAGCACGAGTGTAACTCGCTGCTTAAGCTACTGCAGGTAGGGTAACGCATCCCTCGTCCTACGATGTGTCTTTAAATGCCTCTCACGCAATTAGTGGTTAACTATTGCCGATAGTATGCCGATGGATGCTTGCTTATATGCTTTCACCGATGGATATGTTATTAGAATCATTGAGATCTCCAATCTAAGGTTATCTTATCAACAAAAACTCACAGAAAAGATTCTTCCCCTTACGCGTGAGAATCACTATTTAGAATCACTATGAGAATCACTATTTAGAATCAAGTTAATACAATTCTACTCTTTAATTTGCTGAACTAAATCCGGACTGCAAGGTATTCACATATTACACCAAAAAAAGAAATAGATTCTATCTATAGTACATAATGAAACCGTAATGAATATGTTCTCGCCCTGGCACGTCCCACTTTTCTCTGCCCCACCCTGCTTACTGCCCCTGTCTTCCCCGCCTATCCCCTTTCCGCCCTGGCCTAGTCGCGACTGCCCGCCCAACTTGCATCGCTTCTGTGCAACACAAAGATGCTTTGATGGTTGCGTTAAATAAACGTTTGAAAAACCAAAACATTAATGATGGAATTTCGAGATGAGTGTATGGTGAACTATTCCAGGATAAAATTTACCGGTATAGAAAATAATGAAAATCGGCCTATAAGTTAAAAAGGGTTTGCAGGACATACAGCAATATATTAATTTGGAGAATGTAATATAAAGTAACGAATGCATCAAGGACGTTTAAAGTGTTCTAATGTTCGAGAAGCGAAAAATCATCTCAAGGACCTTTTTGTCACCCGAAATCAATGTAACATAAACGATCGTGGTGCATAGAAAATTTTATTCTTTGCCTAATTTTAATAATTTGAACTTAGACTATTAACTAGACAATTTGACTCCGTTTGTAATAATTTTCAGCATTTCCTCTCATAGTTTTCCTGAAATACATAACATATAGCACAACTTATATACATAACAAAGGTTTTATTACTTCCCTCGTAACGATCCTCTCGATTCAGGGAAGTTATGCAGAGTAGATCGAGCGCCGTTTCGAAGGTAATAATATATACATACATATATATATATACATATATATATACATATATATATATACATATATATATACATATATATATATACATATATATATATACATATATATACATATATATATATATACATATATAGTTATATACATATATACTTATATACACACATTGATGTATTAATTCGCTGAAAGTCGAAGTTCAACATTCGTGCATTCATTACAATGTACTACTCATCTGTTTGTTTGTTGATTTTTGTTTTTTGCTTTGTTTTTATTTCGACCTTTCATTAGCCTACTGCGCGCAGCATCGTCGTCACAGAGCAAGCATCTCGAGCAAGATTCGCGGCGCGGCGCGGGGCGCGGGCGAGGAGCGGCTGTACACTTTTAACCTCTTCAGCGGTATTATTGTTCGCGAAACGTGCCTTCCTCCGCGTGCCTATGAAGTAATGCCGCCGTTTCAGATGCCTTATTCACCGGCGCGGCGCGGCGCAGAGGATATCCACCCATCAACTGTCGCATACCAAGGGCATCACCCGGGGAGGGGGGCGTACCCCAGAATACATTGCAATACAATTCAAGAAAAAATAATAATAGTATTAAGCAAAATATAACGATATATAAACCGGAAAATCTGTCCAATGTCATCGGGTGCAACAGTATCCAAAATGACAATTCCTATCAGCAATAAGTGGAAACACACTGAGTACTATGAGCTATTCTGCACTACCTATAAATTTCCGGTCACGTTCAAGGAGGCAAACGCGTCCAGTTTGATTTAATGAATATGGCACTAACGTGAAAGAACTTTCCGAGTTAAAAGTCAAATAAATCACCATATCCACAAAAAACAACTGGTCGAAGCGCGTGTGTTCAAAATATGCTAATTGGAATGTGCTTTTCGAATGTTCATGCGACAGCACATATTTGAGGCAAACTCGGACTCTTCTAAAATCCTATGACTCACGCAATACGTCACATTTCTCACTAAAACGCGAAGAGCCACTTCGCAGACGCCCTCGTTGACGACTCGCCTCCACCTCTCCGACGACTCCTTTGGTCCGTAATCCCGTAAATGCAGTGAATGCCATATCCCAGGAGGTGGCGGCATTCCTTCCCCGCTGGGCGAGATCTGGCGCCAAACCACACGTCGTGGGCTTTCCGTCTCCAGGTATCGCTCCGGAGTGGAGCGCCGTCCCAGCCGAGACACCTCTTACACCCAACACTCACCGTGCTGGATACTCGGATTCTCATGAAATTTCGCCGGCAGGTAGAACATCATGCAAAACCCACACACACCCACATTTTGAAGTGCTGTAGAGTATTCGAAACAGCGTTTTGTAGGCGTTTTGCATCCAGACCTTTCGTGACCTCCGCGCCTCTCGCAGCGGAAAAACAGTTGCGGCAGCGCCAGGAACGCTAAGCGATGGCTATCAACCGGTGTCAGATTTCTAGCGCTCTCGTTCTTTCACGACTGATGGTAAAGGCCACAGTCGTTGGTCTCTTTTTAGTTTGAAGTGCAGGGAGACCTGTTCGCGTTCTCAATAATTCTACCGAAGTCAGTTGTAAGGATTTCCGTAAACAAACGCAATTATTAAGGAAACTGAAAAAGAAACTTACATACTGTGCACCTGGTAGCATTCTGCGTTACATTCTGTTTTGACACTATTAGACACTATAATTATGATTTTTTGTTGTGTTTGAAAAGTAGTTGAAATGTAAAATTTAAGTATTTATATACATAATTAATATATATATATATTATATATATATTATATATATATTATATATATATTATATATATATATTATATATTATATATGCATATATAACTTAAATTTAACTTCTCCCCGTAAGCACCCGTTTGTATCCTTCCGCCAGCTCTCCGTGGCTATGCGGCGGCGCGGCGTTTTCCGCGCTTCGGCAGGCAGTAAGGTCTCCATACGAATTGTCGGGTCTCTTTACGAATTGTCGCAAAAACACGACTTGCCATGCTTCATAGCACTTATACAGTAGTATGTAGGAGTATTGAAAGGTGCTGAGCAAGCTGGTAAAATTCCATGTCAATCCGAGTATCCAGCTCGATGAACGTTGCGTTTCGGACCTCCCGGTAGTGGTAGTTGATGCACATAGGTGTGTGCATGTAATGAGTGAGGATAGAACAAGAAAGAGAAAGGGAAGTTTGTGCGCGCTCTGTGGTTCGTATGTTATGGTACTCTTCAGAATTCGCCATGCGTTGATCGGAGAAATCACGATCAGAGCAGTCGGTCACTAGAATTTAGCAGTCGGTCGCTAGATTTTATAATTACAGTAGAACTGAATACCTAATTATTGAAACACAAGTTGTCGACATGAAACTTTCATTGCACCGGTAACTACGGTGCACGTATGTACACGTATTACATGTATATGTAGCAGTAATTTTCACTTGCACTTCAGGAAGTTGTAAAACCGGGTACACGTTAGCCGCAAGGAACTTCATCTGCTTGATGATACCATCGCTACGTTACGTTGCCATTTTCTCACATCGCCCGCTACGTTCCATTGTGTCCGATAATCTAATTGATGTATTTGTATGTGTACGGTACATTTGTTTTCGAATAATCCGAACCTTTCCGATTCCGTATTGACCACACCCCCAATTAATTCGGAATATCGGGGTTCTACTGTACTAGCTCTGAGCTGCCTCAGCCGGTGTGTGTGAGAAAGAAAGAGGGGGGAGAAGAGATGGAGGAACGGGAAAAGGAAAAAGAGGCGAAGGTGGGACAGGAGGTGAAGGAGGCTGAGAAAGCGAGGAGGGCAAAGGAGGAGGAGGAGGAGGAGGAGCGCAGCCGGGGGCGGCGCGCAGGCGGTGAGCCGTAAAGAACGCATCAAAAATAAACACGCGGCGCCCGGGCGGGCGTTGCGCTGGGCGCAGGCGACGGCGGCGGCGGCGCGACGGGAGCTAGCAGGCGCTGCCGTCACACGGCGGCAGGGCCATCAACAGGGTTTCGCACAACGCACCAATGAAATGTGAACGCTTGCTTGCCCGCAGTAGTAGCTCTTAACAGTAGACTATTCCACTCGTGAAGTTAAAACCAATAGTGTTAAGTATATTATGCGCAAATCAGGGCGGTGTATCTCAAAAAATGTATCGCTTTTTGTATACGATTTTTCGTACTGCCTACTGGCTGCGACTTTTCTATCTTATCGATCGATACATACCTCCCCCTGTGTTGATATGCAATAAATCGCGTATGTACTATAACATAACCTCTTTTTTCAGTTATTTTCAATATTTGGCGCATTTTGGAACTCTGTTGGACGTAATTTCATTCGTCGAATACCACTAATGGTTTCGAAGTTCTCAGATAATTCCCCTCCTCGCTTCGCGAGTCGGGGATTTATCGACAAATTCCAAAGCACTCGTGGTATTACTGATGATCATTTCCACGCTGCAACAACCGGTTGCGGTCGCTCAGTGGCAAGTCCGTTGCCTCTGCAGCATCGTTTGGCGGGGGGTCCTCGGCTCAGAGTCCCCACAGCGACGGATGTTTTACACCAGCTGTATAGCTGAGCCGAATTCGAACACTGTGTGGAGGGTAATCCCAGCGGCGGCTGCTCTCATCGTCGTTCTGCAGGACAATCTAACGTGAACTCCGCAACAATATCATAACAAACACTACACACCGCACGAGAACATTACCTTCTTCTTGCCCCTCTTCTCCAATTACACACACGAACGCTTGCACGAACACAACCGCACCTGTCGCAAAACTTGTCGGGGTTGAAGATATCGATTGGCTCGATGTAAAATATTGCCAGTTGTAAAATATGCACTACATGTTTTCCAGAATACTTTCACTTTATTAATTGTACATTTCACATTTATTGTCTATAATTATACTACATTGTTTTTTTTCTCGTTTAAATAAGGAAAAATAATGCTTTTGTCTGGGTAGAATAAGGAACATCATTAAATACCTAATATCATACCATTTTCATCCTTACGGACGTTGCAGGCTAGTAGCCACTTAACACGTTCACGCCGTGAATTAAATTTGTAATGACTTCATTGCTCGAAAAACCTTCTTGATGATACTCGGCACGACTGAGGGAGAATGTCTACCCATTGCTGGCTTCATCACAGTTTTCTTTGAAGCCAGCCGATACTGCCTCCGAGTTAGCTACGGCTTCAAGATGCACTGCATGTTGCTTATAGAGTCAAGACGTACTGCGTCGAGACAAGGTATATCAAGTAAAGCATCGTCTTGGTATAAAGAAAATTCAATATATCGATTTCGGCATCACGAGGTCATCCTGTTAAAGCAAACAAGGTTTCTAACACGTCTGACCTCATTTTTAATTAAATAAAACTATTTTTTTATTTGAATACAATTAATTGTTTGATTAAGCAATAGATAAGAAAGTAAGATGTTAAGAATCGCAGAGAATTAAATTTAACACATCGTGTGTTTTCTTTTCCCTTTATTAAACAACGCGTATTAAGCTATTCGCGACACCGTACCCTAAAACATTTTTTTTAAATATATATTTGGAATTTGCGGTAGAGAGCGCACATTGAAATTCACGATCAAAGAAACGCGCGATATCAAAGTTTTTGTAATCAAGTTCCCAGCATTTTAAAAAATGCTCGAAAGTGTATTTGCTGCCGTAATATTCATCATTTTCTGACAATACTACAAAAAATACTTAAGAGATTGAAGGAAGCTTTCTCAAAAATTCACAATAGGAAGCCTCATGAATTCCATGTCGGTATATCGCACGTAGTAAACCCTGCGCCAGATGACGAATCTATTGTTCCGAGTAGCTGCACCACTTGGGCTTTCTCAAGTACAAAGCGCCGGGGAGGCTGTGTATGGACCGCCGGGTGGGAGGCGAGGGAGGCGATTTCGGTAATTAGGGGATTAAAAATAAACAGCCGCCGGCCGCCGGCCGCAGGTCGAAGCCAGGGGGCGCGGGGCGACCCGCCGCTTGTGAGTCAGAGGGGAAGTGAGAGGGGCTCAAGGGCGGCGAGGGGGATCAGGATGAACACGAGCTCATATGAGCTCATAGGTTCGATCGCTCACACATGTCGCTGAATTCAACGCAGGCAAAGTAGTGGGTGACTCGACAAATTCAATGACAAAAAAGCTGGAAGAGAAAGAATCACAGAGGCAATTCTGTAAGTGAAACACGTGTAAAATGAAATAAGTGAAATAAAAAATCGACATTATATGGAATCATGCGTACCTGTAGGATGAATGTATTGTAACCGTGGATGATCACAGCGGACGCAAGACTGTGTTGAACATTGGCTATTTACAACATGTTTTTGGTCGTGGCATTTCAAGCGTTTAGAAAATGCAAGAACTGCTTGAAAACATATCACGGATCTAGTTATGTCGTGAATCATTCATCCGATTACAAAGTAATAAGTTACATGGTAATCCCATTACTAGGGTAGGAAGTAATAAAGGAAACAAATAAACGGGCGATTGTTATTCGTATTGTAAATGAGTGCACTGTAAGAGTGGACGTGGGTGTGAATTATAGAGAATATTAACAGCGAAAGGGCTAAAATATTTAACGAACATTTACAAATTTAAATTTTAAATTTAAAAAAATCCACCAAAACACAGTTTTGTACGTCGTGCACCACACTATCACACTTGTTGGGAGCTAAGAAGATCTTGCGAGTGATATCTGGTTGGAGAAAAATTCCCGCATGCCGACGGGTAGGTCGTAGCCGGATTTCGCCATCATGCGGAGCACGTTCATAGCCATATCGCGTAGTACAACATGAACTACACTTACGGGTCTAATGACCTCAGCAGTTGACGCGACCGGGACCAACAATCAATCAATCAACAAATTTGTACGTGGGTGATCTGGGCTGTCCGGGTGACGCCGCGTCGAAGGCTGTGTTGCCGACGTTTCGACCATCTTGTCGTGGTCTTCCTCAGGCAACACAGCCTTCGACGCGGCGTCACCCGGACAGCCCAGATCACCCACATGACTCTGGCCGCGGAAGCCTACGATTTCAAATTTGTACGTAGGTGGGTTAGAAATCTAGGTAGTCCCTTTTAAACTGATCGGGACGCGTAATAAGTGGAAAATCGTGGAGCCGCAGTTGGCCTAAAAGGCGGGATCGTGAACTAAACGCGATCTGCCAAGAGGAGGTGCTCCCCAGGGCGCGGTCTTTTTCCTCCCGGCGAGAGGCGCTCCGTGAGTCAGCGAGGCCCGGACCGTGGCCCGACCGCGGGAGGGGCGCCCGCGGCCGGCGGCGCGGCGGCTCTAATCCGGCCATTAGCGTGGCCTGCCATTGTCTGACGCGGCCGCGCCGCACCGCTCCGCGCCGCGCTGCGCTGCGCCGGGTGCTCGGGACCTGCGCGCGCGGCGGCGGCGGCGGCGGCGGCGGCGGCGGCGGAAGAGAGAGAGAGGGTGGGGAGAGAGCTTTGTTCAGGCCGCCGCGCCGCCCGTGGGGCTGCTGGGCCGACGCGTGTTCCTGCCAGCACGTTGCCGGCTCCGCCGCCGCGCCGCGCCGCGCCGCGCCGCGCCGGTGAGTGATCTGGGTGAGCAAGACGGCTGCACGTTCGCGTGGGTGTTGAGGGAACATTTCTACCTACGTCTTGTGTCTTTAGTAAACTGGCCTCGCGAAGCGATTTGCGATACTTGATTCGACGAGATAATCGGTATCGATACCAAATATCAAGGCAAACTGAAGTTGATTTGATATTATCGAAGTCTAAATTGACATTCATTTATCATAAATACATCCATTAACAATATAATAATAATAATAATAATAATAATAATAATAATAATAATAATAATTCAACGTTATCATTGTAATCACTCAATATACTTAACTCCCCATTCGACACCCTCTAAAACGCCTCTATAACTCTCTATCATTTGCTGCTCTATGTACTAGCAATGTCCATGTTGACTTCACCGGCAGAGGCGGAGGCGCACGCGGAGGCGGAGGCGGAGGCGAAGGCGGCAGCGAAGGTGGAGGCAGACGCGGAGGCGGTGGAACAAATGCAGCTTCGCGTTCCGCTTCCCGAGCGATTTCCTCCGTCGGGGCGCAGGAGCCCACGCGGGCCCTGGCCTCGCTGCAGCCCATTCGGCACGGCCCCACGATCCAGGCATCGAACCACGCGCGTCTGCACACAATGCACTACAAACCAATTATTGCGCATCGGCTTCTTCTTCTACTTGAAGTGAAAACTGGTGTAATTTATTCTGAAGAACAATAGTATGAACACGATCATACCAAAATATGACATTATTTTAAGAACAAAAATACACATTGCACTCTACAACTCAATCAACATCTCGAATTTTAATCAGCCTATCTAGTTTTAAATGTTTTTCCCACTTGCCTGAGTCACCGTTAACTATTATACTCGTATATTATTCGAAAAAAACAAACAGGACTAGCAACTCGGTGGTCAGCACTGACATTATTGTTGTAACGTGAAATTAACATAACGTGCCCGAAGCAAACCTCGAAATTCCTACTCGAGGCACAACTCCAACTCTCCTTCATGACAATGCGTTCTGCGACATGCCGCGAAGTCGCTCAGGGGACACTATTAGCTCGAGTACCATACAAACGGGCGTTTTAACACTTCGATGAACGCGAACCGCAGGGCTATTCACGGAAGGCTATCGTCTAGGGGGGAGCTGGGCACTTTTGTTAACTTCCGAAGGTGAAGAGTTTCGCCCAAACACCGGACTCTATTGTCCGCCTTTTCAATGAAAGTGATCCACAAAGCGGCCGTTGCCGACTGTCGGGCGTTCGGTTGAGGATTCGAGATCCTCGCCGCCAGCTTTTCTACGAACGAGAACAAGAAACTCGCAGGGCATGTGTGTTCACGTTTATACAACTTTGGAACGCAATAAATTATTCGAAAACAGCCACAAAAAGACAGTGTTGAAGCTGAATACTGAATACACTATCGCTCAATGTCATCAACTTACCACATTTATAAAACTACTCTTCACTAAACTTTGACCATACTATCACGGCTTCGGTGGTAGACAAGCATGTCGAGCTCTTGTACCCAAGAACAAGCGAGTTCAAACCAGATAGAAGCTGTGGATTTTTAAGAGCGAAAAATTCCTTCGTAAGTTTTTCTTCGGAGGGAAGTAAAGTCGGCTGCCCCATGTAGATTTACTACTTGTGAAAGATCATCAAGCCTAAAAGAAGCCTCTGCGCTAACTTTAAATGGACTCTGTCATCCCAAATGATACGTTCTTTCTCCGCTATATGGTGAAATGAGCAGAGCGAAATTTGCGCGATCAGACGGAAGAGCAGGCCTACTGGCTCTGAATCTCCCCGTGTAAAATAAGGCATCATTGAGCTGAATTGAATGTAACCGTGAGTACTTCTTGGCTACACTTCTGATTCCTGCCGTATCTGTATTGGAGGCCGATTGAAGGGGTAGGAGCGAGGATCGCGGGACGGAACAGCAAGGCTTCAACGTCCAAAATGCCTAAATTGGATGGAACGGAACACTCTCAGTGAACTGCCCTAAACACCTTTCTTATAGGCCCCATACGCGTCACGTGGTCTGCCGGTGAGCGCAGGCCGCTGCGCTAGGCAATGCGCAAATGCGCCGCCGCCGCCGTGTCCCTGGGTACAGAGAATAGCGCAACCTGAATGGCAGCAGTCGGTTAATATCCTCACACCGCCAAAGAGCCTTCAAGAGGTAAGGAGGATTGACAACCATGGAAAGTTTCGAGTGTATTTAATACTACTTTGGGGTAGATCGGTGGTTATCCATTCGCCCGCCATACCGCAGAATTCAACTGGATATAAAAGGGCGGAACCGGCAGCGCGAAGAGGTGCGCTAGTTCTCTTTGCCGCCGCACTCTACAGCTTCAACGTCCGCACGGCTTCCCCTCCCTCCTTGAACGCAATCTGCGCGGTGCTGCGCGGCCGCGGCGAAAAACGCTCCGCAGGACGGAACGGGACAGCACGCGACGAACAGGTATAAACCGTTGACGGGATCAGACCCTCCGCCCCGCCGATTCACAGTTCCGTGCGTGTCGGCTGGGAGGCACGGGCCAAGTGAACCGCTCTCACGAGGACAATCACGAGCATTTATAGACAAAGCCCCGACGCTTAAAATGTCTCGAAATAAATTTATTGGGTTCTGATTTTCTTCAAGATACGGATTTGTGGTTGACCGTAAGCTTATGTTTAAAAAAATGCTAACGATGCTTCGCACGATGACAATTCTCTTCTTACGAAGTAAGCGAGAGAAGAAGTAAAAGTGGGGACTAATATTGGCTTAAAAACGTTTTTTTTAAATATTCCCTTGCCTGCAGCCTGTCAAAAAACAAAAACAAAAAATAAGCAAATAATTCTCATTAATAGTGGCCGAAGACCAGACAACCAATGCACGTAAGCTCCCATTACATGCCATCGAGGTACAGTAAAAACTTTCACCAAACAAAAAACAAAAAACAACGCACCGCAGCACCTATTGGCTCTTTCCTGATAACAAAACCCACCCCTCTCTCCCAACTGCTCTCAATGCAAATTTTATTATCATTACCGCCACTCCACCCTCCAGAAACCATTCGAAATTTCCACCGCGACCGGCACACAGCCCCACACGAGCGGGCCACGGAAGGGCCATCAGCAGCGCCAGCGACACCCGGCGCCCCGAAAATTACGCCTTGCGCCTCTCTCATTAAAGTCTCGGGCAGCCACCGGGAAGGGAGGGGAGAGGGGGGGATAAATAATTCAGCGGCGTATTAAACCCCGGACCCGAGTGCATTTTTGGAATACGAGCACTGCCAGAAGGGAACGCGGGGCTTTTTGTTCATCGGGGATATTACTCCCCGCCAATACACTCGACGCCCCGAAAGATAATGACGATAAAGAAAAAGTGTGGAAGCATTCTATTCAATCCTTTCTACGTCCGGAGCTGCAGAGTCATCGGGAGGGCGGGAGTCTCCGGAGAACTGGCCCTCTGCGTCGGTCGCTTTTGTTCGTCTTAATTGAGCCTAATATCTGTGCGCGTCTCCGACGTCAGAGGAGGCGGACAGCACCCGCCCCCGCCCCCGCCCCCGCGTGGCCACTGGCGGAGTTACAGCTTCGCTCGAGGCGGTCTTCAAGAGCGCCGCCGTTAAATAAAGAGAAAAGAGAACAATACTATCCTTAAATTACATAATCCATTAGCGGAGAGGGGGGGGTGCGTCTCATGGTGTAGTGGTCAACACGTTGACTTTCTATCTCTGGATACCGGGGTGGAAATCCTAGTCGATTATTTTGAGGTGAACAAAGTGAATCCGCGGAAGATTTCTCGGGGTTGCCCTGTTTCTGCAATTAAGTCACTACCAATGATCCATCCTAATCATTGCCAGATCAATAACTTCACTCACCGTTTCAGGTTAGTATCAGGCTGTGCGATCATAATAAACACTAAACACGTGACACCAATAACAAGAACGAGGAGAATGTGTATTCTAGAGGAGCGAACAGACCAATAGCTTTATATCGACTACCAGAGTTCAAATTATTCCATTCCGAATGGTATTTGTGGTGTACGAGTATGTAGCGTGTTCGAGGCAGAACCTTTTGGGGGTTGTTTTGCACTGATATATTTGAATGAAAAATGCCCAAAGATGAAAAAAACAAATAATTAAAACTAGCACCTACTGTTTCTTTACGTACGCTTAAATGTTGATTACTTCCTTATTGAAGATATTTTGAAAAAGTTATACAATGTATTGGAAACGAATATTTATTTCTCTTACATTTTGCTTTGGACAAACGAAATCAAACCCACAGAGTGGAGAATAGACTGTTATTAAGCCTTCATTCCGGTTTCAAGTGTTTGATAGAATATTTTAAATTCGAAAACACAAAACACGAAAATAATTATGTGCCAACACTAAAAAATTGACGCTTAATTGAAGGATGTCTTCCCTGAAAAGCTCATTGAGATTTATGAAAGTTCTGAATTGTAAATACACCTAAATTACTTTCGAAGCAAATGAAACAAGTACCAGTACATCTACCAGGAAGGTAGTTATAAAAGAAAGGAATGTCTATGATAAAACGTACAACTTGAAAGATACTTGCAAAAATTCCAATATTTTTTCAACCTCTTTTACATCCTCTTTTTTTCCTTTTCAAAATACTACTGTACCGACATCAGGGCGTCGACACAGACGCCCTTGGGAACACCTGTTATAGAACGAAATCACACCAACGAACACAAAAATATGTTTGGATGTCCACGCACTACAGCAGCTCGCGTATAAAAGCAGATATAAAGCCGAGTCGAATAAACGTTGAGAAAACTCTTCCAAATTGTTTCTCCTTCGTTAACCACTCGCCTGCGGTGCCGAGCCCGCATCCGGCCAGGCGGAGGGCCTCAGCGTCGACTCCCGAAGCCGTCGTAAATCTTCATCAGGCTGTGGCGGCGGCGCCGGCGGTCTTGGTGGTGGTGGTGGTGGTGGTAGAGCGGTGAGGGGGGTCAGTGAACGGCGGTGGATGGCAGCAGCTGGTCGCCGCCGCCGCCGCGCCAAGAAGCGCAGCGATGTTGCTTTGACGGCGACCGCCAGCGTGTCCGGCGGCCAAGAACAAATGAAGAGCTTATTTCCAAAGTGACGTATCCACTATGAAACACAAGTTTTGAGGAAAGGGAAAGTAATGGCATTCGCCGTTTTGATCAGGATTTAGATGTTGCAGCAACCAAGACCATTGTGTATTCGCACCCAATGGGGTCGCGCCCTATGGAAAAAATATCCTCCAAACGAATTCTCGAAGGATATCCTACACAATTTATACATTAAGTTGCATTAATTAGTGTGTACTTTATTTTAGACAAATTTAACACTTCTCAAAAATGTAAAAGGAAATATTTTTAATACAACAATTTTATTGTTGTAAGCCATTAGATTAACAATTAATTTAAAAATACAAACAGGTTTTATGACATTCCAATGTCTTATGAAATTATTTTCCCCTATCCCGAGGATGGGAGCCCAATGCAACTGCTTATTTTGCTTGTAAGTAAGTCGCCTTTACTTATTCGTAGTTGAAGTACCGCTTAACATAGAAGAAACGCAATTTTAACCATAATATTTGTCAGCATGGTGAAGAAGCGTCTTAAGAATAAATTAATAGGTAAAACTAGAAAAGAAACGGAGATGGAGATACGCCTCTTTGGGAAAAAAGCTCTTCAAGTGAACGGGAACGAATCCGAGCGAGTTGCCACAAAGAAGTTTGTTTGCTGGATGATCCGCGCCTTCAAAGAACACGGGCTTATCTCTAAAACTTGTTCCGAAAAGTATGAGAACTTCCAAAGGGTTATTTTTAAACTGAATATTCTAGTTGAACCTGGAGAGTAAGAATTCGTTTCAATATCAATATATCAGAGACGTTTAGGACAGGGAAATATTTTTCAGTCAATAAAATGATGATGGAATGCATTTTTTTTTCTTTCAACAAGCAAATAAGACTCCTTGCGAAAAAAGACGTGCATGGCGAAAATTGAAGCAATTGCAGCTTAAAGTTGAGAATTTATTTTTCAACTTTTCATTACAGCACTGCATGACAAAAGCACAATGTCCTGATGTGCGCAATGTGTTCGCCGACTCATTGAAACGTGCGATGAGGGAGTATCGTGTAATCACGCAGGAGCTCCAGACGTACAGTGGAACAAGTGATGCACTACGAGCGGAAATTCTGTCGCCTGAAAGAGACTAACGAAGTCGACTCCACGAGGCATTTGACAGATGTTTCTCCTTGACACGTCATTAAAATTTGCTAAATCCAATACGAAAATTTGAAGAGTACTGGATCTGCTACCCGCATCTAGACTAGTTCAGTATTTAATTACAAATTTCCCTCTCTAATGACGCGAAAACTTTTTTACTGTTTGGCATGAAATGGATAAAATAAGTCAATGTGCAGTAATCTCAAAAGGTTATGGGACCGCTAGCCGGTACTGTCGAGAGCCGATGTCCGGAACGTCTGATCAGCTGAAACAAAACCGCGTAAATACAGCGTTTTATAGACGTTTGCTCTCAATTCATCTATCTGCCTGGCACATCGTTCCATCATTTCCGCACCGGCAAAACTAACCCCTCCCAGACCAACATCCCTTTCACTCAACTCTCCAGGCTCTGCACCGACACCATCGTTCGTGAAATTAACCTCAAACCAACAAAAAACACGTCGCCTACGAAGTATATTTTACAGACGCCTCGCCCCCGCCCATTGTCTCCATCCCCAGCCCTCCTTCACCGTCTCACCCGAAATTACTCCGGGACCTGCGCGGACGCCGCACCGCACCCGAAAGTACTCTCCGCTTTCTGGCGGCCTCGGGCGATACCAGCGCCCCACTGCATCCGCAACGGCGGCGGCGGCCAGCCTCTCGTTAAAGGCGGCCGCGCCGGCCCAACCTGAAAGCGCCGTTCCCAGCGCCCAGCGCCCAGCGGATCGCGGCGTCCGATCGCCCGCCGCCACCGCCCGTTGAGCCGCGACTGGAGCGCGCGTGTAGCCGGCCGGAAGGCGCGGCGGAGTCAGGAGGCGGGGCGAGGTGATGTTGGAAGCGAAGAGACGTGGCGAGGAGGGAAGGAGGAAGAGGCAGAGGGGCGAAGAAGCAAATCAGAACGAGGCTCGGTGGTGCGGGGAGGGGGGTGGAGGCGGTACGCGGAAGCGGGGTGTGAGAGGTTCGGTGGGGACGGGGAGAGAAGGAATGAGGCGCGACGGGGTGTGGCGGGATACCAAGAGGTGGAGGGTGGCGGGGCTAACGGGGATGCGAAGTGGTTGGGCGAGTCGAGATAAGGGGGAATTCGTCTAGGCTTTAGCAGTCAGTCCTAATGGTGAAAAGGAAATTAGGAGGGAGCGGTGAATCGACCTGAGGTATAAACCTAAACAATATTTTTGAATTAAAGAAGTGCTTCGTGATTGATATAGCTGCATTGGCAAATTATTTTTGCCTCCTCCCCCTCCGATACTTTTTCGGGTGCTTACAACAGTAATTCCTTTTTCAAAAACGTATCTCTGTCCGCCCGAAATCTGTCAGTTTTTAAATTGGGTATTCGATTTGAATCTCGCTCACTTTCAACCCGGGTAATTTGAAAGAAATCGCAATTCAAAGAAGTCCTTAACAAAAATATAATAACGAAATATGCAAATATTAGCAAAACACTTTCAATTCTTTCTGTTCATTTATTTCTATTCAGTTATTATTTACGAAAGGTCTGACAAATTTAAAACTAGGCACATTTTGGGATAGTAATGTCAATAAAAACAATACATTCACGAAACCACCATGTAATAAAAATAAATTTTCAACACTCGGGCTCGCAAATTAGTACTTACCTTTTCTGTTTATTGATAAGAAGGTGTTAGTTTGCGGCACACATACCGCGGTAATGACATGAACATAAAACAATGGGACTGCAAAGTACACAAACCACTGGGGCGACACGAATCAACAAGGCTGCCGCAGGCCCGTGTTAACGCACAGCCCCGAAGGGTCTGGACCCAGGGCCCAAAATGTTCAAGGGCCCCCGTTAGTTCTCAAAAATAATTATTTCATTCTTATTTTAACAAAAAACAAATAAAGAACTGCATAAAACAGTGACGTAAGATTAAACTTTAGACAAAAAATGGCATTATGGAGTGATGTGTTGCACATAATTGGCTAATATTTACATTATAGAATGTTGCTAGTTGATGAGATAATGTCACTCAATGATGAGAAGTTTAGTTTTTTAACAAAACTTGTCTTTAAATTTGGGGGTGGGAGGGATCGGTGAAAGTAAGAATAGGAGTCCCAAAGCTTTTAAAATGGCCCTGGGCTACCGCCTCACTTCTAATAGTGATCCATAGAGTGTACACTTTCAAATTTTCATTATTCTTATTTTAAAAAAAACTGGTGGAAAGCGTAGCGTACGAAAACTTTTCCTCCTCTTAGAGTTTTTGGTCAACACCTCACGTATAAAAATGAAATCATTTATAAATCTAAAATACAATGAATTGACAAAGAACTATCTGGTATTAATATTGGACACGTTCGAAAAATATTTAAACTTTTGCAATTTTAAAAATTTCAGAAATTTCATTGAAAATCGGAACTACACAGTTATGATAAATGCAATTTATTTTTTTCGAGCAAAATATTTAAAGAAAAAATACCATATTCCACAAACGTTTGAAATTAATTAATGAAAAGTACCACCAAAAATTAAAATATCGTAATGATGCCCCGAAGTGCACAAGATCTTCTAACATGTGTACCAAATTAGAACTCAAAAGCTTCTAATCTGACCGCGTTATACGTGACTCATTTCATCCACCCAACCAGACATGGAAATTGGCATTTTTTAAAAATTTTCGGATACAAAACTGCTCTCATCTCATCACCGCCTCCACCAATCTTAATCATCTTTGGAACAGCACTAATATTCCTTACTCTTGACGCGAGCGAAGTAAACATTCGAAAGAATCCTATCATTTTACGACCACAATTTGCGACCGTATTGAAGAGATGATTCAAATTATTTTCCTTCTTCTACTATAATATTGAAAGAAGAAATACGCAACACGCTCGAAAGTGCATCTGGTGTAGCTGGCGCGGATCCACGGGGAGGGAAATTTCCCCCCTAAAATGTTTCAGTAACTATTAATTAATTTCAACTTGACCCGAAACTTTCACGCAAAAATATTTTCGGATAATCATTAAAACGAATAAAATCGTATCCCAGCATGAGTGGAGTGTAGCCTGCGACATTTTACAAAATCTGCAATATGGCACCTTCAACTAAAGCATTTTAATTTCCCCTCCCAAAATTTGTCTCCCGTTCTGCCCCTGGGTGTAGTCATTTTAAAACACACAAATTGGCTTCCATCGATATTCCTGCGTCAACATTTCATTCGTACGCCACCAAAACTAACTTTGTGTACTAGCCACTAAAGAGCTATCGCTGCTCTCTGCCGCTTGTTGCGAGGACGGAAGCCTGAAACGCGAGTGGAGCGCCGGCGACTTCGCCTTGCGCCCGGCAGATCCCACAAGGGTTTGCCCCCCAGCGGCGCGCCATGCACGCGTGCCAACGAACATTATCCACGCACGTTTTCTCGAGCCCTCACTTCGCTAGATGCGAGGGGAGTGGCGGGGGGTCTGATAATTGTATCGACAGGACTATTATAAGAAACTTGTAGCTCGTTTTTTGATGCAAACTATTTTCTATTAGACGGGAGCAAACACCTCTGGTTATCACAGTTTGTCAGCAAAACTTGTGGCTATCCTTTATTCTGAATTCGACTAATATTAGTAAAGGAGCGGGGGTAGGAATGCCGGGGTTCAAGAAAACGTGCGCGTAACATACGGGGCTCCGGTGAGAGCCGAATCGCCCGGACGCCATCGCTATCACGTCGTGGTCGACGGTGACTTCGACGCCGGTGATTTTCTAGCACACTGCATGTTGCACATGGTTAGTTGTTTATATATATATATATATATATATATATATATATATATATAGAGAGAGAGAGAGAGAGAGAGAGAGAGACGAGTTTTAAGAAACGTACTAAAACGTTTTACGAAAATTTGTTAACTGTTTAAACGGTCGAATTTCTCGTAAAATTGTTTTGCCTAGACAAATACTACGCACTAACCTTCATTGTTTCGACCTCTCATCTTGGATTACGATTATAACACAAAGGGTTGGTGACAATTTAAAAGAGAAGGTGCTTCTGACGCCATCTGGAAACGCGCTTCCTTCGACCAACCACTACCGTCATTTCGATGCTCTTTTGGTCAACATGTTATATCTCGAGGAAATAAACCTAACTCACTTCCGGACGCAATTCCAATGGTGTAGGGCTTGTTGTCGTTTGAGTTTCACGATTCACTCAACAGTTGTAATGCTCTCGTTGACATTGGCGAAAGCTGACTGGTTGTTGCATAAAATAATTTGATGAAACTAGAACACGTTCTATACCACACATGTTTTTGTTTTTATTAACAAAACTTCGAATATCACAGTGTAAAAGCTACATTTTATAAATTTTGCGTTTTAAGAAAGGTTTAAAAAACAATTTTAAATAAAATATCACAATGGGCAATAGCTACAACTCTGTCCACACATTTGCGTACCTCGAAGATAAGGTACTACTCCGACGACTAACAGGCTAAAAAAGCGTGAAGTGGGTAGTGGCTTCTGAAATAGGAAACTGTAGGTTTTGCCCAATGTTTAAATGGCTGTAACATATTACACATTTCATCCCTCACGCATAGTCTTAATTCCAATTGAATTTTTATTGTTTTTCCCTCTCCTTAAATAAGCAGCAAATACATTTCGAGAAATTAAAGAGTATTCAAAATTAAAAATATTCTGTTTATGCGAAAAACTCCAGGACACATCGGATAAATGCTAAATTTGCACGCTGTAATACATTTAAAGGGTGTGAGTGAAATAATCAGTTCAGCGTAGTTCTTTATGGTCACTGATCCAACTGTTTATAAATTATAGTTTAAATGCATTGCATTTTAATGTTTTGAATATAAATGAAAACAGTTAATGTTAGTAGAAAGTCGTTCTGGAACAACGTTGACATTCATAGGCCACCAAATGAAGATCACTTTCAACAAGGGTTTACGAACAAAACTAATCTGAGCAATAATGGGTTAAGTACAAGTATTCAAACCCATAATGTAATTCAAAATAAAAAGATATACGATTTATCGTTTTAATGCAATAGTGTAGTATTGCATTACGCATGATCTTCACTTTATTTCTACAATGAAATGAAAAAAATAACAACAAACAACTCGTCTCTCGAAACATTTTGGAATTAACCAATGAGTTGGAAGTACGTCGGTAAATATTGCAATAACAACATATTCATTTCGGAGAAATCTGTCAAAAAATGCAGTTAACTTTTTATATCAATTTCCACGATATCGACAACAAAATTTTACATACTAATGTTTTACAGATTCAAAATGCTGTATTTCATTTCTTGGAAAAGACAAACAGGTTTCAGGCCAGAAAACAATGTATTTTAAATATTATTTTGATTTAGAAAACAATGCTTCTTACATTTTATTTTGATTACGAACACATGCCCTTTTACAAGGCTACTTACAGGTTTTCTATAATTTAATAGGTCAATGCACTTACAAACATTTATGTGTGACACTAATATTGTCCTTGGGGTTTATCAAAACATTGATGAACCGTTCATCCCACAGCTGGCATGTAAAAAGAGTACGTTATATTTTCACACTTATAAACCGCTCCCGCAAAGGATATTCACAAAAAGTAGACTCTCAGAGTTCACTAGATTTCGTGACAACTAATAATCTTGCAATATGCATGCAACTCCCAAGTTGTAGTGTCATTCCAAGTTGTAGTGCTATTCCTCCAGTCCAATACTATGAGCAATTACTCAAAAGTAGTTTGGTGACCAAATTTCAAAATTTTAAATTACTCATGAAGGTTATTAAGTCAATGCATTTTACCAGTTTTGAATGGACAATCTTAATTACTCCATAATATGAAAATAAGGTATGATACAACAAAAAAAGGTCAATATTACACGTCAGCACGATCTTTGAAACCAATACCAAAATCTTTTCATCCTACTAGAGAGGAGGAGTTATCAATG
Organism: Gryllus longicercus; assembly: GCA_038098605.1. Classification (NCBI taxonomy): domain Eukaryota; kingdom Metazoa; phylum Arthropoda; class Insecta; order Orthoptera; family Gryllidae; genus Gryllus; species Gryllus longicercus. The sequence continues at coordinate 4,332,447 of JAZDUA010000079.1, forward strand.
AAACTTGAGTAGTCAAGAAAATAAATATGTCAAAATTAACATAAGGTAATACTGACCAGCAGCAATTTGTATCAACGGGTTGCATGAATGAAATTGAATAACTTTCTTCGCACAGTTCTCTATTAACAATAAACGCGCCACTAACAATTTCAGTAATATTGAAATTCGGGTACATCGAAATATATACCATACTAATTGCTCCGTATTTTCAGAGACAAGGAAGAACGTGCAGGTCAGAAAAAAATTCTTTGTCATTTGTGACATTTTAAAATACGTTGTTCCTTTTTGGCATTGTCGAGATTAACATGGTGATAGAAAATGTTTGGTTCAGCATTCCAAATAACACCGAAGAAAATACTACATATATGTATACATGTGAGAGTACCATGCGCTCGGCGTGGCATGCTATGCTCTTATGTAACTTGTGTTTATATTGAAGTGACATGACCGGTGCGGGAAGCACGTGTTCCAGACTGAGGGGAGCTCGGAAACCCATTGAGTCTGACTTATCATTCATGACAATTGTGATTGAAAATGACAGAATAATCATCAAAAACGTATTGCATATTATATTTACATTGAATAAGACTTCGTCTGTCTGAAAATTCAAAATCCTAAGCGAGTCATCTTCGATATTCATAAAACTACTAATGAGTAAAGTGAAGCACACGTTTGGAAGGGGCCAAGTAGTATGTTAGCCTTACCTGCGACAGCGAGCAGTATCAGTTGAAGAACGGTCATTATGTCGGCTACGTGAACGACGTTGTCAGCCTCGATCGTCACGCCTCCATATTCGTACGCGCGGCACCACACCAAGCACTCGACTGGCCCTTCCTCGGGGGTTTTGACTCCTCCCGCCGGCTCCGGCGACAGTACGAGAGAGCATGCGACGCCAAAGCTATCTGGCGGCAACCTTACAGACTGTATCAAAGACCGTTCTGAGCGGAGAGTCTCATACGATACTAACGACATCTAGTAGCGTATGTTAGATTTACGGGTTTCGGATGTTTTCCAAAGGTAATATTATGTCCGATGGACTAAATGCTCCCTTTTCACACAGGTTATTGTGAAACGATATTCACTGCTCAAATATTCTGAAAATAATTTTAAATTTGTGCAAATTCAAAAAACGAGCGTTTATCAAAATTGTGAGGTAATTCGGGAGGTAGCGTCACAAACTTTGTTATGATCTACAGACGACTCATGTTTTATTCTTCAATTTATAGGGTCCTCCCAGAGATAACATTTTTTAAAATATTAATATTGCATTTAAGATAAGAAAAGTTAACGATGATGTAACCGAAAATAAAACCCATTTGGTGAAAAGTCGCTTCTTCAACCTCTGAAGTAACTAATTTCGAACTCGGTCTACCCTCTTAAAAAGAAAAATCCCAATTTCATATTTTGAAAACAAATATTTCTATTAATTAATATTTATTCTGTAATATCAAGTATGAAATAGAGAAAATGCAACATTCATTTGTATAACGATAAATATAAATTGTTTCGTTGCAAATATCTGAACATTTAAAAAAACGTTTTTTCCATTTTTTTATAGAAACTTAAATGTAAATAAATCACGTTAACTGTAGTGTTTCGCTAACTAGTACTGGGTCAGACAAATATTATTTTAGTGATCCCCTATTAAACACCATTACTTTTAGGGTATGCAAAGCATGTTAAAGGTTCGATTTTTTGCACTAAGATGAAACGTAAGAGATGGGCAACATCAGATAGGGGTAAAAGGGAGTCGAAGGAGGAGGTGATGGAATTGCATGCCATACCGATGTGGCGGCTCAAACTGTCCGCCATATTGAATTTAAAGTGTCATTTTATATGCCCTCATGGACTTCGTCTTCGAGTTCAAAGCTATTATTTTGGTCAAATGGTAGAAATTTCTTTTTATTGGCGATTTACTACGCCATCACCACGCCATATTGTTTCAGCGTCTCTAAGTAGCCGCCATACTGATTCAAAGATGTCCAATGTCACTAGGCCATGGAAATACACAAGTTTTGTAATATGTACGTTCATGTATTGTAACATGTTTGTTCAAGTGTTGCAGTAAATTTTCAAGATCCCGTGGTCCATTTTGATCAATAGATGCAATGCCATACAGATAAGACGTCATTAAATAAATTCCATATCAAAACACTTTTTTTTTCAAAATTTTCATAAAATTATTGGTAAACGCTGGAGTATAATTATATAATCTTAACATCAATACAAAATTGAAGTGAATGGATGATTTGCAAAGTTTTATGACAAATTAGGAGCAATATAATTTATTAAAAGAAATATAATACAGTATTACTTTCTCGCTATCGCTACCACGGTAGAGAGAGAAAGGTAATATTCGTGCAACTTTTCTTGAACGATGACCTTGATCCCCCTCCCTTGTGCAATAAACAGTTGAAGGCAAAAGCTCGCAGCGGGCACCAATGACAACCTTCCAAGCATTGAAACTTCGTTGGCGCGAAACAGAAGCTAGTCAAAGCCAGTTGCTTTTATAGTGCAGAACCCCTGTTCAGATTTATTGTCAATATCGAAAGAAATGGCTGAGTGAGGTCCAGGTTCTTCAAGGGAGTAAACTTAAACTCCCGAAAAAGTTAAGCACAAGATGCAGTTTTGACTTTCATTTCACAGACGTTGGCATTACTTAAAATACTCTAGTGGCCGACTTTGTAGCTAATACCCCCACTCCACCCGAAATCGTCAATCCATCGTTCAAGAAAAGTTGTACGAATAATATGTAATGCTCCGAGAAAAAAATGGCGAATTTACGACAGAAAACGTTTCTACAGGGCCCTGTTAACGAAAATGTCGATAAATCCAGTTGCTAAACTTAGTGGAAAAATTCTCTAATATAGCTGTAGCTGTGTAATATAGCTCTAATATAGGTGTAGCCAGAAACACAGAAACAATTTTTGTGGATCTTTAATACCGAAAAATGACTGTCGGCAAAATGTCAACCTGTCCATCCGTTTGTGAATAACGCTTGCGGCTAAATCGTTCAGCCGATTTTCTCCAAAATTGACATTCTACGATCGATGTAGTAGACATCGGGCCCTTTGGATTTGAAACCGATATTTTAATTTTGAGGGGTACTTTACATGAACTTAACCCGTGTCCGCGAAGCAGGGACGTTGCCGGTAGGCCTGAGCACCTTCACGGGCTGTCGCGCCAAAGTACATTCTACAGACTTTACTTGAAGCCCCCCTGACATTTTCAAAATTTTCCCAAAAAATCGCTAAATCGATTTTGATGAAACTTTGTTGTTAGATATTCGGAAGGACGTTTACGAAAATGGTGCAGGTCTTATGTTGGTTAAAACCGTTATTTTTCGAAAACTGAAAAAAAATCTGTGTCTTTAATTGTGAAGATATTTTTTTTACTGAAAACTGTTCATCAGAAACCAGTCTTCAAATAAGGCCATGTTGAATTTTACGAAAACATCACTATTTTTGGAGTAATTTGACGTCAAACAAAGACCCCCCGCTCCTAATTTCCTGGGCTTCGTGAACGTAATTTTCGATGATTTTTGAAGCAGTTGGATGTTACGTAAGTTAGAATTTGTATATAACTTCATATTTCTTTGTTCGTTTCTTGTTCGAGCTTTTATTATAAGTTTTGAAATTATTTAAAACATTTTAAATTGCGTCCTTGAATTCAGTTAAATGTGAAAACGAATATATGATTTTGCTTTGCTAAATAAGATGTGGGAATGAAAAGTAATGTATGTAAAAACAGAGTAATTTTGATGAATATAAAAATATTATATTTTTCTATCCATTTTTATTTTCCTCTCTAGCGATGTCAACAATGATAATTGGCAAAATGTGTATCCCATACAAATTAGCGGTAATTGTTGATTCTAACCCATTGTTGTAATGCAGGTATAACAGAAGGCGATAACACAGAACAATAAAGGTTAGAAGTGTATCCTCAATGTTAAACGTCAGAAACAAAAGTCGCTCGCAGCGCTCCAAGTGGCCTGGCAAAGAACTACATAAACCGCCTGCCCAGCACAGCGTATGAAAGTTAATTTCACTCAATCGTCTTCACGAAAGTTAATGGACATTAATTGGCTACATTCTACCGCAATTTTTCTAAAATATCTCTTTTCGTAATGCTCTTGGGTAAGGTCATCACTGAGGGGAGTCGTCTAATTATATGGTAACGGCAGAAATGAAGGAATCAAAATGAATAAGCAAATAAATAAATAAATCATTGCGTTTATTGTACAATTTATATTAAACAATATTCAATACAGACATCACCATTTTAAATCTTTTCATATATTTGTATGCCTTTTGTATATTTTCTTTTAGTTTGTATTTTCTGTTTTTCATCTATTACATATTTGTATATTAAAAAAATGTACACACTTTTTAAAAATAAGTTCTGCGGATAAATGCATTTAACAAAACAATATATCATCAGGTGATTCGAATTAGAGCAAAACCTTCTCTTCAAATTATTTAAATTATCATTTGTTTTCTAGAAATGTAAACAAATATTCATGAACATTCTTTAAAAAATTACATTAAATAACAAATCATAATAAAACATTACATTACATAACAAAAATATGCATGCTTTCCTTATATTGGTATATGATTACTTACAAATAATCGTGAATGACACTTCAAATTAAATGCCCGCCTCTGTATTGCAAAACATCCTTGTATTTCACCTAGTATTTCAAGACCAGCAAATCGAAATGGAGAAAACTCTAAACTGAAGCGATTGTGTCCGCTAAAACAAAATATCTTGAAATGTGAAACACACACATGAACAAAGAGTATATATACGTATGCGTGTATACGTATATGAGTATATATATATCTATGCGTGAATATACAACGATAGGTCGACGAGGAAGGAATCCAACGGTAACCAACCGGCTCGTTTGCGAAAAAATTTCAAAATGAATAAGTAGTTCACATATTCTCCGCTTGAGCGAGTTGGTGTTGTACAGATGTATATGGCGTCGCTCTGAACTCTGATTGGCTACCGTATGGAATTTGAATAAGGACCGGATGTGCCCTATCTAGTGTCACACCACTGCACATGAACGCACAAAACACTAAAGCAATACTTACTAATATATACTCTCTGCACTAAAGGAACTCATGAACGTAACCAACGGCAATATGATTCACTCTTCCACCAAGTGAAAAACTCATGAAGGCTGGATGTGACGTAAAAAAACAAGCGAAAACCACTAGCCAATCATTGCTTGATATTCTCTCCACTAGCACTCCAAGTGGCGTGGTAGTGTGTTGCCAATTTCCCTATCTTACCTACACCCCTGTGGGTGATAATGGCTGCTGCCTTTTCTTTCGCGTTAATATAAACTAATAATTTCATTTATGGCTAAAATACGCATCGGGCATCGTTGGCAGGTTTTTGTAAAACAAGAATAGGCTGAATTCAATGGCAGAAAGCTGTTTTCGTTTAAGCATTTGAAATTTCAAAAGATATATATTTTTCACATTTCGTTTTAGAATTTTTCAAATGGTTGTTGAAGTGTAAGAAAGAAATTGTCATATTCTAATATTACATACCTTATACCGATTAACAATATCTTAATGAAGTTGTAGCGCCACTGGTTTTTATATAGTATTTTATGTAGATGTATATTTAATGCCTCTGAGATTAATCTTGAATAGTGTCTAGGGTGATTATCCAAAATGGTAGGGCTGTGAAAATATAATGCTTAACAGATAAAGAAAATGTAATTTTTGGCCTTAAATAGCGTGAATTCTCTCTCTTACGTGTGTCAGACAAAACATGCTCTGTAACAAGGAATTAAAGAACACGTTGATAATACACGTTGAAAGTGGTACATAATTAAACGCAACTTCTCGACATCGCCTTGATAGTTTCATTTTTTAAAATTTTGACAGCCATACCATTTTGGATAATGAACCCTGAAAATATTCAGGATTAACCCAAGAGATATTACGTATACAATACCATTAATGCAATGTTGGAATCTAATTTATTCACAAACATTTGCGAATACACAAATTAGCAATAGTTTTGACCTGCCGTTTGTTACAGGCAACGTGATAACTTTTTTTACTTGCAAATCCACTAATTAGTAATCGTTTTGTGCTGTCCCTTGTGAGGCAATGTGATTTGAATGAAGTTTTTGTCAAGAAAACGACCACGCGAGCTCGCCAGAAAAGCTCCGCAGTCGACCGTTGCGGGCAGTGTTATGAATGTAACAAATAACTCTAGAATATATCTTTATTCGTTTACTTACAAATAGTGAATGACAGATTTGACATAAAAGACATACAAATCAAATTAATGAAAAAACATAAGAAAAACAACACCATGACCAATAGCGTTACGGAATGAGGGCGGGTCCGCCCGCAAAACTTTTACCGGATCCCCTGCACAAACGCATAGAGCAAACACGAGTAGTGTTATTCCCTTAAATAATAATTTTAAAAAATCCTAAAATAGGTCCTCTTTTACACGGACCCATCCGCATTGCGGTCCCAAACGTTACACCACTACCCATGACAACCAATTTCAAAATTGATTTAAATGTAGAGAACACCTTTCTCTTCTAATTAAATGTATTTATTTTTGAATGTTTTAAATAATTAAGAGGCAATGATATGAAATGTAATAAAAAATGTAAATTTCCTTACGAAGTAAAATTGTAAAACAGAATTTGATCGCTTATGACCATGCAGTTGAACAGTGAAAATAAAATAATTTTTTTTAAACCTTTCTCCCTTGAAAATTTAAACATATGTAAACATGTTCAGTTGTTAGAATAACACCATGTCACAAAATAATAATTAACACTAAATTTTAAATCTATGGAGGACTTCTCCCTTTCGGATAAGATCTCTTTTCCACAAACTTCTGTTGGTTTATTTTAACAAAAGTCATACCACATCCTTCTTGATTTTCAACAGGTCCTGTCTTCAAAACCCCTTTTCAACAACTTGTAAATTATCAATACGATTCCTTGGTCGCAAACAGATAATTTTGTCTTCTACAATCTGAGGTATTTTCTTTCCAAAAACGTTTTTAACAGGAAGATTCTTTTCCTGCACAACTATATTATTTATGACAATTTGAACTGATCTACTAGTTGATTTTCTGGTTTTTGATTTTTGTGTCCACGTTTGGATTTAAGTTTGATTTCTGGGTGTAAAAATACTAATATTCTTTGCATTTCCTACCAAAACCATTGCTACCAAAAGAAAATATTTGCATATTCCATTTTGGTGAAACAAAATCTTAAATGTCTCAACAATATTAAAAACTTCTCTATTAGTTTTAAAATTCAAACTTTGTTTTCTAGAAATTAATTGGTAGACGCTTGTAACATGTTCGATACCATCTTCCTCTTCGATTTTGTATAATCTTGATCCTCTTCTCCCTTTCAGTACACCTTTGATCATTGAGGACTGATCCAAAACAATAATTTTCTGGATTTTATACTTTTTGTTATCAGTTGCTAGAATGGTGTAAAATAAGTGTTTCACTGTATTTGTTTTAAGGAATATTCCTCCATTATTAGATGAATTGAGATTCAAGATACCAAATAGAAGCAGCAGTCACTTGACATCTAATGTTGTGAATTATTATTTGTCTCCACCTAGCAATGGGGTATCATGTTAGAAGATCCTGAATAAACAAGCAGAATGCTTTGTGAGGTCGTAGACACTAGTTCAAGAGCTTCTCAGTTTTGTGGAATGAGGGTTTTAAGCATGATTTGCTCAAAGACTTTAGCAACATAACTTCTTGACATTCGGAGAAGTTAATGCAACTAGTGAACTTGCAAGGTAGAAGTCTTGTCATTAAATTGTTATTCTTTTTTTTTGGGGGGGGGGGAGGGGGGAAGAAGGGAAGATTTTCATTTCTCATAAGAAGCTATCGATGGGAAGTAATGACACATATGTGACTGATGCTTGACATGTTACAAGCAGTTTATAGGTCTGATTACACTGCAAATCATACTTTAATCAGAACATGCAATTTTGTTAATTATTAATTTAGAATTATTCAGAATATATGAAATATCCTTCATGAAGACACTGGAAATAAACATTTTGAAATATGAATCAAATGAGAATGTGAAGCTTGAAAGTTATGTCTTCTGTCATTAAACAAGTATTGTATACATTGTATCTGTACTTGGACAAATAATGTCTGTAAAACATATATATCAATTTCACCAACTTCTCAAACTACTTTTCCAAAATTTCATAAGTACCAAGTCCTTTTGGACATTTAAAACACAGACCTGTATATGAAAAAAACAGAAATATTGAATTGAATGTCATATATAATCAATTCAGTGTAAGTTAAATAATCCTCTCACAGATGATTGATTCAATTTAATTTTCTTGCATAGGCAGTAGGCTGCATCAGTCCAGTGGGTCACGCAACAACAGACAAGTTTTTACTTGTACTATTCACAGATGTGGAGCAGTAACTAATATCTTATTACTTACAATTAATTATTGTACTGATATTTATTTCTTTTAATATTAGATATTACTATGTATTGAACTGTAACAATACTTGCCTGTATTTCACAGCATGACTCAAAAATTTTTCTTAGAATACTAAGTCTACCTGAAGTTGCTTTGCAGCAACAATGTCCAACATTCAATGGTCACAAAAAATATACTGAAAATAATAATTTAACTGAAACAAATAATCTGAAATGCCAAATACTAAAATACACAATTCAGTGTTACCAACTTCCGGATTAATATTTTTCCATCTATTCATTATTTTTGTGAAATGGGCTGTTCACGACCATGTAGAGACAGGTTCTCATTGGGGACCATGATATTTTAAAGTAGTCAATAATGATCAAGGGATATTTTGGGGTCAAGAGCTCAGTATGTGTTGATAACTGATTGGAGAGAGAGACGTGACTCAGGGCATCAACTCGTGTCACTGTAGTTCCTCTGACTGGGAGATCCTAGATTTGGTTCCCATTGGTGGCAGACTTTTTGACATTAGCTAGATTGGTGGGTCGAATTCAGTCCCTGATTGGAGGAAAATTCTAGCGTCCAGCTGCTCTGATTGGTAGCTTTTCCAATCAATACCAGGTGAATGCCAGAGCAGTACCCTAACAAAAGGGCCAAGGACCACAAGTGATCTTTCCTTCGTCTTCCTTGGTCTACCCTAACTCCTTACTTACACTACACTACCACACATGCCAGGAGTTTGGAGATAATCCCAGCCCAGGCAGGGCCCTGCTGGTGGGAGATACCTGGTTGGGGAAACCCCCACTAGCCGACAGGTAGATCGATGCCAGATCTCACAAACCAGCAGGGGAAGATCATCGCCTCCTTCCAAGGATAAAAAACACGCACTACACATATGGGACTAATAACCTTAGCACTTAATTATCAACACAAATACAGAAAATAAATATGTTGGTAGATCCATTATGAACATTATTTTTTGCCTGTCACTAAGAGAAGATTGATTCCAGGTACAGTATATTCCACTAGAATGGAGAAGCGGTACAGCAGAACTGGTTCACTATAGACCCGTGCATAAGATAAATATTTTTTGACAAAACATACAGTAAAATAAAACGAAAGAAAATTATAGTATTTTATAACCTATTGCATTGGAAATAATAATTTTAAACTCCATGGTTTAAATAAAATATACGTATTTCCACTTTTGCAACAATTGGATATGAAGAGAGCCCAAGCAACGTTGGGTATTTTGGGTATTATGAAGATAACATTAAAGAATTGAAGAGCCTGGTGCAGTACGAGATTGACCACACCAGGCACAAGAAATCTCTCGCCAATAATAAATGTTAATATCTTGAGTTTGGTAAGTTTGACCTTTTTTGAACTGCCTGAAGCCCTTCTTACACATGTACAAGATATAATAAAACATGCCACACTTTGACCTAAATCAAGATATTGTCATTTACGAATGGCATGATCCATGTAATTTATCTTATTACTAGCCCACACCCAGTCAACTGAAATCAATACGAAAGTTGAAATTACAGATAAAATGTATTTTACAATTGTTATAAAACAGTTTTGAAGTGTTTTTATACAAAGTATTGAAAATGAAAAATAATATTTATGTCATAATAACGATATTGACATGTTATACTTCCTTGATCCTGAATGAGTGAATATGAATAACAACTTTTTTAATCTGCTGGTGGGTCAATGATTTCAGTTTCGATCAGAGTTTTGGTTTAGTTTTCCCTCATCCATTGAGCAAACATCAAGATCCTTCTTGGTTTTGTTTCTTCAAATTAAATGTAGATTCTTTCCTCCTAAACATTAGGCCTACATACAGGATTTATTGTTTTTGAAGTTACATAAAATTAAAATTAAGAAATGCCAAGAAGCAACTGGGAGCACTACTCATATTTATTTTCAATAGCACCAAGAAAATGAGTGAGAATTCCTAAAATTAAGGTCAGTCAAAAAAATCAGAACTCAAAACTCCTTCTCTTCAATTATGAAGTCCTTGGCAAATTTCCAACAATTATACAAAAAACACTTCACTAGTCATCAAATCAGGTCTTTCTATTACTCAATGAAATATGTATTCATTAACAGAGAAATGTACATTAATTATGGAGATTAGAATTAACATAGGTTGCTATTAAAGTAAAAAACAAATATTAAAATTCCAGAACAAATGTTTTTGTTTAATCAATGGAAATACATCACAATATATGCATATGTTTATTATGTACAAAACACAACATTGTTATCATTTTTAATAAACTTAACAAGAAACTATTTTCATTAATCACATAATATTCACAGTTGAAAAATCTTCATAAGACATGTTCATATTTTAGTCACTAAGAAAAAATATTATTTGATAGGTAAAAACTTTTATTCAAAGGTTAAATTATCCTTAAAATTAAATCTTGTGTTACGAATCTTTTATTCTCATTGGGAATTTAGAACCACCTTGAATAAAATAATATTTCACAATTCCAATATTTACTTTAAATCTGTTTTTTCATTGTTACCTAAGACATTGTTATCATTTCCCTACTAATCATACCAAAGAATCCAATGCTTTCAATAAAATATCGTCTTCATCATCATCCTCCAAAGCACCGAAAAAATCTGTTATACTCTTCTGATCTGTTCTTTTACAGACTACAGTTGATGTAGCGCAAGTCTGAAACGAGTCTTTACTTAATCCAGCCTTATTTAACACTTCTAATTTTGACTGAATAAGTGGCCACAAGTGGTCATCTGCTGTACCTGGAGATACTAAATACTGCACAAGAACACAATCCTTTTGACCAATTCGATGGGCTCGATCTTCAGCTTGAGTCAAGATTCCTGGATTCCAGAATAATTCTGCAAAAATCACTAACTGTGCAGCAGTTAATGTAATGCCAGCATTAGCAGCAGTAATAGAAAGGACAGCAACAAGGCATTTTTCATTTAACTGGAACTTTTCACACATTTGCTTACGACAAAGGGAAGTAGTTGAACCATCTATGCGAATAAAATCCACATTCTTTTTGGAAATAGTTTCACATATGTTGTCTATTACAACTTTATGATGAGCAAAAATAATAAACTTCTTCCCACTCTCTAGTTGGTCATTTAAGTAATCAATAATGACTGGTAATTTACACTTGCCACTTACCGCATAATACTGCAGTAATGTACCTCTTCTTTCCATTCCTTTCAACCTCTTGTTCTGAAGAGCCCTTTCAAAGTCTTTAATATCTTCATTACTACTAATATCATCTAATTTAAGTAATATCATCTGTCGTAATTTCGATGGGAGTTGGGATATTACTTCAGACTTTAATCGCCGAATCATAACACTTTGCTGTAATACTAAATGTAGCTCTTTCATATTTGAGCAACCATTGTAGTCCCAAAATCCCATGTTGGTTTGTTTCCCAGAACAATAACGAATCCCATACTCTCGAAAATGAGGAAAGGTGGAGGGATCAATAGCATTTAGTTGTGTGAAAAGTTCACAGGGTCTGGAGAGTGCTGGTGTGCCACTCAGTAGAATCACTCGCCTACAATTTTTTAGTAAACCACACACAGCCTTAGAACGAGCTGATGAATGTGTTTTTAAAAAATGAGACTCGTCCACAATAACAATACCAAATGCAATCCTATTTAGTATTTGAACATGACGTGACACAAGATTATATGATGTTATGATGATTTTAGCACTGGCATCAAAATCTCTTCCTGATGTCATCACATTTATAGTGTGGGGCTGAACACTTGGAAGCCAATCATGTATGGCTTCCAACCAATGAAATCTCACAGAAGTTGGACACACCACAATAAGAGGCCAATCATTTTGGTAATAATGAGCAATTCCTAAAGCTTGAATTGTCTTTCCTAAACCCATATCATCAGCAATTAGGCATCTTCCTTTTCTTGCAATTCCAAATAAAATACCTTCTCTTTGAAATGGCATCAAATGATTTAACAAATGTGAGTCTATTGCACTGATGTCAATATCCTGTTTACGAAAGTCCACGGGAGGTTTCAAAAACAGATCAAGTATTTTACGTGGTATTCCACTAATAACCACTTCACCTTTCAACACCCGCAGTTCTTTCAGAAGTTCGTCATGATCTCTTACATTAAATTTCCAATTTTTACTTGTACTATCATAATTTGCACTTTTTATTTTTTTAAAAATGTCAATCATTACTTTATGATAATTCACTTCAACCACAAAGTGTTCTTTGGATATTATTTGACAATGACCAGACACAATATTCTTGGAAGGTGTAAAGGCAACAGACTGTTTAAATGTGATCGGTGTTTCCTTATTAACCCAGTGCTTTACCTTCTTAATAGGGGGACTGGTTACAATTGTTTCTTTAGGGATATCAATTATTTGTTCCTTTAAAGAACTGGAAGATGGTGAACTGGATGATGGTGATTGTACTTTAAACGCACTTAAAGGCACATGCTGATCTTTTATTCTCGCAGCTTGAATTTGTAAAGCCTTCTGGCGATTCGCTTCAATTTTTGCTCTCAATGCTCTTCTTTCTAATGCCTTCTTTCGATTTTCTTCTATTCGGGCCAACTGTTCACCCGTTAGAGATGACATGATGGCAAAGCAATGGCAAACGTTACATTAAATTGTCATGTATTATATAATCAGAATTAACATTTCATCGTTGCCACTCATATTTTCACAAGATTCAGAACATTGACTTAACTTATTCATATTACAGTTTACCTTTCATACTCTCACATAACATATGGGGTCACGTTAAACACATTAGGAACTGACACCAAGCACAATATAACTAAAAACACGTATTTTTACATCACATCAGTCCGGACCTCGTCCGAAAAGTCCGGACTGAATAGAGACAATGTGTTCCCTTCAGCACTAGTATTAAAAGTATAATCTTATTAGTAAAGTAACCATAAGTACCCAACAGGTACTTATCCCGACAAACAGACGCGCGCGAACAGTAAACGCACGACACACGTGGCGGTCTGTGGTCAGGGAATATACACAAATTTAAAAAATGAAGGAGAACGCAATAGCGCATTAGTTAGTACAAATATATTAAGACGCTAAATGTTCCGCGAGCGCCACCATACCATAGATTAGCCCATTTCTTCCCAAGCATTTAAATACCTACTTTTTTGAAACTTCTTCCTGTAATATTAATAAATCATCCCCAAAGAGTGTAAATATATGCTCCAAATATTTTTGCGATTTTTGGTTTTGCCGGAATGGAACGTTGCGTTCACGCAACGTTGGGAGTTCTTCAGTAAGAATGAGTCAGATCGACATTCTAAAATATATTCTATTTTCTCACTGTAATACACAATAAGAGCACTAGCATATGTTGAAAATAAGTTTATTCATGATATAGTGAGAAACATTTATTATGCAAATGAACCTGACACTTTTTACATTTATAAATAGTTTGACTTTTGCAAATTTTACATCTGCGACCCGCATTAGATACGTCACGAATTATTACGTGACCAACAAAGTCTTTCTTTATAGCTTCAGACAATCTTTTTTTGCTACAACGCCCCAGATTGAAATTTTTAATTCCATTTACTTCTTCCCTTCGGAGAAGGGTAAGTACAATTTCTGATCTGAAATCAATTTGACTTGTCTTTGCTACAGTTGCAGACATTTACAATAGCACTATCTATACCATTTGTAAAAAGGGGCCACCACCATTTTTTGCCTCTTACTCGTATCCTATAATTTGCAATAGCATTGTCATGCAAACCTACACCGCCCATTCCCTGATTGTACTGAAATATGGTATTGGGCTGTTGAACCATTTCATGTTTTTTTCCTTATGGTTATGTCGTTTCGTGTTCACAAGAGGTTCCAAAGTACCGACATTTGTTGCCACTGTGACAACTGAATTGTCGTGCCATCTAACTAAGAAAATCTCGTTATCTTTGTCTATCATGTAGTCATATGTTCCTTTACTTATAACAATCTCTTATGAAACGAAAATAATATTATTATAAGTGTATTTTTTAATTGTTTTCCTTTATATAGTTGTTCCCTTGAAAATCCACAAAAAAAGAGATTTAGTCTCAAGCACTTTATCACAATAGAGAAAAAAACTGTGAATGTTTCACGACTCCCAAAGCATGCGCACTACAACCTCAAAACAAAAGATGGCAGCTTTCGTAGACGATATGTTGTTTTCAATTCCCAGAAGAGTCTACGAATAGATTGGACAAGTGCTTATCTTAAAATTTGTGAACGAATCACGATACACAACATCCGTTTCAAGAATCACTTCTCATTCAAACTTTTAAACTTGTCTTTATATAACATATACTTCCCACTATCATTGTAAACTGCTCCACTGTTCACCACTCAATTTTAAAAGGGGGGAAAAAATAGTAACCTCATGTAGTAAATTACGCTGCACAACCCGAAGAAAAAAAATTAATAAGTCAGTGCCAATACATTGTTTACTAAAATAAAAATCTATTTACGAATCACAATGAATCAAATGTATGGTGTAAAAATTCACAAATGGAATGTTAAAATAGTACCGTAGGGAAAAAATCACGAACCTAGCGTTGCGTTCATGCAACGTTGGAAAAAAAATGGGTTAACACCATGTACTGATCATGATAATATTCTCTGAGCGGCACTGGTCCACTCCCAAATCCCAAATTGAAGAGGTCCCTGGAAGCTGTTTAAGTGGCAAAAGCGATCACCTGGTGTGTTTCTGATCAATCATATGTTCACGGTTTCATCCAATTGGGAGCTTGAACGTCCTCCATAGTAGTTTCCCAACTGTAGCGACATAGTAGCTCCCGATTGTATAAAAACTGCAACAGTTGGTTTATTATTCGCGCACATTTTCTTGAGCCCTCGCTTGGCTAGTTGCGACGGGAGTGGGGAGTTTGATTATTTTCCCAAAAGGAATTTTATATTAAAGTGATTCGTTCCCTTTTCGAAGCAAAATAGTTTCTAATAGCTAGGAGAGAACATTTCTGGTTATCAGATTTTGTCTACAACGCTCGTTGTTATTATTTATTCTTGATTCATCTAATGTTGTCAAAAGAGTGGGGGTAGATATTCCGGGGCTCAAGAAAACGTGCGCCTATAATACTTCTCATGCATGGTTAAATAAATCCTAGTATAGTGCAATATGGACACAGCCACGAAAGCTACAGAACTGTAGTCTATACAGAGAGTTTCGTAACTCTGCCTCTGGCAGGTATCAGCTGTTGACAGTTTAATTCAATCGGGTGTATTTTTGATCACATTTGGGAGAAATGAAAAAAGTAGCATTTTTTTGAAAAGCTACACCTTGTTTGATAATTGGATGCGAATAAAATGTTTCATACAAAAGAGATGTATAGAAATGAAAAGGAAAAAGACAGAAAAACTGTTTTCGAGCCTCCCAGAGTTAGCACATGGTCTAGGAGGTCGGAACATGGGATTTTAACTAGAGCCTGGATAAATACATATCCAAAAAATAACTTTTTACAGTACAAGGACCGTAATTGTAAATTCTGCAAAAGGTCTATATGGCTTCCATTAGCATGGGTATATTATATTTTGGTGTGTGTGTGTGTTTTGTGTCATCGTATACATCACTGACTTATGCTGAGGAAATTATAATGAAAACAACTTCCTAGTGCTAAGTTCAGTTTTGAAGAATGACATGTGTTTTCAAATATGACGAACTAAACGGAATTTTAATGATGAAATTTCACGGGCAGGTAACTGCTGATTTACTGTGTGAAAACGTAGGTATATGAGATTCTGGGCATTAAGTCGTTCAAAAATACGTTATCATGGTGATCGACGATGTTATCACCAAGAGTTATGCTTGTCGAACCGAGTGCGCGATAACAGAGGAAATAAACTGAAGCGAGGCGGTCTCCAGTTATTCAGTGTGAATATTGGGCCCACGCCTAGATCATCGCATTCCACACTTCATGATCAAGGTGAGATTCGCAGTTATTAGGCGCCTGCGCCAGAGTATGGCGAGTGCTGTGCGAGTTTAAATATGTTATTTTTCTTTCTCTTCTCGAAGAACTTCTAACAAAGTCCTACCTTATTCAAATTTACAATTAATTTTCTTTTATTTATTCTTACAAAATGTTTTAAAACATTATTTTCCGTGGATCAAATGGATATTGTTCAAATTCATAATGTATTAATAATCTTAACCATTTGAATATTGAAACACTTGACTATTAAATATCTATATTCGTAATTGAATTTTTGAATAAGATTATATTTTTTTGAGACAGTTAAATCATATACAATATAGAGAAAAAGAGTCATATAGAGAATGGAACTGGTTCCAGTTGTAGCGTGTTTACACTACAACGCATATTTTCGCAATTTAAATGCACCATTTGGACCCATACGAAAATTTTGTGTTTTGCAAATAATTGATTTAAAATTGAAAATAACTTCATAATGGAATTCAATTTCCTTAAATGTGAGATGCATTATGGCTGATTATAGGCGGTAATAAACATCCTACTGCTAAGCGTTGAGATTAAATAGTACAGAAACCCATAGTCTTTTAATTTCTGGTAGAATATTATTCCTTTAATTTCATTTTACATAGAATTCGAGTTTCTACTTGTTTCGGATCACCCATGCTTGCTACCAAGTGGGGGCACCCAAAAGAGTCTAAAACTAGTGGTGCAACAGAATGGCACAGACATTCCCGTATTCGCTTTCTATTTCCATTGCTCACGGCTAGCTATTCAGACTTACCACACACTCTTGCCAGCTGCCATTTATCGCCGATCAGAGTAAATTCTTTTTGAAATTTTCTTAATTTTTCAACTTCCTAATCGTAGATCGGAACTATTATTTTAAGAATATTAAAGAACAATGAAACATCGTCCTAAATGGTGATTTTCTTTAAAAAAAATCGAGTCGTTTTAAAGAAAATGGCACTTAAGCGCAATAGTAAATTCGAATTTTGAACCTCTTTACAAAGCAAATTATTGATTTTTCGAAAAAAACTTAATGTGGCGTCATTTCAAGCACGTCCAGTCAAAAATGCAATAATGTTTACAAATCACTGGAAATGTGCATATCAAAGGGGTGAAAGATATTTCAAAAAAATTACATTTGTGTGATTTTTGAAAAAACAAGTGAATATAGCAAAATTAATTCTATTCCATCGTAAACAGTTCAATTAACACTAACTGTTGAAAAAGTTGGAAGAAAAAAATTGAGAAACTGGCCTTTGAGCGTTTCTGAAAATGCGGAATTTTGAGCACATTTGCACGGAAAACTTGCGTTTTTCGGAGATTTTATCTGATTTTACTGAAATCACATGTACTCATAAATATAATAATGTGAAGAAATTGCCGTCAATATAACTACTAACATCGT
Source organism: Gryllus longicercus (assembly GCA_038098605.1). NCBI lineage: Eukaryota > Metazoa > Arthropoda > Insecta > Orthoptera > Gryllidae > Gryllus > Gryllus longicercus. The sequence continues at coordinate 4,350,324 of JAZDUA010000079.1, forward strand.
GAGACACAAGTAAGAAATAACATTTTTGTCATTTTGAAAAAAATAAAAGAATAGAGCAATATGGCGTTTACGTAATCTTGTAGAGTGCATTTAGTACTATCACTACCAAACGTTTAAAGAAAAATTTGGGGCCGTTTTTGAGTAAATCTTGTCTTTGTAATTTTTTAAAATGACACATATTGCTTGAAGACTACTAAATTTTTTTAAAAAATGTATATGACTTTAATGAAAGAAATCACTATGGAGAATAAATTTTATTTGAAGAAAAAATCTCTATCTTTTATTTTGTAGTGTGTAAACCAAAGACTAAGGAAAAGGTCAGGCCAAGGAGCGTAAAAATCCTCAGATCGCTTTCTCGTGCACTCGCGCTCCCCGAACTGGCGTTATTTCTTGATTCATCAGATGTGTCCGTGGCGTACACGGGGTGCATATTCAGTATTTCATGTGGCAATTATATACCTACGCTGGCGGGTGGTTTGTAGGTCTGTGTACGTGAGTGTGCGTGCGTGTGTGTTGTGTGTCCCATGGGCTATCTCAGGCGTCCCAATTGTTAGATCTGAAATGGTCTCAGGACTTCCTCTACATGATGTTCGGGAAGTACTAACGGTTTCCTTACTACGAAAGGTTTCCGGGAGGGAGACCTCGTAGGTTGGAGCCAAGAACTTGGTGCATTACCTGGGAGGACACCGGACGCCGAAAAGTGCGCCTGTTCGACGCTCATTTGTTTCAAAATGACTTCACATACATCGATATTGCTGCAATATCGTGAATATTGAAAGTCATTAAAACGAGAATCTATATTCCTCGTAAAATATTTTTCGATTATCTGGAGGTTGTGCTACCAACCCAAGCACAACCTTCACTGACTTCCACAATAAAATTAGTTATGTTAAAGCAGCACGTACTTTCTCACCGTATTTTCACACAAAATTTAAGCGAAAAGTACTCAAATTTTCGAAAAATTGTAAATTCACCGTATTTCGAAATCTATTTCTAAGGAGCGGATTTCAATAACGGAAAAAATCTCAATCTTTAATATTTTAGTTGTAGAAAGACTCTGAAAAATGTTGAACTTTTGCAATTTTCGGAAAATCAGGGTTTTCAACAAACATGAGACACCTGCACCATTCTCCCAAACGTTCTTCACACTATACAACAACAAAAATTAATTGAAAACAATTGGATAATTTTTTGAAATAACAGTTTGAAATTCAAAGGGCCGCAAAAGTCAGCTAGATCGACTGAGGAATATCAATTTTGGACGGTTTGGCTGCTAGCCTTGTTCACAGACGGACAGACGAACGGACGGATGGACAGACGTTTTGTCGTCATTCAATTTTCCGGTATCAAGGACCCACAAAACATGGATTGTGGCCACACCACGTGCTTGAGGACTTTTTTCCAAATTCAGCAACCGGATTTTCATTACCAGGACTCTTATTACAGTTTTTCTGCCGAAAATTCGCCGTTTTCCGCTCAGCATTACACAACTTTGTCTTTACTCCGTAACGAGAAAGTAAAAACAACGTTTTAAAAATAAGTCAATTTTATTTACACATATTCATTATAAGCAATCTACACAAAAATGACAATCCGGAAAAAAAAAAACGAAAAAAAAAAAAAAACACGGATCATACCTTACACACAACAAATAATGGAGGTAAATGCATGTGCTGTTTGTTAACCAAATGTAATTTGCAATACCTCACAACACCACATCAGGCCTGCAAAAAGAAGTGTTCAAAAGAAAAGGAAATTGGTCAAGCATATAGTACTTGAAACAAAATATACTTCTGGTAACAGTCTATTCCAAAGATGAAAAACAATGCTCAGATTTAGTTAACTAAAATGTTTTTAAATTTTGAATTTATTGTGATGATTATTTTACAATGTTAGCAAACTCATTGCTTGTAATACTCATCAATAGTTTTATTACTAGTAAATTGTGAATATTATATGTATTGTATAAGAAAATGAAAACTACCAAGACATGCCAGAGCTAGACAATTTTGGGCCTGGGGCAATGCTAAAGTGTAACCCCCCAAAAAATTAAAAATGTGAATGTTATCTCTAGAAATTGTAAGAGTTATTATTTCAACAAATAACAAAAATTACAACGTTTAAGCTGGAAAAATTTTGGGAAATATATTTTAAATAATAGTTTTTGGTAACAGTATTTACAGATCAAATAATACAATTTCCACAGCAAGCTTAAAGCGCTTAAAAAAATTGTAGTGTTTAATAAAATCACTTGTAATTCTACATGAAATAATAAATAAGAATATCAGTAGAACCTATTTTATATTAGCGTCACTTGATTTATTTCCTAGGAACCTACCTTATAATAATGTCTATAATGAACTATTGAAAGTACTAATGAACTATTGAAAAATTAATTGGAAATGTTCTGAAATATCAGATTACTGTACTGTGGCTTATAAAATTAAAATAACGATTTTCTCATGTTATAATTTCTTTCTCAATTTTTTACTAATTTTTCCCCATTAGTTCCATCATTGTTCCCCTTGACTTGTGGGGCTCTGGGCAAATGACCAGTCTACCCATGCCTAGCGCCGGCACTGCTCCAAGTCATGTACTATCAAGTTAATACAAGAAAATAAATCATTCAATTATTGTTGTCATAAAAAACACATTATGAATGTTATATCCCATTGTACTCTTATAACAAATAAAACATAAAAATAATAAATTTAATTTTTTTCAGATGCCTCAATACATTTATGCACTGCTATCTGTACTCCTTATCTTGGGGACAACAGAAGCAGCAAAAATACTTGCACTGCAAACATTTCCAGGCAAAAGCCATATAGGTGCTTTCCAGCCACTCTTTGAAGAACTTGCTCGAAGAGGGCATGAAGTTACATTTGTTTCAGCATTCCCAAAGAATACAAAGCTTGCAAATTACACTGAAATTATTCTTGAAGATACTCTCCCATCAAAAGGTATTAAATTAATTATTTTGTATATTTTTCAATTTTTAAATAAAAGTTTAAAAATGATTTAAAATGAATTTCTCTTATAGATTCAAAGGAATGGAACTTCTTTGAAATCAGAAAAGTGCCCATCTTCATACGTTTGTTTTTTATGAAGCAAATAATGATTGAAAGTTGTGAAAAAACACTTGTACAACCAAACATGCAAAAACTTATCCATAGCACAGATCTTGATTTTGATCTTATCATTTATGAATCATTCATGACACAATGCACGTATGGATTATTACACAAATTTAAAGCTCCTTCTATTCAAATTATTCCAAACACTTTGCTGGATTGGATAACTGATTCTGCTGGGAATCCTAATACATGGTCATATGTTCCAAGTCCTCATGGTCATAGTGAAGACATGGATTTTCTATCACGGATGATTAATTTTGTTCGGGGCAGCTACATGAAATTTTGCAAAACTTTTTTGTTTGAACCATCAATGGATGCTGTTATGAGAAAACATTTCCCAGATCCAGATTCTATTCCAAGCATTCCGGAATTGGAAAACAATGCTTCTTTTCTTTTCCTTCACACTCATCCAATCCTCAATCATCCTAGACCACTTACTCCTAACACAATTGAAGTGGCAGGACTGCATGTAAAACCTACAAATAACATTCCACAGGTAAGACATTCATATTTAACTTTGAAAAAAATACTAGTCCTCATAATGAGTTAAGAGGCAGATTTAAACTTCTTTAAGAACTTTATAATCCTATTTTTAAATAATTTTTAACATCACTTCATTACAGATTTTAATAATAACTCACTGATATATTAATTCCTAGGATCTTAAGAAGTTTTTAGACGATGCTCCTGAAGGCGTTATTTACTTCAGTTTAGGTTCGAATGTGCGGAGTGTAGATATGCCAGAAATAATGCGCAATGCACTGCTGAAGTCCTTCTCCAAGTTAAAACAGAAAGTGCTGTGGAAATGGGAAGCTGATACACTTCCTGGGCAACCCAAAAATGTCCGGGTTAGTAAATGGCTCCCACAACAAGATATTTTGGGTACGTTAATGTGAAGAAATGATCAATTTTCATTTTTAAGAACATCTAACACTAAATCAGGTGTATTATTTGTATATTATCTGTTGTTTTACACTTCTAAAGGGACTTTCTTTTTGTGAAAGGAATTCAGAAGATAAACTCATTAATATTGATACAACGTAAAGTTATTATGTAATGATGTAAAAGAACTCATGGAATTTGGTTTGTTTTGATTTTTAAATAATACAGCACATCCCAATGTAAAACTTTTCATAACACATGGTGGACTTATGAGCCTTCAAGAAGCTGTTTATTTTGGAGTTCCTCTCATTGCTATACCAGTAGCAGCAGATCAGGAATTTAATGCAGACGTAGCTCAGAACAGAGGGCTTGGTGTTGTTTTAGAAATCCAAAATATCACTGAAAGATCTTTAGATTGGGCACTTAATGAAGTACTTCAAGAGCCACGGTAATGTTTGCTGTCCAAATGTGATGTTGGAGATTATAAACCCTAGATTATTGATAATAAAATTGTATTATTTGTTGTAATTTTCTAGGTTCCATGAAACTGCAAAGGAGGTATCTAAAATATTCCATGACCAACCTCAAACACCTATGGACCGTGCAATCTATTGGATTGAATATACCATTCGTCACAAGGGTGCACCTCATTTTCGCTCAGCTGCTGCTAATCTTAATGTATTTCAGTATTATCTCCTGGATGTTATTGCTGTGCTTCTACTAACTACATTGGTCTCAGTTATTATTTTGGTATTTGCTGTTCGACAATTCTTTAGAGTCTTATGTGCTAGAAAAAATATACATACAAGGAATAATACATCAGTACACAAGAAAAAGAACTAAAAATGTCTTGATAAAATATTGATGATATAACTTTAATTGTAATAATTTATAATATACTTCCACATTTACTCAGAAGCATAAATGAATTTGCATTAATTTTTCAGAACCCTCAGGATTTTATTACTGACTGTTAATTTTATCTTATACAGTCAAACTATTTATAATGATATCAGTTTGTATGAAATTCTGGGTCTAAAAATGTTAGGTTTCAGCCAAATCCCATATAATGCCTTAAGTGAAAAAACTGTTAATTACAACATTGCTTATTATGGCAGATCGCCTTGAGAAACATTTAGATTTAGATTTATTTAGTCAAAAAAAAAACAGTAAAAACTGTATGTGACTTATGGAAGAGAAGATTATCTGCGCACATTTTCTTGAGTTACAGAACCCCTCCCATCATTTTAACTATAAACTGTTGAAAGATGAGTAAAAGTTTAAAATAAATAAATAAAAATAAATTTTAAAAAATCCCGAGATTAGCAATATTTGAAAAAAAATAGACATTTTCATTTTCTAATTATATAAAACTTATTTGCATTAGTAAACGAATTGCAAGTATGATTTTTCTGCATTTCTAACAGAATAGTAACTTGCCCTTACCTCTACTCCTAACATTACAAGCAAAGGAGAGTTCAACAAAATGTGCGCATAGTGAAGCTACATATACATTTACATTTACATTTACATTTACATTTCTTCCTTTGGTTGGAAGGAACTGTATCAGTTATGACCAACTGTTAATACAACTCCTGTTACAATTCAGTAGTATCTGTAATCCTTATTTGTACAAAAATTAAGTGTAGCTATTGCTCACACAGAGGCTCTACTTAAGCGTCGAACACTGCTAAATTCTCAGAAACGGTGGTGTGTCATTCATTCCAAATCAGTCCAGCAGTTGGTAAGTCTCGAAACACATCTGTATATTGAAACAATGTGTTAAAAGGAGAGAAAAGTGTTTACAATTGAATAAAAAACCTCACGTTATATTTTTATATTGGTATTATATAAGTAAAATTGAAAAAATAATTATTGTTAATAAATTTTCTATTTTTATTTTCTATCTAATTCCGTCTTAATCTTCACTTTCTAAATTATTTTAATTTCTGTGAGTGCAAAAGATATAAAATAGGCTAAACTTATGTAACCAGTTTCACCAAGTCCTTTATAATGATCAAAATGCTCGGTGCAGTTCAGGGTCATTAAAATGGTTTTGAATGTATATATTAGATAATTTTTTTGACTAAATAGTCAAATCACTACAGTACATACAACTTTAATACTTATTTCATTAATATTCTCTATTATTTAATATTCAAACATTACACTGATCAACACTCATTTTGGTGCCTCAGATATTAACTTTCTCCTGGATATTTCGATGTCACTGATTTCAAAAAGTGCATTAGTTTTGACTTATGAGCTCTAGCTTTGGAAATACAGAATTATCATTATATACTCCACTTCTACACTGTGTTCTAGAATTTGGGAGCATCAATGGCATGTGGACTTAAAATATTTACTATTGTACTTGTGTTAATTTGTTGTAAAATAAAAAAAAAATATTTTTTTAAATGAAATATATAAAGTAGATAAATGTAAAACACATAATTTCTTATCAAAATATTTTAAAAGTTCACAAAATCAACCATTCCAAATCATTCAAACATCCTAAAAGATTTTTTAAATAGACTTTTTTGAGTGGGGGGCGGATCCAGAGATGAATTTTGGGAGGATGGGAATTTGTGTGCGTGTATGTGTGTGTGTGTGTGTATGTATGTATGTATCTATGTAAAAAAAAGATAATATAAATTATAAACAAAGTATATTATTTATAATAATATATCCTTTTAACATAATTAAAATATTAAATTTCATATTTAATAAATACTTTATGGGTTTAAGTTAAAAATAGTACTAATTTGTTATTAAAATCATTGAATTCAAAGCTGCAAAACGACAAAGGATTAGGGTATTATATTTTTCATTCTATGATACAGATAATGTAAGTAAATACCTAGGATGTTGATTTAAAAATTAAACCTATTTTTTGTATTTATTTGATAATTTTGGCGATATTTTAGGCCATCAAAATCCTCCACTTAATTATTATATTTCTCCACTTTGTGGTCACTATACAAATGGCCGATTGAGTCGAATGTGATCGGTACATTTAGATAGTTTTGTTATTCAAAATGTTTTGGACGAATGTATCAAATTACAGATTATGTAGAATGACGCGTGGTAAACTCAGCTAATGCTGCGATACGATTTTATTAGTTTTAATGATTATCCCCAAATATTTTCAGGGAGTAGAGAGAAAGCTGTGTAATGCTGCGGTAAAAAAATGCGAATTTTCGGCAGAAAAACTATTATTACAGGGCCCTGGTAATGAAAAAGTGGATAAATCCAGTTGCTAAATTTTGAAAAAATACTCCTTGGTGTAGCAAGAACCTGTTTTGTGGGACCTTGAAACCGGAAAATCGAATGATGTCTAAACGTCTGTCAGTCTTTTATCAACGCTAGCGCATAAACCGACCAGTCGATTTTCCCCAAAAAATTTTCGTAGTACGTAATATACAATGGAAGCGCCAACCATTCCATCCCCAACGTCTGTACAAATTTCTTATTCAAGCCTATCTCGATATGCAAAGGAGGGCGGATAATTTTCTCTCGAGCAACTAAAGGTAAATTGATCAAATTGTTTTTCCCTACAATTATATCTTTCTTCAGATGACAAGTTTTGTTTTCAACCAATGTTCACTTTCGGCTCTGCTGTCTCTCAGAAATACAAAGCAGGGATAGTTTGTGTAGCCACTTTGTTGACCAAGAAGATTCATCTTCAGATCAACACAAATTGCGCACTGATGATCATAATACTTTAATAATAACTTAATAATACATTATGTGGTACAGACAGCACAATTGTTGTTTTTCACCTGTCGTTAAGAGCAGATTGATCTCTAATATATTCCGCCGGAAGTCAGCAACGGAGCGGCAGAAATTGTACCTAATAAGATTCCCTAGAGGGCCGTAGTGGTGCGCAAGATACAATTCTTTAGCAATAGCAATGTACTGTAAAATAAAATGAGAGGAAATTATAGTTTTGTATTAAAATTAGAATGAATTACATTAAAAATAATAATCTTTAATGCCGTATTTTATATAAATTTCACCTTTTCCTTTTTCATAAGGATTGGATATGAAGGAAGCCCGGGCAACCGCGGGGATTTTGCAGTGGCTCGTGAACAAACGTCCAGAATAGGAAAGCATATCACTGCACAGCGGCGGAACAAACACGAAAAGCTTCTCTCAACACTGTAGCTTGTTGCTGGAATTGTAGCAGCTCAGGAAAATAGTCTGCGGAAAAAGCGGTTAAGAATTAGACTTTTCACCAGAAAACTCAATTCTTATAAAAAACACTTAATTGAATTGTGAAGGTGCAATGTTCGTTGAAATCCCTGATTTTTCGAAAATTTAAAAAAATTGAAGTTTTTCGGCATCTTACTACAATTACAATTGGGCAGATACATTTTTCCTATAATGAAATGTGTTCATCAAAAACAGATTTTCATATAAGGCCATGTTGACTTTTTCCAAAGTAAGAGTATTTTTTTGTGTAATTCGGCGTCAAACATAGTCACCCATTTCTAATTTCCTAGGATTTGTGAAGGTAATATGAGACGTGATTCCGGGCAGTTGGGTGCTACGTAAGTTAGTATTTGTATTTTATTTCATATTTCTTTGCTCATTTCTTACATTCGAACTTTTGTTATATATTTACAAATTAATCTTTTAAAAACCGCAGAAAAGCTCTTCTAACGAAAATAATTCACTTTTTTCCCGAAGAAAAATTAACACAGAAATAACTAGGGGTGCTACAGAATGGGACAGACGTATTAGTATTAGTTCTCTATTTCCTTTTTGTCTTTTCTAGCTATTCGATCATGCTCCTGCCGACTGTTATCTATCGCCGCCCAAAATACATTTTCTTTTAAAAAATCTTAATTTTTAGGTTTCCTAATTGTAGAGCGGAAATATTACTTTAAGGTTATTAAAGAACAGTAAAACCTCATCCTAAATGGCAATTTTCTTGAAAAATTTGGAGCCGTCTTTAAGAAAATGGCGCTTAAGCGCTTCAGTATTTCGAAATTTAAACCACTTTTTCACAGAAAAGTTTTGAGTCTTCGAAAAATTTCATTAGAAGTAATTTAAAGCATATTAATTTACGAATACAATAGGTTTACAAATGGCTGGGAATGTGCATATTAACGGCGTGAGTGATATTAAAAAAATACATTTGTGAATTTAAAAAAAAACCGAAATGAACTTTTTCTGATTGTAAAAAGTGTTGTTTTCAAGACGTTTTTGTGGCATTATTTAAAGGACATGTACTCTTAGATACAATAATGTGAGCAAATTTCTGCCAATGTAAATATTAACGACGTGAGAGACACGTCCAAAATTTACACAAATTACGTTCTTGTAATTTTTGAGAAACCAAAGAATAGAGCAATTTATGTCATCTTATAGAATGCATTTAGCACAATCCCTACCAAAAGTTTAAAAAAAAATTGGAGCGGTTTTTGAGAAAATCTTGTTTTTGTAATTTTAAAAATTGCACGCACAATTGTGCGAAAACTACTTAAATTTTCAAAACAAATGTAGATGACATTAATGAAAGATTGTACGTGACAAATTATGGACAACAAATTTTATTTGAAGAAAAAATCTCTATCTTTAATTTTGTGGTTGTAGGAAGACTTCGAAAAAATTAAATTTTTGAAATTTTCAAAAATTCTGAATTAACCGTGAAAATCGCACCTATACCACATTTATAAGTACAATTTATTCTATTCTAATTAGAGATTAAAAAAAATTGGAGCCATTTTAAAGAAAATTTTGAAAATGTCCCAGGGGCTTCATGTAAAGAACCCTCAAAAACTAATTAATTATTTTCAAAATCGCAGAATTTCGACTCAGGCCAAATGGACAAGTGTTTCTTCGAGTTGGAAAAAAATCTTCACATAGTTAGGGCGCTAGTGTTGTTCACATACACCAGACAGACGGACGAGCAGACAGACGGACGTTTCGAAATAAACCACTTTTTCGGTATCAGGGGACCCTAAAACATGTATTTCCGTTGAAATATCGAAATGAATTTTCCGCAGCATTATATAACTTTCCATATGGAACTCAAAATGGAGCATCTAGTGACGAGTTACATTAAGCAAGAATAGGAAATCAAAAATGTCTATGATGGCCAGCACGGTTTCAGGAGTGGTTTCTCATGGGAAAGTCAGGTAATCACACTTTTTCGGGATCTAGCAGATGAAATTGACACGGGTGGGACAGTAGACGCAGTAGTTATAAATTTTGACAAAATGTTCGTTGTCGTACTAGACGATCGGCTAGTAGAGAAATAAACGAATTCAGGCATTGATCACTGAGTGGTGACGTGGATTAGCGAGTTTCTGTGAGACAGAAAACTGAAAGTTCGAATTGGGTTATCTTTCGGAGCAAGCGTTACGAAAGAAATTTGTCAGGGGAGTGTCATTGGACCTCTTCTATTTCTAGCTTTCAACAATAATCTGCCTTTATCTCAAATCTTCGGCTATTTGCACACGACTGCATAATATATCGTAGTATGCATTCGAAGGAAGGTGAAATGCTGCAAAAGGATCTTGATGCGTTGAATTACAGGGCGGAAAATAATTGAATGCCCATAAATTGCCCTTAAAGGAAATCCATCACTTTTGGTAATTGTCATAATTACATAGAAACAAATTACTGTTTAAATAAGCAGAGGTGGATTTACGCATAGGCACAGTAGGCACGTGCCTACGGCGGCAAATTTTCCAAGGGCGGCCAATTTTCAAAGGCGCAAAATTTTCTTCATATTTTCTGAAACAAATGTAGGTTCTCTACAAACTATAACAGCATAAATCATATTTTTATTTTAAAAATGATTTAAACAAGTCTAAAGCCGCCCCCTAAACCTTGGATTTTTAACATAAGGTTGATATTTGTTTATTATATTACAATATATTATTATAATAATTCATTATTTTATTTCTTAATTAAATAGGATTTCTACCGAATGTATACAACTGCGAGAACATAAAATTGATGAAACCATAACTTCGACTGATCGTTTTTGTTGGAAAAGCGATCCAGCTTTGTGGTCTATTAATGAACATACACGTGATTATGTTGCCAAGCGTACAATGATGGCAAAGTTCGTTACTTAACGTCGAATGTTTGAGTATACGCATATCAGTAAAGAAAAAATGCCTCTGAAGCGGCTTGTTTACTCTGCGAGCAATGGAACTGTTTTCTACGGTGTTTGTCGATTGTTTTCAAGCAATTCAGAAGTAAGAACAAAATTATCATCGGAGGCATTCATTGATTGGAAAAATGCGCATACCAAATCAAAAGAACATGAGAATTCTACATGTCATAATACATGCATTAAAAAATAGACAGCGGACTGAAAACCAAGTGAATAAGCAGCTGCTTTAACAAGTTGAAACCGGGGCAACTTATTGGAGGAATGTTCTTGAGCGTGTCATTTTAGTAATAAAAACTCTTGTTTCAAGAGGGCTTCTTTTGAGAGGACATGTCGAAAAATTTGGAAATCATCAAAATGGTAATTACATGATAATTTCGAAATATAAACATTTCTTAGCAGATCACATACAAAAATTTGGTAACCCCGGAAAAGGAAATACATCGTATTTATCCACCACGACGGTTGAAGAACTAATAAGTATATTAGCTAAAGCAGTTAAAGATGAGATTCTCCGAAACATTCGAAGTGCCAAGTATTTTTCCATAATTGTGGACTCTACACCAGACATAGCACACGTGGATCAACTCGCTATAGTTATTAGACATGTGGGAAAAGATGGTACACCAAAAGAGTAATTTTTGGAATTCCTTCCAAACAGGAGGCCATAAATCAAAGGAGATGTTCGACGCTGTATGGAATTTTATGGAGATTAACGAACCGGACATTAATAATTGTCGTGGTCAGTCCTACGACAGCGCGTCAAATATGTCCGGTCTTTACACAGGTCTTCACGCCCGTATGAAAGATGTAAATGCTCTAATTGAATTCATCCCCTGTTCTGCTCATTCTTTAAATTTAGTTGCTACAAATGCAGCTGAATCATGTACTGAAACATGTACTTATTTTCTACTTCTACAAAATTTATATAATTTCTTTAGTGCATCTACATCAAAGTTACTTTCAAATTTAGTAGATGAAGGATCCAGTACATCACCTTTGAAAAGTCTTTCAATTACGCGCTGGTGAGCTCGAGATGATGCATGTCAGGCTCTAAAACATCGTTGGCAAAATGTTTTAGATGCCCTTCAAATTATATCTGATGATTCTACGCAAAAACCGTCAACGCGTGCAGAAGGTAAAGATCTTATTGTTGCTTTAAATCGACTTGAAACTGCTATTATGACCACCGAGGTTTGGGGATTCATTTTAGACCGCTTGAATGCGTCGAACAAACAACTGCAAAAAGTCGATATCGATTTAAGTTCCGTGGTTGGTATTTACACTTCGCTTGTAGAACTTTTAAAAACGAACAGAGACAATTTTGAATTTTTTGAAGAGAAGGGTAAGAAGCTGTCAAATACTGAAACTTACTAATCGGAAAACAAAAGAAAAAGGAAAATAAAAATGCAATGTGTTGAAACTAACGAGAATGCAGTAGTACTGTCCGCACGAGACAAGTTTAAAATCGACACTCATTTGGTTATTGTTGATAAATTACTTGCAGAATTGTATAAGAGACTTGAAACGTATAAAGATGTATATGACAAATTTAAGACTGTCATTAAAATAGAAAAATTATCTTTGATAGATTTGGAAAAAGCAGCGTTATTTTTACGTTCACAATTTCCCCAAGATCTTGAAGAATCGCTTGTTTCTGAGCTTATACATTTAAGTTCGTATTTAAACATTCTTGACGAAGATGTTAAGCCAACGAAACAAGCAGCTTTTTTAACGTGGTTACGGAAAGAATAATTAGAATGTATTTATCCAAACGTTGACATTGCACTTCGAATCTTTTTATGTATTCCGGTGGCCAATTGCACAGCAGAACGTTCATTCTCTTGTTTAAAAAGGATTAAAAATTATTTGCGCTCTACAATGACAGAGTATCGACTGAACTCCTTAGCGTTATTGTGTATCGAAGAAAATTATCTCTGCGTTTTAGATTATACTATAATTATTGATGAATTTGCTCACCAAAAGGCACGTCGCAAAATTTTTTTAATTGTTATTTCAACTGTATAAAAAAACCGTCCAAAAAGTTAAATGTTATATTCTTTGTTTATAATGGTAAATCGAAAATTATAAAAACTGTTACAACGTCGTAATATTCTAATCGTTCAGTTGTTGTAAATAAAAATCTATCATATTAATATTTAATACAAGCTATTTATTTGTCTACTTCATTTTAGTATACCTTATGATTTCAGAAGTATATGAATCTGAAAGAAAGGCCCGTTGACGAAAGAAAACGTTGCAATTCTAGTTGTCATGTTTTAGTTTCCTTTTAATGTTAACGTTTCAGTGTTGAAACGTTAATGTTGAACGTTACTTGCTATGAAGATACAGTTTATCTCCAAAATTAGCTAATCCAAAAAAAATATTTAATTTATGAAAACAATGTGCAAAATGTAATGTTACTTTTAAAGTTAAAACGTTCAAATTAAAGAGGAATTGTTACTGAAGCATTACAATTTGAAATGTAACATTAATTTTAAAAAGGGGGCGGCAAATTTGATGTGCCTACAGGCGGCAAAAATATTAAACCGCCCCTGTAAATAAGGACATTATTCCGAGAGTTTCCTCGTGCAAGTACCTAGGAGTCCACTTGATAGAAAATGAAGCTGGAAAAATCACGTAGATTTTGTTATAGGGAGAGCCTGAAGATATCTTCACTTCTTAATGCGCATCTTAACTAATGGTGCTACAAATGACACAGACATTCCAGTATTAGTTTTCTATTTCCTTTGGTCACGACAAGCTATTCGGACTTGCCTCATACTCTTGCCAACTGCCATCCGTCGCCACCCAAAGTAAATTTTTTTGAAATTTTCTCAATTTTCGGTTCCCTAATAGCAGAACGGAAATAGTATTTTACGAATATTAAAGAACAGTAAAACCTCGTTCTAAATGGAAATTTTTTTGAACAAATTGGAACCGTTTTTACGAAAATGGCTATTAATCGTTATTATAAATTCGACATTTGAAGCTCTCTTCACAGAAAAATTTTGAGTTTTCGAAAAACTTTATCACAAGTCATTTCACACATACTAATTCACACATATAATAGTGTTTACAAATTGGTGGAAATGTGCATATGAACGTCGTGAGAGTTCAACAACAACAACAACAACAACAACAAAATACAATTGTATAATTTTAGAAAAAACAAAAAGTACCCCAAAATGAACTTTACGTCATATTAAAGAGTGCAATTAGCACAATCCCTTCGAAACGTTTGGAGACAAAATTTGGAGCCATTTTTAAGAAAATTGGGTTTTAAGAGTTTCTGAAAATGCGAAAATTTGAGTTAGGAAAATTATTCAGTTTCCAAGAAACTTTATATGACATTATTTAAAGCACAAGTATTCATTAATACAATTATGTTGACCAATGGCCGCTATTATAAATATTAACGACGTGAGAGACACTTCAAAAAATTACCTTTTTGCAATTTTTAATAAAACAAAAGAATAGAGCAATATGGCGTTTATGTAATCTCATAGAGTAAATTGAGCACTATTCCAAGCAAAAGTTTGAAGAAAAAATTTGGAGCCGTTTTTGAGAGAATCTTGTTTTTGTTTTTAAATTTTTTTAAAAATTGCACAAATTGACGCAAATTTGCGCGAAAACTACTAAAATGTTTAAGAAAAAAGAACATGACTTTAATGAAAGAACTCACTATGGAGAATAACTTTTACTTGAAATAAAAATATCTATCTTCAATTTTATAGTTATTGAAAAGCGCCAAAAAATTATACTTTTGAAATTTTCGAAAATTTAGAGTTAACCGTGGAAATTGGGCCTCAGCCACTTTTATAAGTGTGTTACACTATTCATATAAGAAATTTGAAGAATAAATTCGGAGCCTGCTTGAAGAAAATTATGAAAACGTCTGGGGGTCTTCTTGTAAAATACCTCCAAATTTTATAGAATGTTTTTCAAAATCTCATAGCTGTGACTCGAGTCAAATGGACAGGAGTTTCTTCAATTTGGAAACAATCCTACGTATGGTTTAGGCGCTAGAACTGTTCAATGACGGACGGACAGTCGGACGTTTTGCTATCAATTGATTTTTCCGTATCAAGGACCCACAAAAAAGGGATTCTGGCTACAACACGTGTTAGAGGATTTTTCTCTTGATTTAGCAACTAGGTTTATCCACTTTTTCGTTATTGGCGCCAGGCAATGAATTTTTTCTACCGAAAATCCGCTGTTTTACGCGCAGCATAACATAACTTTCCCTATATTACGTAAATACGTATGCATATGGGAAAGTAAAAATTCAGAGGCATCAAGTTTTTTTGGGGATTAAAAAATTGGAGGTGATGGCGCAATTCTGACCTCAGACTCGGATTCAGAGCATTGAAATACATGGAGAAACATGTGTCAAGTCTTTGGATCTGGTTACTTTTTTTGTGTGTGCCTGTGTACTTGTATGAATTACAGTTTGTTTATAATATCACAAACATGTGTATTTTTGATCACATTTGAAAGAAATGAAAAAGGGGCATTTGTTGAAAAGCTGTACCTTGCTTGATAATTGGATGAGAAAAATTTTTCATACAAAAGTTGTAGATAATGTTATCCTCTTTAAAACCGAATTTAATAATCATCATTTTTCTTCAGGACTTAAGGTGAAAAAATGTATGGAAATAAAAAAGGAAAAAGACAGAAAAACTGTTTTCGAGCCTCCCAGAGTTAGCACAGGGTCTAGGAGGTGGAAACATGGGGTTTTAACTAGAGCCTGGATAAATACTACATATCCAAAGAATAACTTTTCTTTAGGTAACCCTCCTTTTGCAGTACCTACGGACTGGAATTGTAAATTCTGCAAAAGATCTATATGGCTTCCATTAGCAACTCCACGAATAAGCTCCATTTGTATGAATACAGTGGGTATTGCATGGGTATATTGTTTGTTTTGACGTATGTGTGTGAGTGTTTTGTGTCATCGTATACATCACTGACTTATGCTGAGGAAATTATAATGAAAACAACTTCCTAGTGCTAAGTTCAGTTTTGAAGAATGACATGTCGTGTTTTCAAATATGACGAACTAAACGGAATTTTAATGATGAAATTTCACGCGCAGGTTACTGCTGATTTACTGTGTGGAAACGTAAGTAAATGAGAGTCTGGGCATTAAGTCGTTCAAAAATACGTTATCATGGTGATCGACGATGTTATCACCAAGAGTCATATGCTTGTCGTACAGTGTGCGCGATAACAGAGGAAATAAACTGAAGCGAGGAGGTCTCCAGTTATTCAGTGTGAATATTGGGCCCACGCCTAGATCATCGCATTCCACACTTCATGATCAAGGTGAGATTCGCAGTAATTAGGCGCCTGCGCCAGAGTATGGCGAGTGCTGTGCGAGTTTAAATATGTTATTTTTCTTTCTCTTCTCGAAGAACTTCTAACAAAATCCTACCTTATTCAAATTTACAATTAATTTTCTTTTATTTATTCTTACAAAATGTTTTAAAACATTATTTTCCATGGATCAAATGGATATTGTATTGTTCAAATTCATAATGTATTAATAATCTTAATCATTTGAATATTGACACTCGGCTTGACTATTAAATATCTATATTCGTAATTGAATTTTTGAGTAAGATTATATTTTTTTGAGACAGTTAAATCATATTCAATATAGAGAAAAAGAGTCATATAGAGAATGGAACTGGTTCCAGTTGTAGCGTGTTTACACTACAACGCATATTTTCGCAATTTAAATGCACCATCTGGACCCATACGAAAATTTTGTGTTTTGCAAATAATTGATTTAAAATTGAAAATAACTTCATAATGGAATCCAATTTCCTTAAATGTGAGATGCATTATGGCTGATTTTAGGCGGTAATAAACATCCTACTGCTAAGCGTTGAGATTAAATTGTACAGAAACCCATAGTCATTTAATTTCTGGTTGAATATTATTCCTTTAATTTCATTTTACATAGAATTCGAGTTTCTACTTGTTTCGGATCACCCATGCTTGCTACCAAGTGGGGGCACCCAAAAGAGTCTAAAACTAGTGGTGCAACAGAATGGCACAGACATTCCCGTATTCGCTTTCTATTTCCATTGCTCACGGCTAGCTATTCAGACTTACCACACACTCTTGCCAGCTGCCATTTATCGCCGATCAGAGTAAATTCTTTTTGAAATTTTCTTAATTTTTCAACTTCCTAATCGTAGATCGGAACTATTATTTTAAGAATATTAAAGAACAATGAAACATCGTCCTAAATGGTGATTTTCTTTAAAAAAAATCGAGTCGTTTTAAAGAAAATGGCACTTAAGCGCAATAGTAAATTCGAATTTTGAACCTCTTTACAAAGCAAATTATTGATTTTTCGAAAAAAAACTTAATGTGGCGTCATTTCAAGCACGTCCAGTCAAAAATGCAATAATGTTTACAAATCACTGGAAATGTGCATATCAAAGGGGTGAAAGATATTTCAAAAAAATTACATTTGTGTGATTTTTGAAAAAACAAGTGAATATAGCAAAATTAATTCTATTCCATCGTAAACAGTTCAATTAACACTAACTGTTGAAAAAGTTGGAAGAAAAAAATTGAGAAACTGGCCTTTGAGCGTTTCTGAAAATGCGGAATTTTGAGCACATTTGCACGGAAAACTTGCGTTTTTCGGAGATTTTATCTGATTTTACTGAAATCACATGTACTCATAAATATAATAATGTGAAGAAATTGCCGTCAATATAACTACTAACATCGTGAGACACAAGTAAGAAATAACATTTTTGTCATTTTGAAAAAAATAAAAGAATAGAGCAATATGGCGTTTACGTAATCTTGTAGAGTGCATTTAGTACTATCACTACCAAACGTTTAAAGAAAAATTTGGGGCCGTTTTTGAGTAAATCTAGTCTTTGTATTTTTTTAAAATGACACATATTGCTTGAAGACTGCTAAATTATATATATATATATATATATATATATATATATATATATATATATATATATATATATGACTTTAATGAAAGAACTCACTATGGAGAATAAATTTTATTTGAAGAGAAAAATCTCTATCTTTTATTTTGTAGTGTGTAAACCAAAGACTAAGGAAAAGGTCAGGCCAAGGAGCGTAAAAATCCTCAGATCGCTTTCTCGTGCACTCGCGCTCCCCGAACTGGCGTTATTTCTTGATCCATCAGATGTGTCCGTGGCGTACACGGGGTGCATATTCAGTATTTCATGTGGCAATTATATACCTACGCTGGCGGGTGGTTTGTAGGTCTGTGTACGTGAGTGTGCGTGCGTGTGAGTTGTGTGTCCCATGGGCTACCTCAGGCGTCCTAATTGATAGATCTGAAATGGTCTCAGGACTACATGATGTTCGGGAAGCACTAACGGTTTCCTTACTACGAAAGGTTTCCGGGAGGGAGACCTCGTAGGTTGGAGCCAAGAACTTGGTGCATTACCTGGGAGGACACCGGACGCCGAAGAGTGCGCCTGTTCGACGCTCATTTGTTTCAAAATGACTTCACATACATCGATATTGCTGCAATATCGTGAATATTGAAAGTCATTAAAACGAGAATCTATATTCCTCGTAAAATATTTTTCGATTATCTGGAGGTTGTGCTACCAACCCAAGCACAACCTTCACTGACTTCCACAATAAAATTAGTTATGTTAAAGCAGCACGTACTTTCTCACCGTATTTTCACACAAAATTTAAGCGAAAAGTACTCAAATTTTCGAAAAATTGTAAATTCACCGTATTTCGAAATCTATTTCTAAGGAGCGGATTTCAATAACGGAAAAAATCTCAATCTTTAATATTTTAGTTGTAGAAAGACTCTGAAAAATGTTGAACTTTTGCAATTTTCGGAAAATCAGGGTTTTCAACAAACATGAGACACCTGCACCATTCTCCCAAACGTTCTTCACACTATACAACAACAAAAATTAATTGAAAACAATTGGATAATTTTTTGAAATAACAGTTTGAAATTCAAAGGGCCGCAAAAGTCAGCTAGATCGACTGAGGAATATCAATTTTGGACGGTTTGGCTGCTAGCCTTGTTCACAGATGGACAGACGAACGGACGGATGGACAGACGTTTTGTCGTCATTCAATTTTCCGCTATCAAGGACCCACAAAACATGGATTGTGGCCACACCACGTGCTTGAGGACTTTTTTCCAAATTCAGCAACCGGATTTTCATTACCAGGACTCTTATTACAGAGTTTTTCTGCCGAAAATTCGCCGTTTTCCGCTCAGCATTATACAACTTTGTCTTTACTCCGTAACGAGAAAGTAAAAACAACGTTTTAAAAATAAGTCAATTTTATTTACACATATTCATTATAAGCAATCTACACAAAAATGACAATCCGAAAAAAAAACGAAAAAAAAAACAAACACGGATCATACCTTACACACAACAAATAATGGAGGTAAATGCACATGCTGTTTGTTAACCAAATGTAATTTGCAATACCTCACAACACCACATCAGGCCTGCAAAAAGAAGTGTTCAAAAGAAAAGGAAATTGGTCAAGCATATAGTACTTGAAACAAAATATACTTCTGGTAACAGTCTATTCCAAAGATGAAAAACAATGCTCAGATTTAGTTAACTAAAATGTTTTTAAATTTTGAATTTATTGTGATGATTATTTTACAATGTTAGCAAACTCATTGCTTGTAATACTCATCAATAGTTTTATTACTAGTAAATTGTGAATATTATATGTATTGTATAAGAAAATGAAAACTACCAAGACATGCCAGAGCTAGACAATTTTGGGCCTAGGGCAATGCTAAAGTGTAACCCCCCAAAAAATTAAAAATGTGAATGTTATCTCTAGAAATTGTAAGAGTTATTATTTCAACAAATAACAAAAATTACAACGTTTAAGCTGGAAAAATTTTGGGAAATATATTTTAAATAATAGTTTTTGGTAACAGTATTTACAGATCAAATAATACAATTTCCACAGCAAGCTTAAAGCGCTTAAAAAAATTGTAGTGTTCAGTTAGTGTTTAATAAAATCACTTGTAATTCTACATGAAATAATAAATAAGAATATCAGTAGAACCTATTTTATATTAGCGTCACTTGATTTATTTCCTAGGAACCTACCTTATAATAATGTCTATAATGAACTATTGAAATACTAATGAACTATTGAAAAATTAATTGGAAATGTTCTGAAATATCAGATTACTGTACTGTGGCTTATAAAATTAAAATAACGATTTTCTCATGTTATAATTTCTTTCTCAATTTTTTACTAATTTTTCCCCATTAGTTCCATCATTGTTCCCCTTGACTTGTGGGGCTCCGGGCAAATGACCAGTCTACCCATGCCTAGCGCCGGCACTGCTCCAAGTCATGTACTATCAAGTTAATACAAGAAAATAAATCATTCAATTATTGTTGTCATAAAAAACACATTATGAAGGTTATATCCCATTGTACTCTTATAACAAATAAAACATAAAAATAATAAATTTAATTTTTTTCAGATGCCTCAATACATTTATGCACTGCTATCTGTACTCCTTATCTTGGGGACAACAGAAGCAGCAAAAATACTTGCACTGCAAACATTTCCAGGCAAAAGCCATATAGGTGCTTTCCAGCCACTCTTTGAAGAACTTGCTCGAAGAGGGCATGAAGTTACATTTGTTTCAGCATTCCCAAAGAATACAAAGCTTGCAAATTACACTGAAATTATTCTTGAAGATACTCTCCCATCAAAAGGTATTAAATTAATTATTTTGTATATTTTTCAATTTTTAAATAAAAGTTTAAAAATGATTTAAAATGAATTTCTCTTATAGATTCAAAGGAATGGAACTTCTTTGAAATCAGAAAAGTGCCCATCTTCATACGTTTGTTTTTTATGAAGCAAATAATGATTGAAAGTTGTGAAAAAACACTTGTACAACCAAACATGCAAAAACTTATCCATAGCACAGATCTTGATTTTGATCTTATCATTTATGAATCATTCATGACACAATGCACGTATGGATTATTACACAAATTTAAAGCTCCTTCTATTCAAATTATTCCAAACACTTTGCTGGATTGGATAACTGATTCTGCTGGGAATCCTAATACATGGTCATATGTTCCAAGTCCTCATGGTCATAGTGAAGACATGGATTTTCTATCACGGATGATTAATTTTGTTCGGGGCAGCTACATGAAATTTTGCAAAACTTTTTTGTTTGAACCATCAATGGATGCTGTTATGAGAAAACATTTCCCAGATCCAGATTCTATTCCAAGCATTCCGGAATTGGAAAACAATGCTTCTTTTCTTTTCCTTCACACTCATCCAATCCTCAATCATCCTAGACCACTTACTCCTAACACAATTGAAGTGGCAGGACTGCATGTAAAACCTACAAATAACATTCCACAGGTAAGACATTCATATTTAACTTTGAAAAAAATACTAGTCCTCATAATGAGTTAAGAGGCAGATTTAAACTTCTTTAAGAACTTTATAATCCTATTTTTAAATAATTTTTAACATCACTTCATTACAGATTTTAATAATAACTCACTGATATATTAATTCCTAGGATCTTAAGAAGTTTTTAGACGATGCTCCTGAAGGCGTTATTTACTTCAGTTTAGGTTCGAATGTGCGGAGTGTAGATATGCCAGAAATAATGCGCAATGCACTGCTGAAGTCCTTCTCCAAGTTAAAACAGAAAGTGCTGTGGAAATGGGAAGCTGATACACTTCCTGGGCAACCCAAAAATGTCCGGGTTAGTAAATGGCTCCCACAACAAGATATTTTGGGTACGTTAATGTGAAGAAATGATCAATTTTCATTTTTAAGAACATCTAACACTAAATCAGGTGTATTATTTGTATATTATCTGTTGTTTTACACTTCTAAAGGGACTTTCTTTTTGTGAAAGGAATTCAGAAGATAAACTCATTAATATTGATACAACGTAAAGTTATTATGTAATGATGTAAAAGAACTCATGGAATTTGGTTTGTTTTGATTTTTAAATAATACAGCACATCCCAATGTAAAACTTTTCATAACACATGGTGGACTTATGAGCCTTCAAGAAGCTGTTTATTTTGGAGTTCCTCTCATTGCTATACCAGTAGCAGCAGATCAGGAATTTAATGCAGACGTAGCTCAGAACAGAGGGCTTGGTGTTGTTTTAGAAATCCAAAATATCACTGAAAGATCTTTAGATTGGGCACTTAATGAAGTACTTCAAGAGCCACGGTAATGTTTGCTGTCCAAATGTGATGTTGGAGATTATAAACCCTAGATTATTGATAATAAAATTGTATTATTTGTTGTAATTTTCTAGGTTCCATGAAACTGCAAAGGAGGTATCTAAAATATTCCATGACCAACCTCAAACACCTATGGACCGTGCAATCTATTGGATTGAATATACCATTCGTCACAAGGGTGCACCTCATTTTCGCTCAGCTGCTGCTAATCTTAATGTATTTCAGTATTATCTCCTGGATGTTATTGCTGTGCTTCTACTAACTACATTGGTCTCAGTTATTATTTTGGTATTTGCTGTTCGACAATTCTTTAGAGTCTTATGTGCTAGAAAAAATATACATACAAGGAATAATACATCAGTACACAAGAAAAAGAACTAAAAATGTCTTGATAAAATATTGATGATATAACTTTAATTGTAATAATTTATAATATACTTCCACATTTACTCAGAAGCATAAATGAATTTGCATTAATTTTTCAGAACCCTCAGGATTTTATTACTGACTGTTAATTTTATCTTATACAGTCAAACTATTTATAATGATATCAGTTTGTATGAAATTCTGGGTCTAAAAATGTTAGGTTTCAGCCAAATCCCATATAATGCCTTAAGTGAAAAAACTGTTAATTACAACATTGCTTATTATGGCAGATCGCCTTGAGAAACATTTAGATTTAGATTTATTTAGTCAAAAAAAAAACAGTAAAAACTGTATGTGACTTATGGAAGAGAAGATTATCTGCGCACATTTTCTTGAGTTACAGAACCCCTCCCATCATTTTAACTATAAACTGTTGAAAGATGAGTAAAAGTTTAAAATAAATAAATAAAAATAAATTTTAAAAAATCCCGAGATTAGCAATATTTGAAAAAAAATAGACATTTTCATTTTCTAATTATATAAAACTTATTTGCATTAGTAAACGAATTGCAAGTATGATTTTTCTGCATTTCTAACAGAATAGTAACTTGCCCTTACCTCTACTCCTAACATTACAAGCAAAGGAGAGTTCAACAAAATGTGCGCATAGTGAAGCTACATATACATTTACATTTACATTTACATTTACATTTCTTCCTTTGGTTGGAAGGAACTGTATCAGTTATGACCAACTGTTAATACAACTCCTGTTACAATTCAGTAGTATCTGTAATCCTTATTTGTACAAAAATTAAGTGTAGCTATTGCTCACACAGAGGCTCTACTTAAGCGTCGAACACTGCTAAATTCTCAGAAACGGTGGTGTGTCATTCATTCCAAATCAGTCCAGCAGTTGGTAAGTCTCGAAACACATCTGTATATTGAAACAATGTGTTAAAAGGAGAGAAAAGTGTTTACAATTGAATAAAAAACCTCACGTTATATTTTTATATTGGTATTATATAAGTAAAATTGAAAAAATAATTATTGTTAATAAATTTTCTATTTTTATTTTCTATCTAATTCCGTCTTAATCTTCACTTTCTAAATTATTTTAATTTCTGTGAGTGCAAAAGATATAAAATAGGCTAAACTTATGTAACCAGTTTCACCAAGTCCTTTATAATGATCAAAATGCTCGGTGCAGTTCAGGGTCATTAAAATGGTTTTGAATGTATATATTAGATAATTTTTTTGACTAAATAGTCAAATCACTACAGTACATACAACTTTAATACTTATTTCATTAATATTCTCTATTATTTAATATTCAAACATTACACTGATCAACACTCATTTTGGTGCCTCAGATATTAACTTTCTCCTGGATATTTCGATGTCACTGATTTCAAAAAGTGCATTAGTTTTGACTTATGAGCTCTAGCTTTGGAAATACAGAATTATCATTATATACTCCACTTCTACACTGTGTTCTAGAATTTGGGAGCATCAATGGCATGTGGACTTAAAATATTTACTATTGTACTTGTGTTAATTTGTTGTAAAATAAAAAAAAAATATTTTTTTAAATGAAATATATAAAGTAGATAAATGTAAAACACATAATTTCTTATCAAAATATTTTAAAAGTTCACAAAATCAACCATTCCAAATCATTCAAACATCCTAAAAGATTTTTTAAATAGACTTTTTTGAGTGGGGGGCGGATCCAGAGATGAATTTTGGGAGGATGGGAATTTGTGTGCGTGTATGTGTGTGTGTGTGTGTATGTATGTATGTATCTATGTAAAAAAAAGATAATATAAATTATAAACAAAGTATATTATTTATAATAATATATCCTTTTAACATAATTAAAATATTAAATTTCATATTTAATAAATACTTTATGGGTTTAAGTTAAAAATAGTACTAATTTGTTATTAAAATCATTGAATTCAAAGCTGCAAAACGACAAAGGATTAGGGTATTATATTTTTCATTCTATGATACAGATAATGTAAGTAAATACCTAGGATGTTGATTTAAAAATTAAACCTATTTTTTGTATTTATTTGATAATTTTGGCGATATTTTAGGCCATCAAAATCCTCCACTTAATTATTATATTTCTCCACTTTGTGGTCACTATACAAATGGCCGATTGAGTCGAATGTGATCGGTACATTTAGATAGTTTTGTTATTCAAAATGTTTTGGACGAATGTATCAAATTACAGATTATGTAGAATGACGCGTGGTAAACTCAGCTAATGCTGCGATACGATTTTATTAGTTTTAATGATTATCCCCAAATATTTTCAGGGAGTAGAGAGAAAGCTGTGTAATGCTGCGGTAAAAAAATGCGAATTTTCGGCAGAAAAACTATTATTACAGGGCCCTGGTAATGAAAAAGTGGATAAATCCAGTTGCTAAATTTTGAAAAAATACTCCTTGGTGTAGCAAGAACCTGTTTTGTGGGACCTTGAAACCGGAAAATCGAATGATGTCTAAACGTCTGTCAGTCTTTTATCAACGCTAGCGCATAAACCGACCAGTCGATTTTCCCCAAAAAATTTTCGTAGTACGTAATATACAATGGAAGCGCCAACCATTCCATCCCCAACGTCTGTACAAATTTCTTATTCAAGCCTATCTCGATATGCAAAGGAGGGCGGATAATTTTCTCTCGAGCAACTAAAGGTAAATTGATCAAATTGTTTTTCCCTACAATTATATCTTTCTTCAGATGACAAGTTTTGTTTTCAACCAATGTTCACTTTCGGCTCTGCTGTCTCTCAGAAATACAAAGCAGGGATAGTTTGTGTAGCCACTTTGTTGACCAAGAAGATTCATCTTCAGATCAACACAAATTGCGCACTGATGATCATAATACTTTAATAATAACTTAATAATACATTATGTGGTACAGACAGCACAATTGTTGTTTTTCACCTGTCGTTAAGAGCAGATTGATCTCTAATATATTCCGCCGGAAGTCAGCAACGGAGCGGCAGAAATTGTACCTAATAAGATTCCCTAGAGGGCCGTAGTGGTGCGCAAGATACAATTCTTTAGCAATAGCAATGTACTGTAAAATAAAATGAGAGGAAATTATAGTTTTGTATTAAAATTAGAATGAATTACATTAAAAATAATAATCTTTAATGCCGTATTTTATATAAATTTCACCTTTTCCTTTTTCATAAGGATTGGATATGAAGGAAGCCCGGGCAACCGCGGGGATTTTGCAGTGGCTCGTGAACAAACGTCCAGAATAGGAAAGCATATCACTGCACAGCGGCGGAACAAACACGAAAAGCTTCTCTCAACACTGTAGCTTGTTGCTGGAATTGTAGCAGCTCAGGAAAATAGTCTGCGGAAAAAGCGGTTAAGAATTAGACTTTTCACCAGAAAACTCAATTCTTATAAAAAACACTTAATTGAATTGTGAAGGTGCAATGTTCGTTGAAATCCCTGATTTTTCGAAAATTTAAAAAAATTGAAGTTTTTCGGCATCTTACTACAATTACAATTGGGCAGATACATTTTTCCTATAATGAAATGTGTTCATCAAAAACAGATTTTCATATAAGGCCATGTTGACTTTTTCCAAAGTAAGAGTATTTTTTTGTGTAATTCGGCGTCAAACATAGTCACCCATTTCTAATTTCCTAGGATTTGTGAAGGTAATATGAGACGTGATTCCGGGCAGTTGGGTGCTACGTAAGTTAGTATTTGTATTTTATTTCATATTTCTTTGCTCATTTCTTACATTCGAACTTTTGTTATATATTTACAAATTAATCTTTTAAAAACCGCAGAAAAGCTCTTCTAACGAAAATAATTCACTTTTTTCCCGAAGAAAAATTAACACAGAAATAACTAGGGGTGCTACAGAATGGGACAGACGTATTAGTATTAGTTCTCTATTTCCTTTTTGTCTTTTCTAGCTATTCGATCATGCTCCTGCCGACTGTTATCTATCGCCGCCCAAAATACATTTTCTTTTAAAAAATCTTAATTTTTAGGTTTCCTAATTGTAGAGCGGAAATATTACTTTAAGGTTATTAAAGAACAGTAAAACCTCATCCTAAATGGCAATTTTCTTGAAAAATTTGGAGCCGTCTTTAAGAAAATGGCGCTTAAGCGCTTCAGTATTTCGAAATTTAAACCACTTTTTCACAGAAAAGTTTTGAGTCTTCGAAAAATTTCATTAGAAGTAATTTAAAGCATATTAATTTACGAATACAATAGGTTTACAAATGGCTGGGAATGTGCATATTAACGGCGTGAGTGATATTAAAAAAATACATTTGTGAATTTAAAAAAAAACCGAAATGAACTTTTTCTGATTGTAAAAAGTGTTGTTTTCAAGACGTTTTTGTGGCATTATTTAAAGGACATGTACTCTTAGATACAATAATGTGAGCAAATTTCTGCCAATGTAAATATTAACGACGTGAGAGACACGTCCAAAATTTACACAAATTACGTTCTTGTAATTTTTGAGAAACCAAAGAATAGAGCAATTTATGTCATCTTATAGAATGCATTTAGCACAATCCCTACCAAAAGTTTAAAAAAAAATTGGAGCGGTTTTTGAGAAAATCTTGTTTTTGTAATTTTAAAAATTGCACGCACAATTGTGCGAAAACTACTTAAATTTTCAAAACAAATGTAGATGACATTAATGAAAGATTGTACGTGACAAATTATGGACAACAAATTTTATTTGAAGAAAAAATCTCTATCTTTAATTTTGTGGTTGTAGGAAGACTTCGAAAAAATTAAATTTTTGAAATTTTCAAAAATTCTGAATTAACCGTGAAAATCGCACCTATACCACATTTATAAGTACAATTTATTCTATTCTAATTAGAGATTAAAAAAAATTGGAGCCATTTTAAAGAAAATTTTGAAAATGTCCCAGGGGCTTCATGTAAAGAACCCTCAAAAACTAATTAATTATTTTCAAAATCGCAGAATTTCGACTCAGGCCAAATGGACAAGTGTTTCTTCGAGTTGGAAAAAAATCTTCACATAGTTAGGGCGCTAGTGTTGTTCACATACACCAGACAGACGGACGAGCAGACAGACGGACGTTTCGAAATAAACCACTTTTTCGGTATCAGGGGACCCTAAAACATGTATTTCCGTTGAAATATCGAAATGAATTTTCCGCAGCATTATATAACTTTCCATATGGAACTCAAAATGGAGCATCTAGTGACGAGTTACATTAAGCAAGAATAGGAAATCAAAAATGTCTATGATGGCCAGCACGGTTTCAGGAGTGGTTTCTCATGGGAAAGTCAGGTAATCACACTTTTTCGGGATCTAGCAGATGAAATTGACACGGGTGGGACAGTAGACGCAGTAGTTATAAATTTTGACAAAATGTTCGTTGTCGTACTAGACGATCGGCTAGTAGAGAAATAAACGAATTCAGGCATTGATCACTGAGTGGTGACGTGGATTAGCGAGTTTCTGTGAGACAGAAAACTGAAAGTTCGAATTGGGTTATCTTTCGGAGCAAGCGTTACGAAAGAAATTTGTCAGGGGAGTGTCATTGGACCTCTTCTATTTCTAGCTTTCAACAATAATCTGCCTTTATCTCAAATCTTCGGCTATTTGCACACGACTGCATAATATATCGTAGTATGCATTCGAAGGAAGGTGAAATGCTGCAAAAGGATCTTGATGCGTTACAGGGCGGAAAATAATTGAATGCCCATAAATTGCCCTTAAAGGAAATCCATCACTTTTTGGTAATTGTCATAATTACATAGAAACAAATTACTGTTTTAAATAAGCAGAGGTGGATTTACGCATAGGCACAGTAGGCACGTGCCTACGGCGGCAAATTTTCCAAGGGCGGCCAATTTTCAAAGGCGCAAAATTTTCTTCATATTTTCTGAAACAAATGTAGGTTCTCTACAAACTATAACAGCATAAATCATATTTTTATTTTAAAAATGATTTAAACAAGTCTAAAGCCCGCCCCCTAAACCTTGGATTTTTAACATAAGGTTGATATTTGTTTATTATATTACAATATATTATTATAATAATTCATTATTTTATTTCTTAATTAAATAGGATTTCTACCGAATGTATACAACTGCGAGAACATAAAATTGATGAAACCATAACTTCGACTGATCGTTTTTGTTGGAAAAGCGATCCAGCTTTGTGGTCTATTAATGAACATACACGTGATTATGTTGCCAAGCGTACAATGATGGCAAAGTTCGTTACTTAACGTCGAATGTTTGAGTATACGCATATCAGTAAAGAAAAAATGCCTCTGAAGCGGCTTGTTTACTCTGCGAGCAATGGAACTGTTTTCTACGGTGTTTGTCGATTGTTTTCAAGCAATTCAGAAGTAAGAACAAAATTATCATCGGAGGCATTCATTGATTGGAAAAATGCGCATACCAAATCAAAAGAACATGAGAATTCTACATGTCATAATACATGCATTAAAAAATAGACAGCGGACTGAAAACCAAGTGAATAAGCAGCTGCTTTAACAAGTTGAAACCGGGGCAACTTATTGGAGGAATGTTCTTGAGCGTGTCATTTTAGTAATAAAAACTCTTGTTTCAAGAGGGCTTCTTTTGAGAGGACATGTCGAAAAATTTGGAAATCATCAAAATGGTAATTACATGATAATTTCGAAATATAAACATTTCTTAGCAGATCACATACAAAAATTTGGTAACCCCGGAAAAGGAAATACATCGTATTTATCCACCACGACGGTTGAAGAACTAATAAGTATATTAGCTAAAGCAGTTAAAGATGAGATTCTCCGAAACATTCGACAAGTGCCAAGTATTTTTCCATAATTGTGGACTCTACACCAGACATAGCACACGTGGATCAACTCGCTATAGTTATTAGACATGTGGGAAAAGATGGTACACCAAAAGAGTAATTTTTGGAATTCCTTCCAAACAGGAGGCCATAAATCAAAGGAGATGTTCGACGCTGTATGGAATTTTATGGAGATTAACGAACCGGACATTAATAATTGTCGTGGTCAGTCCTACGACAGCGCGTCAAATATGTCCGGTCTTTACACAGGTCTTCACGCCCGTATGAAAGATGTAAATGCTCTAATTGAATTCATCCCCTGTTCTGCTCATTCTTTAAATTTAGTTGCTACAAATGCAGCTGAATCATGTACTGAAACATGTACTTATTTTCTACTTCTACAAAATTTATATAATTTCTTTAGTGCATCTACATCAAAGTTACTTTCAAATTTAGTAGATGAAGGATCCAGTACATCACCTTTGAAAAGTCTTTCAATTACGCGCTGGTGAGCTCGAGATGATGCATGTCAGGCTCTAAAACATCGTTGGCAAAATGTTTTAGATGCCCTTCAAATTATATCTGATGATTCTACGCAAAAACCGTCAACGCGTGCAGAAGGTAAAGATCTTATTGTTGCTTTAAATCGACTTGAAACTGCTATTATGACCACCGAGGTTTGGGGATTCATTTTAGACCGCTTGAATGCGTCGAACAAACAACTGCAAAAAGTCGATATCGATTTAAGTTCCGTGGTTGGTATTTACACTTCGCTTGTAGAACTTTTAAAAACGAACAGAGACAATTTTGAATTTTTTGAAGAGAAGGGTAAGAAGCTGTCAAATACTGAAACTTACTAATCGGAAAACAAAAGAAAAAGGAAAATAAAAATGCAATGTGTTGAAACTAACGAGAATGCAGTAGTACTGTCCGCACGAGACAAGTTTAAAATCGACACTCATTTGGTTATTGTTGATAAATTACTTGCAGAATTGTATAAGAGACTTGAAACGTATAAAGATGTATATGACAAATTTAAGACTGTCATTAAAATAGAAAAATTATCTTTGATAGATTTGGAAAAAGCAGCGTTATTTTTACGTTCACAATTTCCCCAAGATCTTGAAGAATCGCTTGTTTCTGAGCTTATACATTTAAGTTCGTATTTAAACATTCTTGACGAAGATGTTAAGCCAACGAAACAAGCAGCTTTTTTAACGTGGTTACGGAAAGAATAATTAGAATGTATTTATCCAAACGTTGACATTGCACTTCGAATCTTTTTATGTATTCCGGTGGCCAATTGCACAGCAGAACGTTCATTCTCTTGTTTAAAAAGGATTAAAAATTATTTGCGCTCTACAATGACAGAGTATCGACTGAACTCCTTAGCGTTATTGTGTATCGAAGAAAATTATCTCTGCGTTTTAGATTATACTATAATTATTGATGAATTTGCTCACCAAAAGGCACGTCGCAAAATTTTTTTAATTGTTATTTCAACTGTATAAAAAAACCGTCCAAAAAGTTAAATGTTATATTCTTTGTTTATAATGGTAAATCGAAAATTATAAAAACTGTTACAACGTCGTAATATTCTAATCGTTCAGTTGTTGTAAATAAAAATCTATCATATTAATATTTAATACAAGCTATTTATTTGTCTACTTCATTTTAGTATACCTTATGATTTCAGAAGTATATGAATCTGAAAGAAAGGCCCGTTGACGAAAGAAAACGTTGCAATTCTAGTTGTCATGTTTTAGTTTCCTTTTAATGTTAACGTTTCAGTGTTGAAACGTTAATGTTGAACGTTACTTGCTATGAAGATACAGTTTATCTCCAAAATTAGCTAATCCAAAAAAAATATTTAATTTATGAAAACAATGTGCAAAATGTAATGTTACTTTTAAAGTTAAAACGTTCAAATTAAAGAGGAATTGTTACTGAAGCATTACAATTTGAAATGTAACATTAATTTTAAAAAGGGGGCGGCAAATTTGATGTGCCTACAGGCGGCAAAAATATTAAACCGCCCCTGTAAATAAGGACATTATTCCGAGAGTTTCCTCGTGCAAGTACCTAGGAGTCCACTTGATAGAAAATGAAGCTGGAAAAATCACGTAGATTTTGTTATAGGGAGAGCCTGAAGATATCTTCACTTCTTAATGCGCATCTTAACTAATGGTGCTACAAATGACACAGACATTCCAGTATTAGTTTTCTATTTCCTTTGGTCACGACAAGCTATTCGGACTTGCCTCATACTCTTGCCAACTGCCATCCGTCGCCACCCAAAGTAAATTTTTTTGAAATTTTCTCAATTTTCGGTTCCCTAATAGCAGAACGGAAATAGTATTTTACGAATATTAAAGAACAGTAAAACCTCGTTCTAAATGGAAATTTTTTTGAACAAATTGGAACCGTTTTTACGAAAATGGCTATTAATCGTTATTATAAATTCGACATTTGAAGCTCTCTTCACAGAAAAATTTTGAGTTTTCGAAAAACTTTATCACAAGTCATTTCACACATACTAATTCACACATATAATAGTGTTTACAAATTGGTGGAAATGTGCATATGAACGTCGTGAGAGTTCAACAACAACAACAACAACAACAACAAAATACAATTGTATAATTTTAGAAAAAACAAAAAGTACCCCAAAATGAACTTTACGTCATATTAAAGAGTGCAATTAGCACAATCCCTTCGAAACGTTTGGAGACAAAATTTGGAGCCATTTTTAAGAAAATTGGGTTTTAAGAGTTTCTGAAAATGCGAAAATTTGAGTTAGGAAAATTATTCAGTTTCCAAGAAACTTTATATGACATTATTTAAAGCACAAGTATTCATTAATACAATTATGTTGACCAATGGCCGCTATTATAAATATTAACGACGTGAGAGACACTTCAAAAAATTACCTTTTTGCAATTTTTAATAAAACAAAAGAATAGAGCAATATGGCGTTTATGTAATCTCATAGAGTAAATTGAGCACTATTCCAAGCAAAAGTTTGAAGAAAAAATTTGGAGCCGTTTTTGAGAGAATCTTGTTTTTGTTTTTAAATTTTTTTAAAAATTGCACAAATTGACGCAAATTTGCGCGAAAACTACTAAAATGTTTAAGAAAAAAGAACATGACTTTAATGAAAGAACTCACTATGGAGAATAACTTTTACTTGAAATAAAAATATCTATCTTCAATTTTATAGTTATTGAAAAGCGCCAAAAAATTATACTTTTGAAATTTTCGAAAATTTAGAGTTAACCGTGGAAATTGGGCCTCAGCCACTTTTATAAGTGTGTTACACTATTCATATAAGAAATTTGAAGAATAAATTCGGAGCCTGCTTGAAGAAAATTATGAAAACGTCTGGGGGTCTTCTTGTAAAATACCTCCAAATTTTATAGAATGTTTTTCAAAATCTCATAGCTGTGACTCGAGTCAAATGGACAGGAGTTTCTTCAATTTGGAAACAATCCTACGTATGGTTTAGGCGCTAGAACTGTTCAATGACGGACGGACAGTCGGACGTTTTGCTATCAATTGATTTTTCCGTATCAAGGACCCACAAAAAAGGGATTCTGGCTACAACACGTGTTAGAGGATTTTTCTCTTGATTTAGCAACTAGGTTTATCCACTTTTTCGTTATTGGCGCCAGGCAATGAATTTTTTCTACCGAAAATCCGCTGTTTTACGCGCAGCATAACATAACTTTCCCTATATTACGTAAATACGTATGCATATGGGAAAGTAAAAATTCAGAGGCATCAAGTTTTTTTGGGGATTAAAAAATTGGAGGTGATGGCGCAATTCTGACCTCAGACTCGGATTCAGAGCATTGAAATACATGGAGAAACATGTGTCAAGTCTTTGGATCTGGTTACTTTTTTTGTGTGTGCCTGTGTACTTGTATGAATTACAGTTTGTTTATAATATCACAAACATGTGTATTTTTGATCACATTTGAAAGAAATGAAAAAGGGGCATTTGTTGAAAAGCTGTACCTTGCTTGATAATTGGATGAGAAAAATTTTTCATACAAAAGTTGTAGATAATGTTATCCTCTTTAAAACCGAATTTAATAATCATCATTTTTCTTCAGGACTTAAGGTGAAAAAATGTATGGAAATAAAAAAGGAAAAAGACAGAAAAACTGTTTTCGAGCCTCCCAGAGTTAGCACAGGGTCTAGGAGGTGGAAACATGGGGTTTTAACTAGAGCCTGGATAAATACTACATATCCAAAGAATAACTTTTCTTTAGGTAACCCTCCTTTTGCAGTACCTACGGACTGGAATTGTAAATTCTGCAAAAGATCTATATGGCTTCCATTAGCAACTCCACGAATAAGCTCCATTTGTATGAATACAGTGGGTATTGCATGGGTATATTGTTTGTTTTGACGTATGTGTGTGAGTGTTTTGTGTCATCGTATACATCACTGACTTATGCTGAGGAAATTATAATGAAAACAACTTCCTAGTGCTAAGTTCAGTTTTGAAGAATGACATGTCGTGTTTTCAAATATGACGAACTAAACGGAATTTTAATGATGAAATTTCACGCGCAGGTTACTGCTGATTTACTGTGTGGAAACGTAAGTAAATGAGAGTCTGGGCATTAAGTCGTTCAAAAATACGTTATCATGGTGATCGACGATGTTATCACCAAGAGTCATATGCTTGTCGTACAGTGTGCGCGATAACAGAGGAAATAAACTGAAGCGAGGAGGTCTCCAGTTATTCAGTGTGAATATTGGGCCCACGCCTAGATCATCGCATTCCACACTTCATGATCAAGGTGAGATTCGCAGTAATTAGGCGCCTGCGCCAGAGTATGGCGAGTGCTGTGCGAGTTTAAATATGTTATTTTTCTTTCTCTTCTCGAAGAACTTCTAACAAAATCCTACCTTATTCAAATTTACAATTAATTTTCTTTTATTTATTCTTACAAAATGTTTTAAAACATTATTTTCCATGGATCAAATGGATATTGTATTGTTCAAATTCATAATGTATTAATAATCTTAATCATTTGAATATTGACACTCGGCTTGACTATTAAATATCTATATTCGTAATTGAATTTTTGAGTAAGATTATATTTTTTTGAGACAGTTAAATCATATTCAATATAGAGAAAAAGAGTCATATAGAGAATGGAACTGGTTCCAGTTGTAGCGTGTTTACACTACAACGCATATTTTCGCAATTTAAATGCACCATCTGGACCCATACGAAAATTTTGTGTTTTGCAAATAATTGATTTAAAATTGAAAATAACTTCATAATGGAATCCAATTTCCTTAAATGTGAGATGCATTATGGCTGATTTTAGGCGGTAATAAACATCCTACTGCTAAGCGTTGAGATTAAATTGTACAGAAACCCATAGTCATTTAATTTCTGGTTGAATATTATTCCTTTAATTTCATTTTACATAGAATTCGAGTTTCTACTTGTTTCGGATCACCCATGCTTGCTACCAAGTGGGGGCACCCAAAAGAGTCTAAAACTAGTGGTGCAACAGAATGGCACAGACATTCCCGTATTCGCTTTCTATTTCCATTGCTCACGGCTAGCTATTCAGACTTACCACACACTCTTGCCAGCTGCCATTTATCGCCGATCAGAGTAAATTCTTTTTGAAATTTTCTTAATTTTTCAACTTCCTAATCGTAGATCGGAACTATTATTTTAAGAATATTAAAGAACAATGAAACATCGTCCTAAATGGTGATTTTCTTTAAAAAAAATCGAGTCGTTTTAAAGAAAATGGCACTTAAGCGCAATAGTAAATTCGAATTTTGAACCTCTTTACAAAGCAAATTATTGATTTTTCGAAAAAAAAACTTAATGTGGCGTCATTTCAAGCACGTCCAGTCAAAAATGCAATAATGTTTACAAATCACTGGAAATGTGCATATCAAAGGGGTGAAAGATATTTCAAAAAAATTACATTTGTGTGATTTTTGAAAAAACAAGTGAATATAGCAAAATTAATTCTATTCCATCGTAAACAGTTCAATTAACACTAACTGTTGAAAAAGTTGGAAGAAAAAAATTGAGAAACTGGCCTTTGAGCGTTTCTGAAAATGCGGAATTTTGAGCACATTTGCACGGAAAACTTGCGTTTTTCGGAGATTTTATCTGATTTTACTGAAATCACATGTACTCATAAATATAATAATGTGAAGAAATTGCCGTCAATATAACTACTAACATCGTGAGACACAAGTAAGAAATAACATTTTTGTCATTTTGAAAAAAATAAAAGAATAGAGCAATATGGCGTTTACGTAATCTTGTAGAGTGCACATTTAGTACTATCACTACCAAACGTTTAAAGAAAAATTTGGGGCCGTTTTTGAGTAAATCTAGTCTTTGTATTTTTTTAAAATGACACATATTGCTTGAAGACTGCTAAATTATATATATATATATATATATATATATATATATATATATATATATATATATATATATATATATATGACTTTAATGAAAGAACTCACTATGGAGAATAAATTTTATTTGAAGAGAAAAATCTCTATCTTTTATTTTGTAGTGTGTAAACCAAAGACTAAGGAAAAGGTCAGGCCAAGGAGCGTAAAAATCCTCAGATCGCTTTCTCGTGCACTCGCGCTCCCCGAACTGGCGTTATTTCTTGATCCATCAGATGTGTCCGTGGCGTACACGGGGTGCATATTCAGTATTTCATGTGGCAATTATATACCTACGCTGGCGGGTGGTTTGTAGGTCTGTGTACGTGAGTGTGCGTGCGTGTGAGTTGTGTGTCCCATGGGCTACCTCAGGCGTCCTAATTGATAGATCTGAAATGGTCTCAGGACTACATGATGTTCGGGAAGCACTAACGGTTTCCTTACTACGAAAGGTTTCCGGGAGGGAGACCTCGTAGGTTGGAGCCAAGAACTTGGTGCATTACCTGGGAGGACACCGGACGCCGAAGAGTGCGCCTGTTCGACGCTCATTTGTTTCAAAATGACTTCACATACATCGATATTGCTGCAATATCGTGAATATTGAAAGTCATTAAAACGAGAATCTATATTCCTCGTAAAATATTTTTCGATTATCTGGAGGTTGTGCTACCAACCCAAGCACAACCTTCACTGACTTCCACAATAAAATTAGTTATGTTAAAGCAGCACGTACTTTCTCACCGTATTTTCACACAAAATTTAAGCGAAAAGTACTCAAATTTTCGAAAAATTGTAAATTCACCGTATTTCGAAATCTATTTCTAAGGAGCGGATTTCAATAACGGAAAAAATCTCAATCTTTAATATTTTAGTTGTAGAAAGACTCTGAAAAATGTTGAACTTTTGCAATTTTCGGAAAATCAGGGTTTTCAACAAACATGAGACACCTGCACCATTCTCCCAAACGTTCTTCACACTATACAACAACAAAAATTAATTGAAAACAATTGGATAATTTTTTGAAATAACAGTTTGAAATTCAAAGGGCCGCAAAAGTCAGCTAGATCGACTGAGGAATATCAATTTTGGACGGTTTGGCTGCTAGCCTTGTTCACAGATGGACAGACGAACGGACGGATGGACAGACGTTTTGTCGTCATTCAATTTTCCGCTATCAAGGACCCACAAAACATGGATTGTGGCCACACCACGTGCTTGAGGACTTTTTTCCAAATTCAGCAACCGGATTTTCATTACCAGGACTCTTATTACAGAGTTTTTCTGCCGAAAATTCGCCGTTTTCCGCTCAGCATTATACAACTTTGTCTTTACTCCGTAACGAGAAAGTAAAAACAACGTTTTAAAAATAAGTCAATTTTATTTACACATATTCATTATAAGCAATCTACACAAAAATGACAATCCGAAAAAAAAACGAAAAAAAAAACAAACACGGATCATACCTTACACACAACAAATAATGGAGGTAAATGCACATGCTGTTTGTTAACCAAATGTAATTTGCAATACCTCACAACACCACATCAGGCCTGCAAAAAGAAGTGTTCAAAAGAAAAGGAAATTGGTCAAGCATATAGTACTTGAAACAAAATATACTTCTGGTAACAGTCTATTCCAAAGATGAAAAACAATGCTCAGATTTAGTTAACTAAAATGTTTTTAAATTTTGAATTTATTGTGATGATTATTTTACAATGTTAGCAAACTCATTGCTTGTAATACTCATCAATAGTTTTATTACTAGTAAATTGTGAATATTATATGTATTGTATAAGAAAATGAAAACTACCAAGACATGCCAGAGCTAGACAATTTTGGGCCTAGGGCAATGCTAAAGTGTAACCCCCCAAAAAATTAAAAATGTGAATGTTATCTCTAGAAATTGTAAGAGTTATTATTTCAACAAATAACAAAAATTACAACGTTTAAGCTGGAAAAATTTTGGGAAATATATTTTAAATAATAGTTTTTGGTAACAGTATTTACAGATCAAATAATACAATTTCCACAGCAAGCTTAAAGCGCTTAAAAAAATTGTAGTGTTCAGTTAGTGTTTAATAAAATCACTTGTAATTCTACATGAAATAATAAATAAGAATATCAGTAGAACCTATTTTATATTAGCGTCACTTGATTTATTTCCTAGGAACCTACCTTATAATAATGTCTATAATGAACTATTGAAATACTAATGAACTATTGAAAAATTAATTGGAAATGTTCTGAAATATCAGATTACTGTACTGTGGCTTATAAAATTAAAATAACGATTTTCTCATGTTATAATTTCTTTCTCAATTTTTTACTAATTTTTCCCCATTAGTTCCATCATTGTTCCCCTTGACTTGTGGGGCTCCGGGCAAATGACCAGTCTACCCATGCCTAGCACCGGCACTGCTCCAAGTCATGTACTATCAAGTTAATACAAGAAAATAAATCATTCAATTATTGTTGTCATAAAAAACACATTATGAAGGTTATATCCCATTGTACTCTTATAACAAATAAAACATAAAAATAATAAATTTAATTTTTTTCAGATGCCTCAATACATTTATGCACTGCTATCTGTACTCCTTATCTTGGGGACAACAGAAGCAGCAAAAATACTTGCACTGCAAACATTTCCAGGCAAAAGCCATATAGGTGCTTTCCAGCCACTCTTTGAAGAACTTGCTCGAAGAGGGCATGAAGTTACATTTGTTTCAGCATTCCCAAAGAATACAAAGCTTGCAAATTACACTGAAATTATTCTTGAAGATACTCTCCCATCAAAAGGTATTAAATTAATTATTTTGTATATTTTTCAATTTTTAAATAAAAGTTTAAAAATGATTTAAAATGAATTTCTCTTATAGATTCAAAGGAATGGAACTTCTTTGAAATCAGAAAAGTGCCCATCTTCATACGTTTGTTTTTTATGAAGCAAATAATGATTGAAAGTTGTGAAAAAACACTTGTACAACCAAACATGCAAAAACTTATCCATAGCACAGATCTTGATTTTGATCTTATCATTTATGAATCATTCATGACACAATGCACGTATGGATTATTACACAAATTTAAAGCTCCTTCTATTCAAATTATTCCAAACACTTTGCTGGATTGGATAACTGATTCTGCTGGGAATCCTAATACATGGTCATATGTTCCAAGTCCTCATGGTCATAGTGAAGACATGGATTTTCTATCACGGATGATTAATTTTGTTCGGGGCAGCTACATGAAATTTTGCAAAACTTTTTTGTTTGAACCATCAATGGATGCTGTTATGAGAAAACATTTCCCAGATCCAGATTCTATTCCAAGCATTCCGGAATTGGAAAACAATGCTTCTTTTCTTTTCCTTCACACTCATCCAATCCTCAATCATCCTAGACCACTTACTCCTAACACAATTGAAGTGGCAGGA
Organism: Gryllus longicercus; assembly: GCA_038098605.1. Lineage (NCBI taxonomy): Eukaryota > Metazoa > Arthropoda > Insecta > Orthoptera > Gryllidae > Gryllus > Gryllus longicercus. Next base: position 4,389,827 of record JAZDUA010000079.1, read on the forward strand.
CTGCATGTAAAACCTACAAATAACATTCCACAGGTAAGACATTCATATTTAACTTTGAAAAAAATACTAGTCCTCATAATGAGTTAAGAGGCAGATTTAAACTTCTTTAAGAACTTTATAATCCTATTTTTAAATAATTTTTAACATCACTTCATTACAGATTTTAATAATAACTCACTGATATATTAATTCCTAGGATCTTAAGAAGTTTTTAGACGATGCTCCTGAAGGCGTTATTTACTTCAGTTTAGGTTCGAATGTGCGGAGTGTAGATATGCCAGAAATAATGCGCAATGCACTGCTGAAGTCCTTCTCCAAGTTAAAACAGAAAGTGCTGTGGAAATGGGAAGCTGATACACTTCCTGGGCAACCCAAAAATGTCCGGGTTAGTAAATGGCTCCCACAACAAGATATTTTGGGTACGTTAATGTGAAGAAATGATCAATTTTCATTTTTAAGAACATCTAACACTAAATCAGGTGTATTATTTGTATATTATCTGTTGTTTTACACTTCTAAAGGGACTTTCTTTTTGTGAAAGGAATTCAGAAGATAAACTCATTAATATTGATACAACGTAAAGTTATTATGTAATGATGTAAAAGAACTCATGGAATTTGGTTTGTTTTGATTTTTAAATAATACAGCACATCCCAATGTAAAACTTTTCATAACACATGGTGGACTTATGAGCCTTCAAGAAGCTGTTTATTTTGGAGTTCCTCTCATTGCTATACCAGTAGCAGCAGATCAGGAATTTAATGCAGACGTAGCTCAGAACAGAGGGCTTGGTGTTGTTTTAGAAATCCAAAATATCACTGAAAGATCTTTAGATTGGGCACTTAATGAAGTACTTCAAGAGCCACGGTAATGTTTGCTGTCCAAATGTGATGTTGGAGATTATAAACCCTAGATTATTGATAATAAAATTGTATTATTTGTTGTAATTTTCTAGGTTCCATGAAACTGCAAAGGAGGTATCTAAAATATTCCATGACCAACCTCAAACACCTATGGACCGTGCAATCTATTGGATTGAATATACCATTCGTCACAAGGGTGCACCTCATTTTCGCTCAGCTGCTGCTAATCTTAATGTATTTCAGTATTATCTCCTGGATGTTATTGCTGTGCTTCTACTAACTACATTGGTCTCAGTTATTATTTTGGTATTTGCTGTTCGACAATTCTTTAGAGTCTTATGTGCTAGAAAAAATATACATACAAGGAATAATACATCAGTACACAAGAAAAAGAACTAAAAATGTCTTGATAAAATATTGATGATATAACTTTAATTGTAATAATTTATAATATACTTCCACATTTACTCAGAAGCATAAATGAATTTGCATTAATTTTTCAGAACCCTCAGGATTTTATTACTGACTGTTAATTTTATCTTATACAGTCAAACTATTTATAATGATATCAGTTTGTATGAAATTCTGGGTCTAAAAATGTTAGGTTTCAGCCAAATCCCATATAATGCCTTAAGTGAAAAAACTGTTAATTACAACATTGCTTATTATGGCAGATCGCCTTGAGAAACATTTAGATTTAGATTTATTTAGTCAAAAAAAAAACAGTAAAAACTGTATGTGACTTATGGAAGAGAAGATTATCTGCGCACATTTTCTTGAGTTACAGAACCCCTCCCATCATTTTAACTATAAACTGTTGAAAGATGAGTAAAAGTTTAAAATAAATAAATAAAAATAAATTTTAAAAAATCCCGAGATTAGCAATATTTGAAAAAAAATAGACATTTTCATTTTCTAATTATATAAAACTTATTTGCATTAGTAAACGAATTGCAAGTATGATTTTTCTGCATTTCTAACAGAATAGTAACTTGCCCTTACCTCTACTCCTAACATTACAAGCAAAGGAGAGTTCAACAAAATGTGCGCATAGTGAAGCTACATATACATTTACATTTACATTTACATTTACATTTCTTCCTTTGGTTGGAAGGAACTGTATCAGTTATGACCAACTGTTAATACAACTCCTGTTACAATTCAGTAGTATCTGTAATCCTTATTTGTACAAAAATTAAGTGTAGCTATTGCTCACACAGAGGCTCTACTTAAGCGTCGAACACTGCTAAATTCTCAGAAACGGTGGTGTGTCATTCATTCCAAATCAGTCCAGCAGTTGGTAAGTCTCGAAACACATCTGTATATTGAAACAATGTGTTAAAAGGAGAGAAAAGTGTTTACAATTGAATAAAAAACCTCACGTTATATTTTTATATTGGTATTATATAAGTAAAATTGAAAAAATAATTATTGTTAATAAATTTTCTATTTTTATTTTCTATCTAATTCCGTCTTAATCTTCACTTTCTAAATTATTTTAATTTCTGTGAGTGCAAAAGATATAAAATAGGCTAAACTTATGTAACCAGTTTCACCAAGTCCTTTATAATGATCAAAATGCTCGGTGCAGTTCAGGGTCATTAAAATGGTTTTGAATGTATATATTAGATAATTTTTTTGACTAAATAGTCAAATCACTACAGTACATACAACTTTAATACTTATTTCATTAATATTCTCTATTATTTAATATTCAAACATTACACTGATCAACACTCATTTTGGTGCCTCAGATATTAACTTTCTCCTGGATATTTCGATGTCACTGATTTCAAAAAGTGCATTAGTTTTGACTTATGAGCTCTAGCTTTGGAAATACAGAATTATCATTATATACTCCACTTCTACACTGTGTTCTAGAATTTGGGAGCATCAATGGCATGTGGACTTAAAATATTTACTATTGTACTTGTGTTAATTTGTTGTAAAATAAAAAAAAAATATTTTTTTAAATGAAATATATAAAGTAGATAAATGTAAAACACATAATTTCTTATCAAAATATTTTAAAAGTTCACAAAATCAACCATTCCAAATCATTCAAACATCCTAAAAGATTTTTTAAATAGACTTTTTTGAGTGGGGGGCGGATCCAGAGATGAATTTTGGGAGGATGGGAATTTGTGTGCGTGTATGTGTGTGTGTGTGTGTATGTATGTATGTATCTATGTAAAAAAAAGATAATATAAATTATAAACAAAGTATATTATTTATAATAATATATCCTTTTAACATAATTAAAATATTAAATTTCATATTTAATAAATACTTTATGGGTTTAAGTTAAAAATAGTACTAATTTGTTATTAAAATCATTGAATTCAAAGCTGCAAAACGACAAAGGATTAGGGTATTATATTTTTCATTCTATGATACAGATAATGTAAGTAAATACCTAGGATGTTGATTTAAAAATTAAACCTATTTTTTGTATTTATTTGATAATTTTGGCGATATTTTAGGCCATCAAAATCCTCCACTTAATTATTATATTTCTCCACTTTGTGGTCACTATACAAATGGCCGATTGAGTCGAATGTGATCGGTACATTTAGATAGTTTTGTTATTCAAAATGTTTTGGACGAATGTATCAAATTACAGATTATGTAGAATGACGCGTGGTAAACTCAGCTAATGCTGCGATACGATTTTATTAGTTTTAATGATTATCCCCAAATATTTTCAGGGAGTAGAGAGAAAGCTGTGTAATGCTGCGGTAAAAAAATGCGAATTTTCGGCAGAAAAACTATTATTACAGGGCCCTGGTAATGAAAAAGTGGATAAATCCAGTTGCTAAATTTTGAAAAAATACTCCTTGGTGTAGCAAGAACCTGTTTTGTGGGACCTTGAAACCGGAAAATCGAATGATGTCTAAACGTCTGTCAGTCTTTTATCAACGCTAGCGCATAAACCGACCAGTCGATTTTCCCCAAAAAATTTTCGTAGTACGTAATATACAATGGAAGCGCCAACCATTCCATCCCCAACGTCTGTACAAATTTCTTATTCAAGCCTATCTCGATATGCAAAGGAGGGCGGATAATTTTCTCTCGAGCAACTAAAGGTAAATTGATCAAATTGTTTTTCCCTACAATTATATCTTTCTTCAGATGACAAGTTTTGTTTTCAACCAATGTTCACTTTCGGCTCTGCTGTCTCTCAGAAATACAAAGCAGGGATAGTTTGTGTAGCCACTTTGTTGACCAAGAAGATTCATCTTCAGATCAACACAAATTGCGCACTGATGATCATAATACTTTAATAATAACTTAATAATACATTATGTGGTACAGACAGCACAATTGTTGTTTTTCACCTGTCGTTAAGAGCAGATTGATCTCTAATATATTCCGCCGGAAGTCAGCAACGGAGCGGCAGAAATTGTACCTAATAAGATTCCCTAGAGGGCCGTAGTGGTGCGCAAGATACAATTCTTTAGCAATAGCAATGTACTGTAAAATAAAATGAGAGGAAATTATAGTTTTGTATTAAAATTAGAATGAATTACATTAAAAATAATAATCTTTAATGCCGTATTTTATATAAATTTCACCTTTTCCTTTTTCATAAGGATTGGATATGAAGGAAGCCCGGGCAACCGCGGGGATTTTGCAGTGGCTCGTGAACAAACGTCCAGAATAGGAAAGCATATCACTGCACAGCGGCGGAACAAACACGAAAAGCTTCTCTCAACACTGTAGCTTGTTGCTGGAATTGTAGCAGCTCAGGAAAATAGTCTGCGGAAAAAGCGGTTAAGAATTAGACTTTTCACCAGAAAACTCAATTCTTATAAAAAACACTTAATTGAATTGTGAAGGTGCAATGTTCGTTGAAATCCCTGATTTTTCGAAAATTTAAAAAAATTGAAGTTTTTCGGCATCTTACTACAATTACAATTGGGCAGATACATTTTTCCTATAATGAAATGTGTTCATCAAAAACAGATTTTCATATAAGGCCATGTTGACTTTTTCCAAAGTAAGAGTATTTTTTTGTGTAATTCGGCGTCAAACATAGTCACCCATTTCTAATTTCCTAGGATTTGTGAAGGTAATATGAGACGTGATTCCGGGCAGTTGGGTGCTACGTAAGTTAGTATTTGTATTTTATTTCATATTTCTTTGCTCATTTCTTACATTCGAACTTTTGTTATATATTTACAAATTAATCTTTTAAAAACCGCAGAAAAGCTCTTCTAACGAAAATAATTCACTTTTTTCCCGAAGAAAAATTAACACAGAAATAACTAGGGGTGCTACAGAATGGGACAGACGTATTAGTATTAGTTCTCTATTTCCTTTTTGTCTTTTCTAGCTATTCGATCATGCTCCTGCCGACTGTTATCTATCGCCGCCCAAAATACATTTTCTTTTAAAAAATCTTAATTTTTAGGTTTCCTAATTGTAGAGCGGAAATATTACTTTAAGGTTATTAAAGAACAGTAAAACCTCATCCTAAATGGCAATTTTCTTGAAAAATTTGGAGCCGTCTTTAAGAAAATGGCGCTTAAGCGCTTCAGTATTTCGAAATTTAAACCACTTTTTCACAGAAAAGTTTTGAGTCTTCGAAAAATTTCATTAGAAGTAATTTAAAGCATATTAATTTACGAATACAATAGGTTTACAAATGGCTGGGAATGTGCATATTAACGGCGTGAGTGATATTAAAAAAATACATTTGTGAATTTAAAAAAAAACCGAAATGAACTTTTTCTGATTGTAAAAAGTGTTGTTTTCAAGACGTTTTTGTGGCATTATTTAAAGGACATGTACTCTTAGATACAATAATGTGAGCAAATTTCTGCCAATGTAAATATTAACGACGTGAGAGACACGTCCAAAATTTACACAAATTACGTTCTTGTAATTTTTGAGAAACCAAAGAATAGAGCAATTTATGTCATCTTATAGAATGCATTTAGCACAATCCCTACCAAAAGTTTAAAAAAAAATTGGAGCGGTTTTTGAGAAAATCTTGTTTTTGTAATTTTAAAAATTGCACGCACAATTGTGCGAAAACTACTTAAATTTTCAAAACAAATGTAGATGACATTAATGAAAGATTGTACGTGACAAATTATGGACAACAAATTTTATTTGAAGAAAAAATCTCTATCTTTAATTTTGTGGTTGTAGGAAGACTTCGAAAAAATTAAATTTTTGAAATTTTCAAAAATTCTGAATTAACCGTGAAAATCGCACCTATACCACATTTATAAGTACAATTTATTCTATTCTAATTAGAGATTAAAAAAAATTGGAGCCATTTTAAAGAAAATTTTGAAAATGTCCCAGGGGCTTCATGTAAAGAACCCTCAAAAACTAATTAATTATTTTCAAAATCGCAGAATTTCGACTCAGGCCAAATGGACAAGTGTTTCTTCGAGTTGGAAAAAAATCTTCACATAGTTAGGGCGCTAGTGTTGTTCACATACACCAGACAGACGGACGAGCAGACAGACGGACGTTTCGAAATAAACCACTTTTTCGGTATCAGGGGACCCTAAAACATGTATTTCCGTTGAAATATCGAAATGAATTTTCCGCAGCATTATATAACTTTCCATATGGAACTCAAAATGGAGCATCTAGTGACGAGTTACATTAAGCAAGAATAGGAAATCAAAAATGTCTATGATGGCCAGCACGGTTTCAGGAGTGGTTTCTCATGGGAAAGTCAGGTAATCACACTTTTTCGGGATCTAGCAGATGAAATTGACACGGGTGGGACAGTAGACGCAGTAGTTATAAATTTTGACAAAATGTTCGTTGTCGTACTAGACGATCGGCTAGTAGAGAAATAAACGAATTCAGGCATTGATCACTGAGTGGTGACGTGGATTAGCGAGTTTCTGTGAGACAGAAAACTGAAAGTTCGAATTGGGTTATCTTTCGGAGCAAGCGTTACGAAAGAAATTTGTCAGGGGAGTGTCATTGGACCTCTTCTATTTCTAGCTTTCAACAATAATCTGCCTTTATCTCAAATCTTCGGCTATTTGCACACGACTGCATAATATATCGTAGTATGCATTCGAAGGAAGGTGAAATGCTGCAAAAGGATCTTGATGCGTTGAATTACAGGGCGGAAAATAATTGAATGCCCATAAATTGCCCTTAAAGGAAATCCATCACTTTTGGTAATTGTCATAATTACATAGAAACAAATTACTGTTTAAATAAGCAGAGGTGGATTTACGCATAGGCACAGTAGGCACGTGCCTACGGCGGCAAATTTTCCAAGGGCGGCCAATTTTCAAAGGCGCAAAATTTTCTTCATATTTTCTGAAACAAATGTAGGTTCTCTACAAACTATAACAGCATAAATCATATTTTTATTTTAAAAATGATTTAAACAAGTCTAAAGCCGCCCCCTAAACCTTGGATTTTTAACATAAGGTTGATATTTGTTTATTATATTACAATATATTATTATAATAATTCATTATTTTATTTCTTAATTAAATAGGATTTCTACCGAATGTATACAACTGCGAGAACATAAAATTGATGAAACCATAACTTCGACTGATCGTTTTTGTTGGAAAAGCGATCCAGCTTTGTGGTCTATTAATGAACATACACGTGATTATGTTGCCAAGCGTACAATGATGGCAAAGTTCGTTACTTAACGTCGAATGTTTGAGTATACGCATATCAGTAAAGAAAAAATGCCTCTGAAGCGGCTTGTTTACTCTGCGAGCAATGGAACTGTTTTCTACGGTGTTTGTCGATTGTTTTCAAGCAATTCAGAAGTAAGAACAAAATTATCATCGGAGGCATTCATTGATTGGAAAAATGCGCATACCAAATCAAAAGAACATGAGAATTCTACATGTCATAATACATGCATTAAAAAATAGACAGCGGACTGAAAACCAAGTGAATAAGCAGCTGCTTTAACAAGTTGAAACCGGGGCAACTTATTGGAGGAATGTTCTTGAGCGTGTCATTTTAGTAATAAAAACTCTTGTTTCAAGAGGGCTTCTTTTGAGAGGACATGTCGAAAAATTTGGAAATCATCAAAATGGTAATTACATGATAATTTCGAAATATAAACATTTCTTAGCAGATCACATACAAAAATTTGGTAACCCCGGAAAAGGAAATACATCGTATTTATCCACCACGACGGTTGAAGAACTAATAAGTATATTAGCTAAAGCAGTTAAAGATGAGATTCTCCGAAACATTCGAAGTGCCAAGTATTTTTCCATAATTGTGGACTCTACACCAGACATAGCACACGTGGATCAACTCGCTATAGTTATTAGACATGTGGGAAAAGATGGTACACCAAAAGAGTAATTTTTGGAATTCCTTCCAAACAGGAGGCCATAAATCAAAGGAGATGTTCGACGCTGTATGGAATTTTATGGAGATTAACGAACCGGACATTAATAATTGTCGTGGTCAGTCCTACGACAGCGCGTCAAATATGTCCGGTCTTTACACAGGTCTTCACGCCCGTATGAAAGATGTAAATGCTCTAATTGAATTCATCCCCTGTTCTGCTCATTCTTTAAATTTAGTTGCTACAAATGCAGCTGAATCATGTACTGAAACATGTACTTATTTTCTACTTCTACAAAATTTATATAATTTCTTTAGTGCATCTACATCAAAGTTACTTTCAAATTTAGTAGATGAAGGATCCAGTACATCACCTTTGAAAAGTCTTTCAATTACGCGCTGGTGAGCTCGAGATGATGCATGTCAGGCTCTAAAACATCGTTGGCAAAATGTTTTAGATGCCCTTCAAATTATATCTGATGATTCTACGCAAAAACCGTCAACGCGTGCAGAAGGTAAAGATCTTATTGTTGCTTTAAATCGACTTGAAACTGCTATTATGACCACCGAGGTTTGGGGATTCATTTTAGACCGCTTGAATGCGTCGAACAAACAACTGCAAAAAGTCGATATCGATTTAAGTTCCGTGGTTGGTATTTACACTTCGCTTGTAGAACTTTTAAAAACGAACAGAGACAATTTTGAATTTTTTGAAGAGAAGGGTAAGAAGCTGTCAAATACTGAAACTTACTAATCGGAAAACAAAAGAAAAAGGAAAATAAAAATGCAATGTGTTGAAACTAACGAGAATGCAGTAGTACTGTCCGCACGAGACAAGTTTAAAATCGACACTCATTTGGTTATTGTTGATAAATTACTTGCAGAATTGTATAAGAGACTTGAAACGTATAAAGATGTATATGACAAATTTAAGACTGTCATTAAAATAGAAAAATTATCTTTGATAGATTTGGAAAAAGCAGCGTTATTTTTACGTTCACAATTTCCCCAAGATCTTGAAGAATCGCTTGTTTCTGAGCTTATACATTTAAGTTCGTATTTAAACATTCTTGACGAAGATGTTAAGCCAACGAAACAAGCAGCTTTTTTAACGTGGTTACGGAAAGAATAATTAGAATGTATTTATCCAAACGTTGACATTGCACTTCGAATCTTTTTATGTATTCCGGTGGCCAATTGCACAGCAGAACGTTCATTCTCTTGTTTAAAAAGGATTAAAAATTATTTGCGCTCTACAATGACAGAGTATCGACTGAACTCCTTAGCGTTATTGTGTATCGAAGAAAATTATCTCTGCGTTTTAGATTATACTATAATTATTGATGAATTTGCTCACCAAAAGGCACGTCGCAAAATTTTTTTAATTGTTATTTCAACTGTATAAAAAAACCGTCCAAAAAGTTAAATGTTATATTCTTTGTTTATAATGGTAAATCGAAAATTATAAAAACTGTTACAACGTCGTAATATTCTAATCGTTCAGTTGTTGTAAATAAAAATCTATCATATTAATATTTAATACAAGCTATTTATTTGTCTACTTCATTTTAGTATACCTTATGATTTCAGAAGTATATGAATCTGAAAGAAAGGCCCGTTGACGAAAGAAAACGTTGCAATTCTAGTTGTCATGTTTTAGTTTCCTTTTAATGTTAACGTTTCAGTGTTGAAACGTTAATGTTGAACGTTACTTGCTATGAAGATACAGTTTATCTCCAAAATTAGCTAATCCAAAAAAAATATTTAATTTATGAAAACAATGTGCAAAATGTAATGTTACTTTTAAAGTTAAAACGTTCAAATTAAAGAGGAATTGTTACTGAAGCATTACAATTTGAAATGTAACATTAATTTTAAAAAGGGGGCGGCAAATTTGATGTGCCTACAGGCGGCAAAAATATTAAACCGCCCCTGTAAATAAGGACATTATTCCGAGAGTTTCCTCGTGCAAGTACCTAGGAGTCCACTTGATAGAAAATGAAGCTGGAAAAATCACGTAGATTTTGTTATAGGGAGAGCCTGAAGATATCTTCACTTCTTAATGCGCATCTTAACTAATGGTGCTACAAATGACACAGACATTCCAGTATTAGTTTTCTATTTCCTTTGGTCACGACAAGCTATTCGGACTTGCCTCATACTCTTGCCAACTGCCATCCGTCGCCACCCAAAGTAAATTTTTTTGAAATTTTCTCAATTTTCGGTTCCCTAATAGCAGAACGGAAATAGTATTTTACGAATATTAAAGAACAGTAAAACCTCGTTCTAAATGGAAATTTTTTTGAACAAATTGGAACCGTTTTTACGAAAATGGCTATTAATCGTTATTATAAATTCGACATTTGAAGCTCTCTTCACAGAAAAATTTTGAGTTTTCGAAAAACTTTATCACAAGTCATTTCACACATACTAATTCACACATATAATAGTGTTTACAAATTGGTGGAAATGTGCATATGAACGTCGTGAGAGTTCAACAACAACAACAACAACAACAACAAAATACAATTGTATAATTTTAGAAAAAACAAAAAGTACCCCAAAATGAACTTTACGTCATATTAAAGAGTGCAATTAGCACAATCCCTTCGAAACGTTTGGAGACAAAATTTGGAGCCATTTTTAAGAAAATTGGGTTTTAAGAGTTTCTGAAAATGCGAAAATTTGAGTTAGGAAAATTATTCAGTTTCCAAGAAACTTTATATGACATTATTTAAAGCACAAGTATTCATTAATACAATTATGTTGACCAATGGCCGCTATTATAAATATTAACGACGTGAGAGACACTTCAAAAAATTACCTTTTTGCAATTTTTAATAAAACAAAAGAATAGAGCAATATGGCGTTTATGTAATCTCATAGAGTAAATTGAGCACTATTCCAAGCAAAAGTTTGAAGAAAAAATTTGGAGCCGTTTTTGAGAGAATCTTGTTTTTGTTTTTAAATTTTTTTAAAAATTGCACAAATTGACGCAAATTTGCGCGAAAACTACTAAAATGTTTAAGAAAAAAGAACATGACTTTAATGAAAGAACTCACTATGGAGAATAACTTTTACTTGAAATAAAAATATCTATCTTCAATTTTATAGTTATTGAAAAGCGCCAAAAAATTATACTTTTGAAATTTTCGAAAATTTAGAGTTAACCGTGGAAATTGGGCCTCAGCCACTTTTATAAGTGTGTTACACTATTCATATAAGAAATTTGAAGAATAAATTCGGAGCCTGCTTGAAGAAAATTATGAAAACGTCTGGGGGTCTTCTTGTAAAATACCTCCAAATTTTATAGAATGTTTTTCAAAATCTCATAGCTGTGACTCGAGTCAAATGGACAGGAGTTTCTTCAATTTGGAAACAATCCTACGTATGGTTTAGGCGCTAGAACTGTTCAATGACGGACGGACAGTCGGACGTTTTGCTATCAATTGATTTTTCCGTATCAAGGACCCACAAAAAAGGGATTCTGGCTACAACACGTGTTAGAGGATTTTTCTCTTGATTTAGCAACTAGGTTTATCCACTTTTTCGTTATTGGCGCCAGGCAATGAATTTTTTCTACCGAAAATCCGCTGTTTTACGCGCAGCATAACATAACTTTCCCTATATTACGTAAATACGTATGCATATGGGAAAGTAAAAATTCAGAGGCATCAAGTTTTTTTGGGGATTAAAAAATTGGAGGTGATGGCGCAATTCTGACCTCAGACTCGGATTCAGAGCATTGAAATACATGGAGAAACATGTGTCAAGTCTTTGGATCTGGTTACTTTTTTTGTGTGTGCCTGTGTACTTGTATGAATTACAGTTTGTTTATAATATCACAAACATGTGTATTTTTGATCACATTTGAAAGAAATGAAAAAGGGGCATTTGTTGAAAAGCTGTACCTTGCTTGATAATTGGATGAGAAAAATTTTTCATACAAAAGTTGTAGATAATGTTATCCTCTTTAAAACCGAATTTAATAATCATCATTTTTCTTCAGGACTTAAGGTGAAAAAATGTATGGAAATAAAAAAGGAAAAAGACAGAAAAACTGTTTTCGAGCCTCCCAGAGTTAGCACAGGGTCTAGGAGGTGGAAACATGGGGTTTTAACTAGAGCCTGGATAAATACTACATATCCAAAGAATAACTTTTCTTTAGGTAACCCTCCTTTTGCAGTACCTACGGACTGGAATTGTAAATTCTGCAAAAGATCTATATGGCTTCCATTAGCAACTCCACGAATAAGCTCCATTTGTATGAATACAGTGGGTATTGCATGGGTATATTGTTTGTTTTGACGTATGTGTGTGAGTGTTTTGTGTCATCGTATACATCACTGACTTATGCTGAGGAAATTATAATGAAAACAACTTCCTAGTGCTAAGTTCAGTTTTGAAGAATGACATGTCGTGTTTTCAAATATGACGAACTAAACGGAATTTTAATGATGAAATTTCACGCGCAGGTTACTGCTGATTTACTGTGTGGAAACGTAAGTAAATGAGAGTCTGGGCATTAAGTCGTTCAAAAATACGTTATCATGGTGATCGACGATGTTATCACCAAGAGTCATATGCTTGTCGTACAGTGTGCGCGATAACAGAGGAAATAAACTGAAGCGAGGAGGTCTCCAGTTATTCAGTGTGAATATTGGGCCCACGCCTAGATCATCGCATTCCACACTTCATGATCAAGGTGAGATTCGCAGTAATTAGGCGCCTGCGCCAGAGTATGGCGAGTGCTGTGCGAGTTTAAATATGTTATTTTTCTTTCTCTTCTCGAAGAACTTCTAACAAAATCCTACCTTATTCAAATTTACAATTAATTTTCTTTTATTTATTCTTACAAAATGTTTTAAAACATTATTTTCCATGGATCAAATGGATATTGTATTGTTCAAATTCATAATGTATTAATAATCTTAATCATTTGAATATTGACACTCGGCTTGACTATTAAATATCTATATTCGTAATTGAATTTTTGAGTAAGATTATATTTTTTTGAGACAGTTAAATCATATTCAATATAGAGAAAAAGAGTCATATAGAGAATGGAACTGGTTCCAGTTGTAGCGTGTTTACACTACAACGCATATTTTCGCAATTTAAATGCACCATCTGGACCCATACGAAAATTTTGTGTTTTGCAAATAATTGATTTAAAATTGAAAATAACTTCATAATGGAATCCAATTTCCTTAAATGTGAGATGCATTATGGCTGATTTTAGGCGGTAATAAACATCCTACTGCTAAGCGTTGAGATTAAATTGTACAGAAACCCATAGTCATTTAATTTCTGGTTGAATATTATTCCTTTAATTTCATTTTACATAGAATTCGAGTTTCTACTTGTTTCGGATCACCCATGCTTGCTACCAAGTGGGGGCACCCAAAAGAGTCTAAAACTAGTGGTGCAACAGAATGGCACAGACATTCCCGTATTCGCTTTCTATTTCCATTGCTCACGGCTAGCTATTCAGACTTACCACACACTCTTGCCAGCTGCCATTTATCGCCGATCAGAGTAAATTCTTTTTGAAATTTTCTTAATTTTTCAACTTCCTAATCGTAGATCGGAACTATTATTTTAAGAATATTAAAGAACAATGAAACATCGTCCTAAATGGTGATTTTCTTTAAAAAAAATCGAGTCGTTTTAAAGAAAATGGCACTTAAGCGCAATAGTAAATTCGAATTTTGAACCTCTTTACAAAGCAAATTATTGATTTTTCGAAAAAAAACTTAATGTGGCGTCATTTCAAGCACGTCCAGTCAAAAATGCAATAATGTTTACAAATCACTGGAAATGTGCATATCAAAGGGGTGAAAGATATTTCAAAAAAATTACATTTGTGTGATTTTTGAAAAAACAAGTGAATATAGCAAAATTAATTCTATTCCATCGTAAACAGTTCAATTAACACTAACTGTTGAAAAAGTTGGAAGAAAAAAATTGAGAAACTGGCCTTTGAGCGTTTCTGAAAATGCGGAATTTTGAGCACATTTGCACGGAAAACTTGCGTTTTTCGGAGATTTTATCTGATTTTACTGAAATCACATGTACTCATAAATATAATAATGTGAAGAAATTGCCGTCAATATAACTACTAACATCGTGAGACACAAGTAAGAAATAACATTTTTGTCATTTTGAAAAAAATAAAAGAATAGAGCAATATGGCGTTTACGTAATCTTGTAGAGTGCATTTAGTACTATCACTACCAAACGTTTAAAGAAAAATTTGGGGCCGTTTTTGAGTAAATCTAGTCTTTGTATTTTTTTAAAATGACACATATTGCTTGAAGACTGCTAAATTATATATATATATATATATATATATATATATATATATATATATATATATATATATATATATGACTTTAATGAAAGAACTCACTATGGAGAATAAATTTTATTTGAAGAGAAAAATCTCTATCTTTTATTTTGTAGTGTGTAAACCAAAGACTAAGGAAAAGGTCAGGCCAAGGAGCGTAAAAATCCTCAGATCGCTTTCTCGTGCACTCGCGCTCCCCGAACTGGCGTTATTTCTTGATCCATCAGATGTGTCCGTGGCGTACACGGGGTGCATATTCAGTATTTCATGTGGCAATTATATACCTACGCTGGCGGGTGGTTTGTAGGTCTGTGTACGTGAGTGTGCGTGCGTGTGAGTTGTGTGTCCCATGGGCTACCTCAGGCGTCCTAATTGATAGATCTGAAATGGTCTCAGGACTACATGATGTTCGGGAAGCACTAACGGTTTCCTTACTACGAAAGGTTTCCGGGAGGGAGACCTCGTAGGTTGGAGCCAAGAACTTGGTGCATTACCTGGGAGGACACCGGACGCCGAAGAGTGCGCCTGTTCGACGCTCATTTGTTTCAAAATGACTTCACATACATCGATATTGCTGCAATATCGTGAATATTGAAAGTCATTAAAACGAGAATCTATATTCCTCGTAAAATATTTTTCGATTATCTGGAGGTTGTGCTACCAACCCAAGCACAACCTTCACTGACTTCCACAATAAAATTAGTTATGTTAAAGCAGCACGTACTTTCTCACCGTATTTTCACACAAAATTTAAGCGAAAAGTACTCAAATTTTCGAAAAATTGTAAATTCACCGTATTTCGAAATCTATTTCTAAGGAGCGGATTTCAATAACGGAAAAAATCTCAATCTTTAATATTTTAGTTGTAGAAAGACTCTGAAAAATGTTGAACTTTTGCAATTTTCGGAAAATCAGGGTTTTCAACAAACATGAGACACCTGCACCATTCTCCCAAACGTTCTTCACACTATACAACAACAAAAATTAATTGAAAACAATTGGATAATTTTTTGAAATAACAGTTTGAAATTCAAAGGGCCGCAAAAGTCAGCTAGATCGACTGAGGAATATCAATTTTGGACGGTTTGGCTGCTAGCCTTGTTCACAGATGGACAGACGAACGGACGGATGGACAGACGTTTTGTCGTCATTCAATTTTCCGCTATCAAGGACCCACAAAACATGGATTGTGGCCACACCACGTGCTTGAGGACTTTTTTCCAAATTCAGCAACCGGATTTTCATTACCAGGACTCTTATTACAGAGTTTTTCTGCCGAAAATTCGCCGTTTTCCGCTCAGCATTATACAACTTTGTCTTTACTCCGTAACGAGAAAGTAAAAACAACGTTTTAAAAATAAGTCAATTTTATTTACACATATTCATTATAAGCAATCTACACAAAAATGACAATCCGAAAAAAAAACGAAAAAAAAAACAAACACGGATCATACCTTACACACAACAAATAATGGAGGTAAATGCACATGCTGTTTGTTAACCAAATGTAATTTGCAATACCTCACAACACCACATCAGGCCTGCAAAAAGAAGTGTTCAAAAGAAAAGGAAATTGGTCAAGCATATAGTACTTGAAACAAAATATACTTCTGGTAACAGTCTATTCCAAAGATGAAAAACAATGCTCAGATTTAGTTAACTAAAATGTTTTTAAATTTTGAATTTATTGTGATGATTATTTTACAATGTTAGCAAACTCATTGCTTGTAATACTCATCAATAGTTTTATTACTAGTAAATTGTGAATATTATATGTATTGTATAAGAAAATGAAAACTACCAAGACATGCCAGAGCTAGACAATTTTGGGCCTAGGGCAATGCTAAAGTGTAACCCCCCAAAAAATTAAAAATGTGAATGTTATCTCTAGAAATTGTAAGAGTTATTATTTCAACAAATAACAAAAATTACAACGTTTAAGCTGGAAAAATTTTGGGAAATATATTTTAAATAATAGTTTTTGGTAACAGTATTTACAGATCAAATAATACAATTTCCACAGCAAGCTTAAAGCGCTTAAAAAAATTGTAGTGTTCAGTTAGTGTTTAATAAAATCACTTGTAATTCTACATGAAATAATAAATAAGAATATCAGTAGAACCTATTTTATATTAGCGTCACTTGATTTATTTCCTAGGAACCTACCTTATAATAATGTCTATAATGAACTATTGAAATACTAATGAACTATTGAAAAATTAATTGGAAATGTTCTGAAATATCAGATTACTGTACTGTGGCTTATAAAATTAAAATAACGATTTTCTCATGTTATAATTTCTTTCTCAATTTTTTACTAATTTTTCCCCATTAGTTCCATCATTGTTCCCCTTGACTTGTGGGGCTCCGGGCAAATGACCAGTCTACCCATGCCTAGCGCCGGCACTGCTCCAAGTCATGTACTATCAAGTTAATACAAGAAAATAAATCATTCAATTATTGTTGTCATAAAAAACACATTATGAAGGTTATATCCCATTGTACTCTTATAACAAATAAAACATAAAAATAATAAATTTAATTTTTTTCAGATGCCTCAATACATTTATGCACTGCTATCTGTACTCCTTATCTTGGGGACAACAGAAGCAGCAAAAATACTTGCACTGCAAACATTTCCAGGCAAAAGCCATATAGGTGCTTTCCAGCCACTCTTTGAAGAACTTGCTCGAAGAGGGCATGAAGTTACATTTGTTTCAGCATTCCCAAAGAATACAAAGCTTGCAAATTACACTGAAATTATTCTTGAAGATACTCTCCCATCAAAAGGTATTAAATTAATTATTTTGTATATTTTTCAATTTTTAAATAAAAGTTTAAAAATGATTTAAAATGAATTTCTCTTATAGATTCAAAGGAATGGAACTTCTTTGAAATCAGAAAAGTGCCCATCTTCATACGTTTGTTTTTTATGAAGCAAATAATGATTGAAAGTTGTGAAAAAACACTTGTACAACCAAACATGCAAAAACTTATCCATAGCACAGATCTTGATTTTGATCTTATCATTTATGAATCATTCATGACACAATGCACGTATGGATTATTACACAAATTTAAAGCTCCTTCTATTCAAATTATTCCAAACACTTTGCTGGATTGGATAACTGATTCTGCTGGGAATCCTAATACATGGTCATATGTTCCAAGTCCTCATGGTCATAGTGAAGACATGGATTTTCTATCACGGATGATTAATTTTGTTCGGGGCAGCTACATGAAATTTTGCAAAACTTTTTTGTTTGAACCATCAATGGATGCTGTTATGAGAAAACATTTCCCAGATCCAGATTCTATTCCAAGCATTCCGGAATTGGAAAACAATGCTTCTTTTCTTTTCCTTCACACTCATCCAATCCTCAATCATCCTAGACCACTTACTCCTAACACAATTGAAGTGGCAGGACTGCATGTAAAACCTACAAATAACATTCCACAGGTAAGACATTCATATTTAACTTTGAAAAAAATACTAGTCCTCATAATGAGTTAAGAGGCAGATTTAAACTTCTTTAAGAACTTTATAATCCTATTTTTAAATAATTTTTAACATCACTTCATTACAGATTTTAATAATAACTCACTGATATATTAATTCCTAGGATCTTAAGAAGTTTTTAGACGATGCTCCTGAAGGCGTTATTTACTTCAGTTTAGGTTCGAATGTGCGGAGTGTAGATATGCCAGAAATAATGCGCAATGCACTGCTGAAGTCCTTCTCCAAGTTAAAACAGAAAGTGCTGTGGAAATGGGAAGCTGATACACTTCCTGGGCAACCCAAAAATGTCCGGGTTAGTAAATGGCTCCCACAACAAGATATTTTGGGTACGTTAATGTGAAGAAATGATCAATTTTCATTTTTAAGAACATCTAACACTAAATCAGGTGTATTATTTGTATATTATCTGTTGTTTTACACTTCTAAAGGGACTTTCTTTTTGTGAAAGGAATTCAGAAGATAAACTCATTAATATTGATACAACGTAAAGTTATTATGTAATGATGTAAAAGAACTCATGGAATTTGGTTTGTTTTGATTTTTAAATAATACAGCACATCCCAATGTAAAACTTTTCATAACACATGGTGGACTTATGAGCCTTCAAGAAGCTGTTTATTTTGGAGTTCCTCTCATTGCTATACCAGTAGCAGCAGATCAGGAATTTAATGCAGACGTAGCTCAGAACAGAGGGCTTGGTGTTGTTTTAGAAATCCAAAATATCACTGAAAGATCTTTAGATTGGGCACTTAATGAAGTACTTCAAGAGCCACGGTAATGTTTGCTGTCCAAATGTGATGTTGGAGATTATAAACCCTAGATTATTGATAATAAAATTGTATTATTTGTTGTAATTTTCTAGGTTCCATGAAACTGCAAAGGAGGTATCTAAAATATTCCATGACCAACCTCAAACACCTATGGACCGTGCAATCTATTGGATTGAATATACCATTCGTCACAAGGGTGCACCTCATTTTCGCTCAGCTGCTGCTAATCTTAATGTATTTCAGTATTATCTCCTGGATGTTATTGCTGTGCTTCTACTAACTACATTGGTCTCAGTTATTATTTTGGTATTTGCTGTTCGACAATTCTTTAGAGTCTTATGTGCTAGAAAAAATATACATACAAGGAATAATACATCAGTACACAAGAAAAAGAACTAAAAATGTCTTGATAAAATATTGATGATATAACTTTAATTGTAATAATTTATAATATACTTCCACATTTACTCAGAAGCATAAATGAATTTGCATTAATTTTTCAGAACCCTCAGGATTTTATTACTGACTGTTAATTTTATCTTATACAGTCAAACTATTTATAATGATATCAGTTTGTATGAAATTCTGGGTCTAAAAATGTTAGGTTTCAGCCAAATCCCATATAATGCCTTAAGTGAAAAAACTGTTAATTACAACATTGCTTATTATGGCAGATCGCCTTGAGAAACATTTAGATTTAGATTTATTTAGTCAAAAAAAAAACAGTAAAAACTGTATGTGACTTATGGAAGAGAAGATTATCTGCGCACATTTTCTTGAGTTACAGAACCCCTCCCATCATTTTAACTATAAACTGTTGAAAGATGAGTAAAAGTTTAAAATAAATAAATAAAAATAAATTTTAAAAAATCCCGAGATTAGCAATATTTGAAAAAAAATAGACATTTTCATTTTCTAATTATATAAAACTTATTTGCATTAGTAAACGAATTGCAAGTATGATTTTTCTGCATTTCTAACAGAATAGTAACTTGCCCTTACCTCTACTCCTAACATTACAAGCAAAGGAGAGTTCAACAAAATGTGCGCATAGTGAAGCTACATATACATTTACATTTACATTTACATTTACATTTCTTCCTTTGGTTGGAAGGAACTGTATCAGTTATGACCAACTGTTAATACAACTCCTGTTACAATTCAGTAGTATCTGTAATCCTTATTTGTACAAAAATTAAGTGTAGCTATTGCTCACACAGAGGCTCTACTTAAGCGTCGAACACTGCTAAATTCTCAGAAACGGTGGTGTGTCATTCATTCCAAATCAGTCCAGCAGTTGGTAAGTCTCGAAACACATCTGTATATTGAAACAATGTGTTAAAAGGAGAGAAAAGTGTTTACAATTGAATAAAAAACCTCACGTTATATTTTTATATTGGTATTATATAAGTAAAATTGAAAAAATAATTATTGTTAATAAATTTTCTATTTTTATTTTCTATCTAATTCCGTCTTAATCTTCACTTTCTAAATTATTTTAATTTCTGTGAGTGCAAAAGATATAAAATAGGCTAAACTTATGTAACCAGTTTCACCAAGTCCTTTATAATGATCAAAATGCTCGGTGCAGTTCAGGGTCATTAAAATGGTTTTGAATGTATATATTAGATAATTTTTTTGACTAAATAGTCAAATCACTACAGTACATACAACTTTAATACTTATTTCATTAATATTCTCTATTATTTAATATTCAAACATTACACTGATCAACACTCATTTTGGTGCCTCAGATATTAACTTTCTCCTGGATATTTCGATGTCACTGATTTCAAAAAGTGCATTAGTTTTGACTTATGAGCTCTAGCTTTGGAAATACAGAATTATCATTATATACTCCACTTCTACACTGTGTTCTAGAATTTGGGAGCATCAATGGCATGTGGACTTAAAATATTTACTATTGTACTTGTGTTAATTTGTTGTAAAATAAAAAAAAAATATTTTTTTAAATGAAATATATAAAGTAGATAAATGTAAAACACATAATTTCTTATCAAAATATTTTAAAAGTTCACAAAATCAACCATTCCAAATCATTCAAACATCCTAAAAGATTTTTTAAATAGACTTTTTTGAGTGGGGGGCGGATCCAGAGATGAATTTTGGGAGGATGGGAATTTGTGTGCGTGTATGTGTGTGTGTGTGTGTATGTATGTATGTATCTATGTAAAAAAAAGATAATATAAATTATAAACAAAGTATATTATTTATAATAATATATCCTTTTAACATAATTAAAATATTAAATTTCATATTTAATAAATACTTTATGGGTTTAAGTTAAAAATAGTACTAATTTGTTATTAAAATCATTGAATTCAAAGCTGCAAAACGACAAAGGATTAGGGTATTATATTTTTCATTCTATGATACAGATAATGTAAGTAAATACCTAGGATGTTGATTTAAAAATTAAACCTATTTTTTGTATTTATTTGATAATTTTGGCGATATTTTAGGCCATCAAAATCCTCCACTTAATTATTATATTTCTCCACTTTGTGGTCACTATACAAATGGCCGATTGAGTCGAATGTGATCGGTACATTTAGATAGTTTTGTTATTCAAAATGTTTTGGACGAATGTATCAAATTACAGATTATGTAGAATGACGCGTGGTAAACTCAGCTAATGCTGCGATACGATTTTATTAGTTTTAATGATTATCCCCAAATATTTTCAGGGAGTAGAGAGAAAGCTGTGTAATGCTGCGGTAAAAAAATGCGAATTTTCGGCAGAAAAACTATTATTACAGGGCCCTGGTAATGAAAAAGTGGATAAATCCAGTTGCTAAATTTTGAAAAAATACTCCTTGGTGTAGCAAGAACCTGTTTTGTGGGACCTTGAAACCGGAAAATCGAATGATGTCTAAACGTCTGTCAGTCTTTTATCAACGCTAGCGCATAAACCGACCAGTCGATTTTCCCCAAAAAATTTTCGTAGTACGTAATATACAATGGAAGCGCCAACCATTCCATCCCCAACGTCTGTACAAATTTCTTATTCAAGCCTATCTCGATATGCAAAGGAGGGCGGATAATTTTCTCTCGAGCAACTAAAGGTAAATTGATCAAATTGTTTTTCCCTACAATTATATCTTTCTTCAGATGACAAGTTTTGTTTTCAACCAATGTTCACTTTCGGCTCTGCTGTCTCTCAGAAATACAAAGCAGGGATAGTTTGTGTAGCCACTTTGTTGACCAAGAAGATTCATCTTCAGATCAACACAAATTGCGCACTGATGATCATAATACTTTAATAATAACTTAATAATACATTATGTGGTACAGACAGCACAATTGTTGTTTTTCATCTGTCGTTAAGAGCAGATTGATCTCTAATATATTCCGCCGGAAGTCAGCAACGGAGCGGCAGAAATTGTACCTAATAAGATTCCCTAGAGGGCCGTAGTGGTGCGCAAGATACAATTCTTTAGCAATAGCAATGTACTGTAAAATAAAATGAGAGGAAATTATAGTTTTGTATTAAAATTAGAATGAATTACATTAAAAATAATAATCTTTAATGCCGTATTTTATATAAATTTCACCTTTTCCTTTTTCATAAGGATTGGATATGAAGGAAGCCCGGGCAACCGCGGGGATTTTGCAGTGGCTCGTGAACAAACGTCCAGAATAGGAAAGCATATCACTGCACAGCGGCGGAACAAACACGAAAAGCTTCTCTCAACACTGTAGCTTGTTGCTGGAATTGTAGCAGCTCAGGAAAATAGTCTGCGGAAAAAGCGGTTAAGAATTAGACTTTTCACCAGAAAACTCAATTCTTATAAAAAACACTTAATTGAATTGTGAAGGTGCAATGTTCGTTGAAATCCCTGATTTTTCGAAAATTTAAAAAAATTGAAGTTTTTCGGCATCTTACTACAATTACAATTGGGCAGATACATTTTTCCTATAATGAAATGTGTTCATCAAAAACAGATTTTCATATAAGGCCATGTTGACTTTTTCCAAAGTAAGAGTATTTTTTTGTGTAATTCGGCGTCAAACATAGTCACCCATTTCTAATTTCCTAGGATTTGTGAAGGTAATATGAGACGTGATTCCGGGCAGTTGGGTGCTACGTAAGTTAGTATTTGTATTTTATTTCATATTTCTTTGCTCATTTCTTACATTCGAACTTTTGTTATATATTTACAAATTAATCTTTTAAAAACCGCAGAAAAGCTCTTCTAACGAAAATAATTCACTTTTTTCCCGAAGAAAAATTAACACAGAAATAACTAGGGGTGCTACAGAATGGGACAGACGTATTAGTATTAGTTCTCTATTTCCTTTTTGTCTTTTCTAGCTATTCGATCATGCTCCTGCCGACTGTTATCTATCGCCGCCCAAAATACATTTTCTTTTAAAAAATCTTAATTTTTAGGTTTCCTAATTGTAGAGCGGAAATATTACTTTAAGGTTATTAAAGAACAGTAAAACCTCATCCTAAATGGCAATTTTCTTGAAAAATTTGGAGCCGTCTTTAAGAAAATGGCGCTTAAGCGCTTCAGTATTTCGAAATTTAAACCACTTTTTCACAGAAAAGTTTTGAGTCTTCGAAAAATTTCATTAGAAGTAATTTAAAGCATATTAATTTACGAATACAATAGGTTTACAAATGGCTGGGAATGTGCATATTAACGGCGTGAGTGATATTAAAAAAATACATTTGTGAATTTAAAAAAAAACCGAAATGAACTTTTTCTGATTGTAAAAAGTGTTGTTTTCAAGACGTTTTTGTGGCATTATTTAAAGGACATGTACTCTTAGATACAATAATGTGAGCAAATTTCTGCCAATGTAAATATTAACGACGTGAGAGACACGTCCAAAATTTACACAAATTACGTTCTTGTAATTTTTGAGAAACCAAAGAATAGAGCAATTTATGTCATCTTATAGAATGCATTTAGCACAATCCCTACCAAAAGTTTAAAAAAAAATTGGAGCGGTTTTTGAGAAAATCTTGTTTTTGTAATTTTAAAAATTGCACGCACAATTGTGCGAAAACTACTTAAATTTTCAAAACAAATGTAGATGACATTAATGAAAGATTGTACGTGACAAATTATGGACAACAAATTTTATTTGAAGAAAAAATCTCTATCTTTAATTTTGTGGTTGTAGGAAGACTTCGAAAAAATTAAATTTTTGAAATTTTCAAAAATTCTGAATTAACCGTGAAAATCGCACCTATACCACATTTATAAGTACAATTTATTCTATTCTAATTAGAGATTAAAAAAAATTGGAGCCATTTTAAAGAAAATTTTGAAAATGTCCCAGGGGCTTCATGTAAAGAACCCTCAAAAACTAATTAATTATTTTCAAAATCGCAGAATTTCGACTCAGGCCAAATGGACAAGTGTTTCTTCGAGTTGGAAAAAAATCTTCACATAGTTAGGGCGCTAGTGTTGTTCACATACACCAGACAGACGGACGAGCAGACAGACGGACGTTTCGAAATAAACCACTTTTTCGGTATCAGGGGACCCTAAAACATGTATTTCCGTTGAAATATCGAAATGAATTTTCCGCAGCATTATATAACTTTCCATATGGAACTCAAAATGGAGCATCTAGTGACGAGTTACATTAAGCAAGAATAGGAAATCAAAAATGTCTATGATGGCCAGCACGGTTTCAGGAGTGGTTTCTCATGGGAAAGTCAGGTAATCACACTTTTTCGGGATCTAGCAGATGAAATTGACACGGGTGGGACAGTAGACGCAGTAGTTATAAATTTTGACAAAATGTTCGTTGTCGTACTAGACGATCGGCTAGTAGAGAAATAAACGAATTCAGGCATTGATCACTGAGTGGTGACGTGGATTAGCGAGTTTCTGTGAGACAGAAAACTGAAAGTTCGAATTGGGTTATCTTTCGGAGCAAGCGTTACGAAAGAAATTTGTCAGGGGAGTGTCATTGGACCTCTTCTATTTCTAGCTTTCAACAATAATCTGCCTTTATCTCAAATCTTCGGCTATTTGCACACGACTGCATAATATATCGTAGTATGCATTCGAAGGAAGGTGAAATGCTGCAAAAGGATCTTGATGCGTTGAATTACAGGGCGGAAAATAATTGAATGCCCATAAATTGCCCTTAAAGGAAATCCATCACTTTTGGTAATTGTCATAATTACATAGAAACAAATTACTGTTTAAATAAGCAGAGGTGGATTTACGCATAGGCACAGTAGGCACGTGCCTACGGCGGCAAATTTTCCAAGGGCGGCCAATTTTCAAAGGCGCAAAATTTTCTTCATATTTTCTGAAACAAATGTAGGTTCTCTACAAACTATAACAGCATAAATCATATTTTTATTTTAAAAATGATTTAAACAAGTCTAAAGCCGCCCCCTAAACCTTGGATTTTTAACATAAGGTTGATATTTGTTTATTATATTACAATATATTATTATAATAATTCATTATTTTATTTCTTAATTAAATAGGATTTCTACCGAATGTATACAACTGCGAGAACATAAAATTGATGAAACCATAACTTCGACTGATCGTTTTTGTTGGAAAAGCGATCCAGCTTTGTGGTCTATTAATGAACATACACGTGATTATGTTGCCAAGCGTACAATGATGGCAAAGTTCGTTACTTAACGTCGAATGTTTGAGTATACGCATATCAGTAAAGAAAAAATGCCTCTGAAGCGGCTTGTTTACTCTGCGAGCAATGGAACTGTTTTCTACGGTGTTTGTCGATTGTTTTCAAGCAATTCAGAAGTAAGAACAAAATTATCATCGGAGGCATTCATTGATTGGAAAAATGCGCATACCAAATCAAAAGAACATGAGAATTCTACATGTCATAATACATGCATTAAAAAATAGACAGCGGACTGAAAACCAAGTGAATAAGCAGCTGCTTTAACAAGTTGAAACCGGGGCAACTTATTGGAGGAATGTTCTTGAGCGTGTCATTTTAGTAATAAAAACTCTTGTTTCAAGAGGGCTTCTTTTGAGAGGACATGTCGAAAAATTTGGAAATCATCAAAATGGTAATTACATGATAATTTCGAAATATAAACATTTCTTAGCAGATCACATACAAAAATTTGGTAACCCCGGAAAAGGAAATACATCGTATTTATCCACCACGACGGTTGAAGAACTAATAAGTATATTAGCTAAAGCAGTTAAAGATGAGATTCTCCGAAACATTCGAAGTGCCAAGTATTTTTCCATAATTGTGGACTCTACACCAGACATAGCACACGTGGATCAACTCGCTATAGTTATTAGACATGTGGGAAAAGATGGTACACCAAAAGAGTAATTTTTGGAATTCCTTCCAAACAGGAGGCCATAAATCAAAGGAGATGTTCGACGCTGTATGGAATTTTATGGAGATTAACGAACCGGACATTAATAATTGTCGTGGTCAGTCCTACGACAGCGCGTCAAATATGTCCGGTCTTTACACAGGTCTTCACGCCCGTATGAAAGATGTAAATGCTCTAATTGAATTCATCCCCTGTTCTGCTCATTCTTTAAATTTAGTTGCTACAAATGCAGCTGAATCATGTACTGAAACATGTACTTATTTTCTACTTCTACAAAATTTATATAATTTCTTTAGTGCATCTACATCAAAGTTACTTTCAAATTTAGTAGATGAAGGATCCAGTACATCACCTTTGAAAAGTCTTTCAATTACGCGCTGGTGAGCTCGAGATGATGCATGTCAGGCTCTAAAACATCGTTGGCAAAATGTTTTAGATGCCCTTCAAATTATATCTGATGATTCTACGCAAAAACCGTCAACGCGTGCAGAAGGTAAAGATCTTATTGTTGCTTTAAATCGACTTGAAACTGCTATTATGACCACCGAGGTTTGGGGATTCATTTTAGACCGCTTGAATGCGTCGAACAAACAACTGCAAAAAGTCGATATCGATTTAAGTTCCGTGGTTGGTATTTACACTTCGCTTGTAGAACTTTTAAAAACGAACAGAGACAATTTTGAATTTTTTGAAGAGAAGGGTAAGAAGCTGTCAAATACTGAAACTTACTAATCGGAAAACAAAAGAAAAAGGAAAATAAAAATGCAATGTGTTGAAACTAACGAGAATGCAGTAGTACTGTCCGCACGAGACAAGTTTAAAATCGACACTCATTTGGTTATTGTTGATAAATTACTTGCAGAATTGTATAAGAGACTTGAAACGTATAAAGATGTATATGACAAATTTAAGACTGTCATTAAAATAGAAAAATTATCTTTGATAGATTTGGAAAAAGCAGCGTTATTTTTACGTTCACAATTTCCCCAAGATCTTGAAGAATCGCTTGTTTCTGAGCTTATACATTTAAGTTCGTATTTAAACATTCTTGACGAAGATGTTAAGCCAACGAAACAAGCAGCTTTTTTAACGTGGTTACGGAAAGAATAATTAGAATGTATTTATCCAAACGTTGACATTGCACTTCGAATCTTTTTATGTATTCCGGTGGCCAATTGCACAGCAGAACGTTCATTCTCTTGTTTAAAAAGGATTAAAAATTATTTGCGCTCTACAATGACAGAGTATCGACTGAACTCCTTAGCGTTATTGTGTATCGAAGAAAATTATCTCTGCGTTTTAGATTATACTATAATTATTGATGAATTTGCTCACCAAAAGGCACGTCGCAAAATTTTTTTAATTGTTATTTCAACTGTATAAAAAAACCGTCCAAAAAGTTAAATGTTATATTCTTTGTTTATAATGGTAAATCGAAAATTATAAAAACTGTTACAACGTCGTAATATTCTAATCGTTCAGTTGTTGTAAATAAAAATCTATCATATTAATATTTAATACAAGCTATTTATTTGTCTACTTCATTTTAGTATACCTTATGATTTCAGAAGTATATGAATCTGAAAGAAAGGCCCGTTGACGAAAGAAAACGTTGCAATTCTAGTTGTCATGTTTTAGTTTCCTTTTAATGTTAACGTTTCAGTGTTGAAACGTTAATGTTGAACGTTACTTGCTATGAAGATACAGTTTATCTCCAAAATTAGCTAATCCAAAAAAAATATTTAATTTATGAAAACAATGTGCAAAATGTAATGTTACTTTTAAAGTTAAAACGTTCAAATTAAAGAGGAATTGTTACTGAAGCATTACAATTTGAAATGTAACATTAATTTTAAAAAGGGGGCGGCAAATTTGATGTGCCTACAGGCGGCAAAAATATTAAACCGCCCCTGTAAATAAGGACATTATTCCGAGAGTTTCCTCGTGCAAGTACCTAGGAGTCCACTTGATAGAAAATGAAGCTGGAAAAATCACGTAGATTTTGTTATAGGGAGAGCCTGAAGATATCTTCACTTCTTAATGCGCATCTTAACTAATGGTGCTACAAATGACACAGACATTCCAGTATTAGTTTTCTATTTCCTTTGGTCACGACAAGCTATTCGGACTTGCCTCATACTCTTGCCAACTGCCATCCGTCGCCACCCAAAGTAAATTTTTTTGAAATTTTCTCAATTTTCGGTTCCCTAATAGCAGAACGGAAATAGTATTTTACGAATATTAAAGAACAGTAAAACCTCGTTCTAAATGGAAATTTTTTTGAACAAATTGGAACCGTTTTTACGAAAATGGCTATTAATCGTTATTATAAATTCGACATTTGAAGCTCTCTTCACAGAAAAATTTTGAGTTTTCGAAAAACTTTATCACAAGTCATTTCACACATACTAATTCACACATATAATAGTGTTTACAAATTGGTGGAAATGTGCATATGAACGTCGTGAGAGTTCAACAACAACAACAACAACAACAACAAAATACAATTGTATAATTTTAGAAAAAACAAAAAGTACCCCAAAATGAACTTTACGTCATATTAAAGAGTGCAATTAGCACAATCCCTTCGAAACGTTTGGAGACAAAATTTGGAGCCATTTTTAAGAAAATTGGGTTTTAAGAGTTTCTGAAAATGCGAAAATTTGAGTTAGGAAAATTATTCAGTTTCCAAGAAACTTTATATGACATTATTTAAAGCACAAGTATTCATTAATACAATTATGTTGACCAATGGCCGCTATTATAAATATTAACGACGTGAGAGACACTTCAAAAAATTACCTTTTTGCAATTTTTAATAAAACAAAAGAATAGAGCAATA
>JAZDUA010000284.1:0-187500 GCA_038098605.1 Gryllus longicercus
GTCGCTCCTTGATTACACAATTTCT
The DNA here is from genome assembly GCA_038098605.1 of Gryllus longicercus. Taxonomy (NCBI): domain Eukaryota; kingdom Metazoa; phylum Arthropoda; class Insecta; order Orthoptera; family Gryllidae; genus Gryllus; species Gryllus longicercus. Next base: position 26 of record JAZDUA010000284.1, read on the forward strand.
CGCTTGTGTCAAACTGAAGAGGTCAGCAACAAATTATATTGATCCCTATGTAGCAAGTTTACGAACATATTCAACACCCCCTCCCAAAAATATAAAATATTCTCAAGATTCATCAGATAGGCATTAATTCAATTCAATTATTTTTTTACCCCAATTCTCGAGTTCTTCAGTCACCAAATAACCATTCATATCTACTCGTATCTTATCTTTCCCAATTAAATTCACTATTTACATAGTACGTGTAGCTAAATTCATTCCCAATAAATTTAATTGATGAATTTTTGAAAATCTCTCCCCGCCGGGATTCGAACCCTAGAACCTCTCGTTCAAATATAATGCAGCTAGAGATATGGTTGACTGGTTGACGCAATCTTACGAGATAGACGCATGTGATTGTGCTCCTTGCATTTTTGTTGCTTATCTACTACTGATAACGATTTGACTGTTTTAGTGTGTTTAAGTGTTTTCATTACTAGTTGTCGTTTAGCTGGAAATATATTTTCGACGTTTTTTTCTATGGACGAGGCAGACCAGCAGATTACGGATTTTAAACGGTTACTGAAACTTATCGAACTTCAGATTTACGAGTGGGTGATAAGTGGCCCAACCTGCATGCGCCAGATCCCCCAGCGGGCCTGGCTCAGCGACCTGCAGAGCCTCTGGCCATGGAGAGGAATGCGCATTGCTGCAGCGCCGCCGCTGTCACTTACTGAGCTTCGTAAAGGCCGAAGCCCTTCGCGCCTCCGCAACGCGATTTCCCGGCTTCTCCTCGCTCCCCCCCCTCCCCCTCCCCCCTCCACGCCCAGACACCCACACCCGCATCGCGCACTGTAAACCAACGATTCTCTGCCAGGGCGAATTCGTAGGAAAACGCAACGTCGCGTTTGACCCGGCCAGGTTTGCAGGGTTTAGCGTTTTAAGCCCAGTCATTTTACGTACTTTTTCTAATAAAAAAATATTCATGAAAAGTGAAATGAATATAATTTCTTGATTCATACGAAATTTACCATGCTGGGAGTAGTGTTTCCCTACGCAGTTCTGAAAGGCTACGGCCTTTGGGCTTTGCGAATATCGTTGCAAGGTTCCAACGTTTAGGCAACTTTCTAATAGTTAAGAGAATGTTTATTTACATGTGGTTAGTTATTATTTAATAAATAGAAGTACCAACACAATTAGGTGGATAGAAATGAAATTTACTTACAAGGCACACAAAAAGATTCCACTTTTTCCGAAAAAACACGTCACCTCTTCGGAGTGGTATAATATTTTCAGAAAAAATATCACTTGGATTACATTCACAGTAACAGTGAGCTAACATCCATACTCACAAGTTTCGTTACCATACACTGTTAATTGATACGCTGTAAGCAATGTGTTAATTTACGAATATTAGATGATTGTCATTTTCAAGTCACTTTTCATTTAATGTAGAATGCTTCATGACCATTCATGCAAATAATTAGGCAGATTCACATGTATTTATTAAGTAATTAAAATCATGGTTAAGTTGGCCAACATCTCAGAATATACAATTCCACCCATCAAAAACGCAAAGTGTAGAAGAATCTAACTCTGTCGAGTATCGAGGCACCCACTTTCTCAGCCCGTGTTAAGTTGCATCACTTGAAGTCGGAATCGATAGCATGTGAGAGTATTTCTACGAGCATTGCTCATAGTGCAATAGTCATGTCACTGATAAAGATAACGATGATTTTCCCCTCTTCTCAACTATGAAGTGACGTGTGATACATTAAAGGAAATGACATTTAATGAGTAATCTTGGTCTGTCAAGTACTTAACACGTTGTAATCCATATTCTCGCAGAGGAGTGAAGCGAGAATTTTTTGGAATTCTTCTAACTGAATGGTCTTTTGAATAAAATGGTAGTAGAAGTAATAATAACAACAATAACAATTATTATTGTAACTGAATGAATTGAAAATCAACGCTTTTTAGAGCAATAGTAATAATAATAATAATTATTGTTGTTGTTATTATTATAACTAAATGAATAGAAAATCAACGATATTTTAGAGCCTAAATATTACAATATTTCAATGTATTAGACTTTTTGGCATTCATTGTTTTTATTATTTTTAAGAGAACGATGAAGTTATTTATTTTTCTTTGATTTAATTCATTTCCTTCATTAGTATTTTTGGAAACTTTCATATCCAATTTTTCTAACAATTAACGAAATAATATCTTCTCAATTAGAATTTAATTAGTCTGTTCTCCCCATGAATATTGGAACAATGTTTGTAAAAACAATTTGATTCCCGTTTTATTGGCAAGTGGTAGATGAGTCGATGATGCCGACCTGGATGGCCAAAGTGGCGGCTTAGTGTCTTGGTCTGAATGGTCGCGGGTTCGAGTCCCGAAGTGGTTATGGTTGTTTGTCTCTTGTCTTTCATGTGTGTGTCGTCGCGGAATACCTTGTGAGGCTGCTGACCACACAGCGAGGAGCCCACAAGTGTGTCCAGTGTAAAGGTTAATGTGTGTCCCCACGAGGGACATAGTGGGTTCCAGGCGCGGATACTCGAAAGCGACATCCCCTAAAGGGATTAAAGCCCCCGGAAGAAAACAAAGTCGACGGTTCTGGGCTTTACAATGTTTCGGACACATCTGGGTCAGTTCCATCTTATTTGGTTTTTGATTTGTGGTTATGACATGGTAGACAAAAGAAAACCATCATATGACCCAAGGAAAGCCTCTAATTATCGAACGTCCTTTCATAATATGGTCTAGAGAAGCCTGATATAATATTGTTACCACCTAACGACTCGTTATGGATATGTTTCTAGATAATCATAATACAATGCAAACCTTACAACATTATCACTTAGTTTAAGGTATACAATGTACATTTCTCAATGCATTTCGTCATTCTGCGCCATGACCCGGACTTGCGGAAAAATTAGTGTCCATAAAACATTTTGACCAATTCAGGTGTTTTTGAGTGGTGTACTGAATAAGAAGGACGAGGAAGAACGGCAGCTCTTGATTTATTTATTTCTCTACGAAATCCAATTATGGAACTTTCGAATGATATTCCGGCTTCAGCTGCCTGGATATTTTAAAATCCAACTTCATTTATTCATGATATTTTCAATTTAAATGACGGAAATATCGTGCAACACTACCTTAGGAATTAATTTTTACCGAATCGACGGGATATCCAACAATTGGTCCAAACAAAGTGTTCCAATGATTTGTCATTCATTACGAAATACGGAAGTCGTATATACCATTTATTGTTATTTGGGGCAATTTTCTCAAACTGTGCAGTTCGTGAATCAACGATAACGACCTCGTTTATAGTTCAATTGATAAATTCGAATGGTTATGCTCAGTGACCAAATTGGGTTGGTCGGGTCAAGCAGGTAATATGGAAAAAAGCAATAAAATTAAATGCCAAAAATTAAACAAGCAGCAAACCTTGAACTAGACTGTGATTTTCGCTCATCACGGCTATTCAATATGTTTATATCTCGCTTATTTATTCTCATTATTTCCTCTGTGCATACACAAGTATTTCATCTCGTAATATTCCGCCTCAACGAGCACTTTCAAATTGATGATCTCCTTCCGCCGAGTCTGAAAATATCCCGATTACAGACATATAAGAAACGGCAACTCTATGTACTATTTTCTGCAAAGAACAATTACATCACAAGACAGATCCGTGCATACCGGCAGTAATGCATTTTTCAATTCGAGCACTAGAAGTGCTTCTTTCCACTGCAGTGATATTTACCCTTCAATGAACACATTAACATCGGGAGCGATCCGTTTCAAAACGACCTCCAATAGGTCACAGCTCGCGCAGCGTCACTTCCTCTTGTCAACTTTCCCTTCTGAGCAGAACATTGCCTTATAGGCGAACTGTTGATAAAACTATTACTCGCTCTACTAAACCCAATTAGTACTTTCTTCACAATCTGAAGTAGTTTACTTACGGTCACGAACAAACTGACACACCGTTTTGGCAAGGACCGCTTCATTTGCAGTTTCGAGCGCAATAGCTTATCTCCCATCGCAAAGGCAAAAGAGTCGTTTTCGCACACAATTCTTAACTTAATTAACACAAGTTGTGAAAAGCTGTAACCAGGGGTGTTTAAAATGGCGTCCCATGTCATGTACTAAAACATTTGCAATGAGCGCACTTTTGACAAGCAACCTTTAGTAAGTTAATTATTCTTCCATACCGAATACAATATAAAAAGTTGTTTTCAAATGTTGAAGATTCAAACAACCACAAATATCTTGCAAAGTAAATCCATGAATCTGGACGATTTAATAATTATTACATAATTATTACTTATGTTTTTACATTCTCGTCCTTAAGAAGGTATTTCTCAAGATGTGAAGGTTATGTAATACTGCAGGAAAAAGGGATGAATTTTCAGCAGAAAGACTCTTATTGCCGCGTCCTTGTAAAGAAAAAGTCGATAAAACCAATTGCTAAATTTAGAAAAAAATCCTCTAACACGCGATGTAGCCAGAATCCATGTTTTGTGATTATTTTGGGGTTCTTGATACCGAAAATTTGATGACGGCAAAACGTCTGTCCGTCCGTCCGTCTATCCATCCGTCTATCCATCCGTCTGTGAACAACTAGCGGTTAAACCGGTCAGCCGATTTTGTTCAAAATTGATATTTCCTTATTGATTTGGCTGATATCGCCGCCTCTTGAATTTGAAATCGATATTTTAATTTTGGGGGGTACTTTACATAAAGCTCCTGGAACATTTTCAACGTTTTCAAAAAAATTGCTCTATCGTTTTTAAAAAAGATGGACCCCGTTTTTTAAATTTTGTTATTGAAAATTAATTAAAGTTTGTTCTTGGATAGTGTGACAGTTGAGACAATGGTTTCAGGTATCCAGTTCGTGGAAATCCCTAATTTTTCGAAAATTGTAAAATATCATTTTTTTTAGGCGTCTTCATACAACTACAATTTTGATGATAATTTTTTTCTTAATGAAATGTGTTCATCAAAAAAATTCATGTTCAATATTTCGAAAATATGAGTTTTTTGGTAGTAATTTCAGATAAAACATAGGCGCCTTTAAAAATCATTTTAAACATTTTTGTCAGAAACAGCTTCAAATTTTGTCTTTCATATGTATCCTCGCATGTAGCTAAGAGCTCTAAAGATAGTGGTGATGGTTCTATTTTCGGCATTTTTGAAAATGGCAAAGAAAGTTCGGAATTGTAAATTTGAATTTTGCCCGCTTCGTTTCAGGCGTTGCCCGTTCGGAAAATACCAACCCAGAGGTTTCAAAGTTCTTTGAAGTCTTTCCATTGTTGTTGACCATGATGATTGGATGATGTAGTGTTGTATTATTCATATGAATGTAAATAGATTGAAGGAAGATAATAAATTTTAACGTACACACTTTAACAAACACACTTCTATACTTACAACAAGTTTTTTTTTGTATACCAACATTGTATACTATCTCTTACGGCAACGAAAATCGTACAAAAACTGCAGGATTATGAAACTAGTTCAATAAATAACATACGTCATCAAACAATTGCCGGGAGTAGGGAGTTTTTATTTACTCGTAACACAGAAAACAAGAATTACAAATCGACAAACACGACGAAACAAATTTAACTAATCATTTTTTCAAAAAACACATATTAATAATGAAAATGTGCAGTTCGGAAATTCGAAAAGGAAATTCAGAACATTCAGAAACTGTTGTTTCATTTGAAGTGTGATTTTTTTAAAAGTTCGCCTGTAATCGGCGTCTCTCCACCAGATACAATTGTCTTGGTGATTCTAACCTTATTTGCTACTGACTCCTCAAAGCTTCTGTTCCGCGACACTAATTGAACGACATTCGTATTTTTCTCTTCCATCCAAGATACAAATTTATCATATCCTTTTTCATAATTTTCAGCTGATTTTTCTGGGTATTAACGACAATCCTGCTTTAGGAACTTAAATAATTATTGCCTCTGGTAAATCCATTTTACAACGAATAATAAAACTCCTCAGCCAACCACGGCCGCCTCTATTACAGTCGGCTTTGGCCTTCATTATGTACGTAACATACCATTCTACTTCCAAGTTCAGTAAACATTTCACCCGTGTAATAAGTTAATAATGATGTCATACAAAAAATAGCGTAAGCAATTCATTTATGTTACTTTTTTGCACTCATAAGAATAGCCGCATGAACGACGGAGTGAAAAAAATTCTTATTCGTGCAAAAAGGAACTACATATAAACTATGTCATACTATACTATTAATCGCTATTTAAGGTAGCCTATTAAGTTTTCTGTATTATGTTCTCTAAATACTGTATCATTTAAATAATGCATGTTCGTTTCATTTCTAAAAGTAAGGAATGACTACTCTCCCTGACAATACAAATAAATGCAGATACGCACGTGAGGCGATTCGTTTGAATTGGACTTAAAATGTATAACTGACTTTTTAGTGTGGGATAAATTACAATACACATTACATTTAAATATTACGTAAATATTTTCAATCATGCGAGAAAGCATGCGCTGTTGTAGCACCTCTAGTTTTACTAAGGAACGGATTTTCAAGAAAATACATATTTTTGCAGGAACAAGATATCTGCATTTAATTATATTATTTGAATTAACTGGACATTCTGAATCAATTAGAACCATTTTTGATTTACATATTTACACATTTTTTCGTATTATTATGTACTTTATCTAAAACTACATATTTTGTTACATTTTTATATATATATATATATATATATATATATATATATATATATATATATATTCCTCGAAATGGAACATTTCAGATGCACTATACGCTACAGAAATCGTCTTTCTTATAAAGCAAAACAATACTACCACGCTTCTAGACCACCAGACCAGAAATATCAAACTCCTCTCCTCCCCTGTCTCATTCTTCTTGGAAACCGCATTCTCGAAATCAAGAATGAGCGGATATTTTGGAAGCGGATGTAATTTCAACCATCCAGGTAAATTCTCATCTGTCGCAGAGGCCATCGAAATCCAACAAATGTATTTTACACAGATCAGGGTCTTATTGCACTGCTTGATTTGGAATGGGTGTTCCCTTTAACCTCCTTTCTGGGCTCGATCACTGGCTACATCACGGTACTACTATTCATTTGAGCAACCGACTCCTCGTAAACGACATTGTAAACACAACGAACATTTTTTATATTTTGAATAAAACTCTTATAGCCCCGTCAAATTAGACAAATTGAGTGAAAAATTATCCCGGTGTTTTGAAAATTGACATGATTGCTTGTTGTTGCATACAGCATAACATACTAAAAATCCTGAAGTGTGGGGTTGAGCCGAGGGCAGGTCGACCGTTTGAAGGTGCTGTGTTTAAAACGTTGCATGTATCTCCGTAACTTCAACTCCACTAAAAATTATGTGCTATACAAAATTAAAGAGACAAAATTTCTTACAAAAAGATCTTTTAAGGTTTTGTTGTAAAATTAACCATTTTAGTGTTGTAGGCTTGAAAATTTCTTGTTTTTGGTTTACGACAGGGTTAAAGTTATCTCATATACAAATGGTAAGTTCATTGCACGGAAGTAACTATTTTTGTTCAACATTTATCAACAATTGTATTTGCATATTACGTTATGCAGTAGGAACCAACAAACAATCATACCAAGTTTATAAGCTCTGGATTTTTTCTTCGATCGTCATTGGTCTAATTTTACTGGGCTATTGTGTATGGTGAAAACTAGGCTACTATTACTTTTGTTGAGGTAGAACGATCTTTCAGCCGCTCCGAGCCCACGTTAAGAGTAGATCCAAGAACGTTCTGTGCCCGGAAAATGCTTGTGTATAGCATTTTAAACACTATAATTAAATTTTGTTTTACATATTTACTGTTTTCTTACATATTTTGGGTTATATATATATACATATATATGTATATATAATATATATATATATATATATATATATATATATATATATATATATATATATATATAAAAGAATGATGCATTTCGATACCAGATGAAAACTTCAAAATAATTATATCACAAACCTTTTTTGTTTTAGTTGTGCCTTTATTGAAGCTCACAAACGATTTATGTTCACATTTTGCTTTTTTTCTTATTACAATTCAATCTCTTTTCTATTTATTACCTGCAAATGGTGCAACTCTATGCCAGGGTATACAGGTCAAGTAAGATTAAGGGATTTGGATGCTCTCTGTCCACTCCAATCATTTGTAAGATATATTTATCCTATCCTCCTATATCGGAAATAGCCTTCAATACCCCAAGCTTCTAGAGAGCAATTGAAAACCGTGTTTGGCCTTTTGTTGTATATCCTTATGTATAGTTTACCACCATTTGATGGATACTACCAAAATATTTCGCTCATTTATTCTAAAATTATAATTTAGTGATATAATTATGTTTCTAATTACTTAAAAAATAGTTATTGCTTAATAATAATAGTGAATTTTTATTATTGCATTGGTTTCTTACATGCTTCTTAAATTTAGTGTAATGTTTTTGTGTAAATTTTACACGGAAGTCTCCGTATGAAAAAAATATATCTTTCAATAAATATATTGAAACCTGCATCAGAGTCAACATATTCGAACAGAATAGCACCTGAGTAGAAAATAATTTAACTTCCTATTAATATAATATATTCGTGAAGAGTACTACTGTTGATGACTGTATTATAATGAACAAATGTACGACTCTGTAAATAGTTGTGCACTGTGCAAAGACTGTAAATGTCGTCGTATCTTCTACTTGAATGAATATTTGTAGTATTTGAAAGAAAAGCAACGACGGAATTTATTATCCATGGTGGATCCAATGAACTCATTTAAAAAAATGCTGCGTTCAGTGGCGTAGCCTCAGTTGGTGTCACCTTTTGATGGTATCCCCCCTAAATTATATATAAAAATATCTATACGGAATAGTTTATATATTCCCTGTTTAATAAAAATAAAGTACATTTGCACATGACATTTATTTATAATACATTAAAAAATGTAAGTAATTCAGAATAATTTAAATAAACGTTTTAAATAAAGAATTATACAGTTTCAACTATATATATATATATATATATATATATATATATATATATATATATATTTAAATTGGTGTCACTCCTTAAAATGTTGACACCCAGGGCTAACCGCCCCCTCCAAACTACCCCACTGTTTGGATTCAGCCTGTTATACTGCCTCTGAGCTTCGCGCGTGGCGCAGCCGCACGACCAAAACACGGGACCAGGTGTGCCAACCTGGTGCAGCTCCGCAAGCGATAAGCAGGGCCCACCTGCCCCGTGCGGGCGCGGGCGGCGTAGGAGGTTCGAAGGGCCGACGCCGGCGAGGGAGAGGCGGGCGTGCCGGATGCGGGGCGGCGGCCGAGCGTGGCCGCTCCTCCCGGCCGCGCGGCGGTGGCGGCGCCACCAGCGCCCCCGGCACGCGGCCCGGCCGGCCGGCCGGCCGGCCGCCCGGCTGCCTGGTCCTCCCTCCGGCCGGGCACAGTGGTGCGCGTGCTCCCCCAGGTGTGCGTGTGGAGCGGTGCCGAGCGCCAGCTGCCGTCGCCTACGACGCCGACGCCACTGACAACGACGACGCTGCTGCTGGTTACTTGGATACGACTGGGCAGGTACGAAAGCGCGGCCTTTCTGGCCCTTCTTTTGCCTACAATATTCTCTGTTGCGGGATGAGCTATCAATTGGATCATCAGACATCGTAAACAAGGCAGAGGAATGTGTGATACGTTTTAAACAATGCAATGGCACGAAAATTGCATTTAAATCACAATCAATATTTACTGCAATTGGTTCAAATTCTTCAAAAGGTGTTTGCAGACTTTTAACTCGCATTTAGTTTCTTTTAAATTGATGCCTTGAGATAAGCTAAAACGTTAGTTTGCTGTTGCGAATGAATAATCTTTCCGGTATTTCCCGTGCCTAACGGAAACATAGTACAACGTACGAGAAAATGTTTTAGAAGTTATCCGTAATACAAGTATAAGTTTAAGTGTATGAGAATGCAATAAGTGATCCGTGCGTTTCCTTGTGGAAATATTGTGTAAAGACAATATAATAGGGGACGTCTATTTATAGCTTTTGGTTTTAACTTTCCTAATAAATCGGTAAACAACTGATGAAGAGAACCGTCAAGGACGTCGGCCAAGAATAACAAACTCCTGTTTATTATTTATTTGCTCTCCTGGTAGTTAGGCCATGCTTTATAGCACGTCATGTAAAAAGGAGTTTGTGTTCCACGATGCATTTTGGTCAATTTTGAAACTTCTGACAAAAAACTGTAGCGAATTAATTCATCACAGAAAAGTCCAGCGAATGAATTTGCTCGTCGAATGCTTCGAAGTCCAGGAGGAAGTTATTGTAGAGTAGCAGTGACAAATGAGGAAGAAAGTGACTAGGGGGGAAATTGTCGATTCACAATATAACGATGAGGAAGCGAGTTAGAGGTGGACTACCCCAAAAACACGGACGGATGGGCACATGGTATTCGCCGAGCTAGGCCGCAGGCCCTGCAGCGAGTGAAAGCATGTAGGACCTGAACGCTGCCGACATCAGACGGCGTCTGTCACGTAAAGAAATCGGATTGCATTGTGTCCTCTTGTCCGTCGGAGTCGCGATTTTCCTAATGTAATGTGCAACCAATTGGCTTCACAGTAAGGGAACCTTATGTAATCATTGGAAATCTGCTAAAATTACCCGGTAGGTGGTGACAAATGGGAATGTTCTGGAGACTTCAATTATTGACTGTTGAAGGTTTTCTGCCAATACAGAGCTGTATTATTGTAAAAGTCGTATACTCAAATTTCAATGACATAAGTGGATAGGGCAAATTATATTTCGTTTACATTGATGTAGGAAGGGGTTACTTGCGGTACCTTTGGAGTAGAAAAAAGACGCTTCATGCCATGAATTATAGTAAATTGACGGTTATGGAAATTGCAAACTTGTTTGAAACATTGAATACTTTCAATCAGCCCGGAAGACATGAATAATATTGCTTGATACAATTTGACTGACGTGAGGTAAGATGTTGTTTGAAATAGTTTTAATTGCGCTAACCTTACAAAAAAATTGACAGGGTAGTTATTAAATGTGTGTGTATGGGGAGGGGTAGATAGAAATTGAGGTATGCAAAGAGAACCGAAAATGTATGTAATGACCTTTATAATAGCAATGCTAACGTAAATCTATACGCACTGGCAAGAGCTGAATCAAGAAAGTGCATTGCAAACTGAAGTGTAATTTTTTTTAACTTGTAGTAAATATCTCTCAGAATGTAGTTCTTTACATAAGTAATTTTTTGATCAGTGTATCTATTTCATTTGTGTGATGTCGCTTGCCACAAGATTTCTTAATACAAACATTTATTTCGTAATATTCTAGAAACAATTTAAGCCTTGTCCGTCCGTCCTACGAACCTTCCTTGACGAATTTCTGAACTTGGAACAGAAGACGCAAAAAGTTGATTTTATATTTAAAACATAAAATTTAACGTATTATATATAATAGTGTACAGGTCATATTGAATAGCTGGATTGACAAAATGTGATGGTTATTTAGCCATTTATACCCGAAATCTAATCTTGTTATTGTCGGTAACGATCATTCGGCTTCGAGTCGATATTGCTCTTAGTCCGTAGGGCATGAATAGCCAAGACAAATGAGCAACCGAATAAAACATAAATTCCTAGACAAAACAAGATGTTTAATCCCGAAATATATTTTCTGACGCAGTACGTGTATTTTTTCCGTTATTTAAATGAAAATAATTTGTTCGATTCGTCATCCCTTTGGTGTCCGTACAAAACGTAAGATTAAGAATTCATTTCAAATAAATTGAATTAAAATTCCGTGGAAATACGGCATTCAAATCACTTGCTTTGACGCGGTAGAGTAAATGTTACGCAGATCTTCTCCACACAGTGCGTGCTGCCCCCCTTTTCCGAGTCTTGGACTTGTTGGGAGCGGAGGCGATGTGCCCGAGCCGTGCCCGGGGGTCGGGGGGAGGGGGGTCCGTCGCGTGCGGTGCCGCTGCAGCACGCGCCGGGGGTGGGGGTGGGGGCGGAAGGGGTACCGCGATCGTTGCGCCGCGACGCACCGCCCCCACCCCACCCCACCCCACGCACCCCCGCCCTCGCCCCCACCCCCGCCCTAGGCGCAGACGCGGAACGCCGCGGCACGCGCCGCGGCGCACGGTGCCTCCGCGGTCGGCGCCTTCCGGAGGGCGCGGACGCACGCACGCATCCACGTGGGGAATCGGACCTCGGTCAATGGTACCAATCCATAGGCGTGCGCAAAGGGGGGGGCGGTTCGTGGCCACCTCTCAAAATTTAGAAAGAGGCCCCTTATTCCTGCGTGATACTCTTCATTTCTGTAGACATGATAAATTCCTGATTCCTCCGCCCCTCTCACGTTCTTATCCTTACGAAGGTACATCGTAAGAAGTGAAAGTTATGTAATCTGTGTCGGAAACGGGGGAATTTTGGCAGGAAAAACACTAATTGCCGGGCGCTGGTTACGGAGTAGTGAGTAAATCCAATGCTAAATAAAGAAAAATATTCCTGTAACAGTGTTGTGGCCAGAATCCGTTTTCTGGGTCTTTGATAATGGAAAAATCGATTGACGGCAAAACTTGTTTCGGAGTCTTTGGCGTCTCAACCATTCAGCCTATTTTCCCCAAAATTCATATTCTCCGAACGATCTAAACAAGCTCGAGGCTTTGTGAGTTTAAAATGGATATTTTGAGTTTTCAGGGTTTTTAACATGAAGCGAGCATTTTAATGTTTATACGTCTGCCCCATTTAGACTCGTACGGTGCTTCTGTGGCGTCGTGGTAAGAGCGATGGGAAGTTCACTCTGAGGATGTATGTTCGGATCCCGGAAAAAAAGTTTGGTAGTTGGAAACACTATTGCAGGTTTATGTAGTACTATAATATAGCGGAGTAGTAAGGAATAATGCGAGAAACCACGTAATTTTATAGCTCCTTAGTTTAAGCTGGCAATTTGGCTAGTTGTTAAATTTAGCGGAAAACTCTTCAAACATCTGGTAATCCTGTAAATGGTTAAGCAGAAAATGAATTTTTTTTATTAATTGTATCATTAAAATTCTGATTTCTTTATCCTTGTGCATTTTAATTACTAGTAAAATAACACGTGTTAATAAAGTGTAATGAACGTAAAGCCCAGAGGGGCCCAGAAATGTATTTGGCTCCCTCTTTGTTTTAAACTGCTGATATGCTGCTGATGCTGCCTATGTTCCAGTTAAATTATTGAAGAGTTCAAAATAATTGTATAGTTCTAGGGATTCGTCTCCTCTCGCCAGTGCAGGAACATTGCGCAAGGCCTCATTCACAATGCGAACATAATCGTATTGTTATGCCGTAAACGTAGCAGTAAAATGTTCACGTAAAAATGAGCATTTATAATGACGAAATAAGCTTCGCCTGATCCAATCAGAATTGTAAGCATTGAACCTTGATCATTCGTTTCTCCTTTTTCTTAATTTTCCTATCGATTTAAGTCTTTCGTATGTGCGAGTAGCTGTATTTGTATTCGTATTTCCGTTATTTTATAGACAATAATTCTCTTATACAAAATTGACGGATAATTCGTCGTACGTAATTATTTTATTCGCAAAGTTAGCCCCCAAGAAAAAGGACCCAAATTCTTACTTCGAATTCATTAGGCCCCAAAACAGTTTGCAAACTAGTTCACTACATAATAATGAAATGACATACAGACAACATAATGATATGCACATAACTACAGGCAACTACCTTAACACTGTCTGAAATCGACCTTTCATTTGCTTTTCGCGGATTTTGTTTGTGCATTTGTTGTTTCCATGCTGATCTGTGATTTGTCTTCGGAAGAATTCTGACCTAAATTTGTACGTAAAAGCTTGTCTTCTGAACTACACGTTCACGTATTTACGTCTACGGTTACGTGAGGGTGTTGTGAATGGTTTCGCTTAATACATGATTTCCAGGTTTTGCGGCAGCGTCAAGTTTGTGTTTGTTTGCATAGTGAAAGAGGCTTAACTGGCTTCGGGCACGTATCGAGGAAGAGTCGTACATTTTGATGCGTTGGCCTCCATGGCACAACGGTTACTATTTGATATTGTGGGAAAAGTAATTTCACGAATAAAATGTCCTGATGAACAAAAGCAGAGCTGTACAATCAGAAACGCCAAACCAGAAAACCGACGAAAGACCATCAGCTCTTTACCCGCGGAGCTATGACATCAGACAACTATATCTCTCCCGCAGATTAGGAGGCTTCAGCAGATAAATGAGAAGGTTCAAATTGAGAAGCAAACATGGGCAGAATAGTCCCAAATTCAAGGGAGACCTGAGAGTTAGAGGGTAACGGAAAACCGGACAAAGTTTGCTTCTTCGTAGAGGAAACCAGAGAAAAGTCAAAGCCGCTCCTTCGACAACGTTCTCGGGGCTTGGAAGGGTGGACGGTACTCTCATTTGGAGCTGGCAGCGAGAAGATCCACAATAAGGGACCGAAGATCTGATTTGAGCAGCCCCGAAACAGGCAGTGCCAAGGCCATTCAAGCCACAGTAGGTACGGCTACAGAGGATTGCAAGTGAATATTGTGCTTACTAAATGGTGGTACTCACTGCATCAGGCGGTTTCTACGGTGGTCGGGACGTAATGTTGAAGACGAGCGGAGGTCTGCATTCGGATAGGAAGTAGCCATTTTAAACATTTTATAGGCCATGCGATTCCGGTTTCAAATAGTGAGTGATCGGGTAACTATGCTGTAAGGGACGTATTGCACTTGTACATTAAAGAAACAATATATTGTGATATGCTATCAGCAGTATAAATAAATGAGAACGGTAAAAGCATATTAAATGTAAATATGGACTATCGATACAATGTGGGAGAGAGGATAAACTGTGAATCTTAATAGCATAAAGGAATTTCAACACAAGTGATGGCGGGGGAAAGAGAGAATATATAAATTAAATTCATGAAAGGACACGTGAGCAAATTCCGTGTGTGTGAAATGTTACGCAAAGTATTACGAAGAAGGAACCAAGGAATAAACAAATCCAGTGTGAAATTACGAGGGACCAATCAGAAATAAGATGGTGTGCGAGAAATCGATGGTCTGCACACTGCAAGGGAAGAATGGTCACGTTTGGCGAGGATCTTGCGCAGGAAGAAATAGCTTACGAGCGCGCAAGATAAACTAGCCAGGCAGACGGGCTTCTAGCGCGGAAGGAGAAGTGAAGGGGATGTTCCAATATAATCGAAGTTGATATTAAATTGTCCGGGATCTCATTTGGGAGCATATAACGTTTGATTTAAGTTAGTAACGTCATTGAGAATAAGTAAATGGTAGTGAGAAACGGGAATATAAACGGAAAATGGAATGTCCATAGGCGTTTAAGAATGGAGTATTCTAAAGAAAAGGGAAGTAACGAAACGGGAAAGTTTTGAAATCAAAATTGTAGGATGAGAAATTTGTCGACATTTTATAAATTTTACATTAATAATTTAAAGGGGAAATTTCCCCATGCGTGCAAGGTTAGGGATGTAGTAAAAAATATAAAAGATAAAACAGGCCTTGATTAAAATGTATTTGTGGAATTTTTGTTGTCATTACTGTTGAATTGAAATATGTGCAGGTCAAATGTTTGTAGCATAATGCAACGGGCGATATTGTAAACAGAAGTAAGTATTATTTCTAAAATAGCAACAAGGAGACTTCCCTCCTTGTGCTTGTGCCGGAATCGTAAATCTAATATATCCTTGAAGTTTACCAATCTATTGTAAGTCTTCCATTTACTTAGGAATAGATATCAATTCTTCTGAGGGGTGGAGAGTTAATTTTTACAATTACCTAAGTAAAATAGGTATAAAAATAGATAGATAAAATATAAATATTGTCACGTATACATGACGCTGTGTAGATACCTGAAATGTGTACAGGTTGCTCGCTTTGCTCGCTTTGCTCGCTTTGCTCGCTTTGCTCGCTTTGCTCGCTTTGCTCGCTTTGCTCGCTTTGCTCGCTTTGCTCGCTTTGCTCGCTTTGCTCGCTTTGCTCGCTTTGCTCGCTTTGCTCGCTTTGCTCGCTTTGCTCGCTTTGCTCGCTTTGCTCGCTTTGCTCGCTTTGCTCGCTTTGCTCGCTTTGCTCGCTTTGCTCGCTTTGCTCGCTTTGCTCGCTTTGCTCGCTTTGCTCGCTTTGCTCGCTTTGCTCGCTTTGCTCGCTTTGCTCGCTTTGCTCGCTTTGCTCGCTTTGCTCGCTTTGCTCGCTTTGCTCGCTTTGCTCGCTTTGCTCGCTTTGCTCGCTTTGCTCGCTTTGCTCGCTTTGCTCGCTTTGCTCGCTTTGCTCGCTTTGCTCGCTTTGCTCGCTTTGCTCGCTTTGCTCGCTTTGCTCGCTTTGCTCGCTTTGCTCGCTTTGCTCGCTTTGCTCGCTTTGCTCGCTTTGCTCGCTTTGCTCGCTTTGCTAATTAGTCATAGTTCACCACAAGAATGATAAAAATTAAATAGACGCAGTGTATGAATCAACGTTGGTGGGTAATTATTGTTCCTTTGTGTTCTTAGTTGTTTTTTTCAACAATTGTAAGGATTAATAGGTGAACCCGTTAGTAGTACAATACTCTTCACTTAATAAAATTTGGAAGTGTGTGCTGTTCTCAGTGTGTTGAAAAGTAAATGCAATGTTGACGATCGTGTAGTATTATCTGATATTCTTTTGGAAATAAAATATCTTTTACTGAAGCATTATCGCTTGTCCTTAGCTAAGATACAAAGATCGATGTATACTTTGTAACTTACCTGGATCGAGAGGATCGCAGTTACGAGGGAATTATGGACGCAGTTGAATGATGCTGCTTGTTCTCTTGTGGAGGGAATTACGGGAAGGGAACGTGAATAGGCAATAGAGTAAAGTGAACTAATGAATTAGTAAATAAGTAAATATAATTAAAATTAGGTAAATATAAAATATTGTATGTACCACGGGAGTTAACTGGTTCTAATGAACGGGTTGGGAGCGATAAGTGGTTCTAATGAACCTCGAGGGCTCTTTGACGCCGCTCGATCCTTAAAACTTTATAAAATAGAAATCAATAATGAAGCAACAACAGAACCTTAATGTAGTGAATTTGCGATTATCACACCATGTTCAATAAATTTTTTTCTGGGTCCTCTTGGAGAAGATGTTATCTTCGCAGCTCGCTGCTATTAGTAAATACTCCTTCCGACAGCAGCAAATGTAGGCGACGAGAAAGTTTGTGGTGCTTGTAAATTTAATGATATGAGTCTTGTGCAGTTGTGACCTTCAAGTTTTCCTGTTAGCATTATCGCTCATGACGTAACCTTCGTAAAGTCGTAAGGTTTTTGAATAATTTTATCTTTCGCAGATGAGACTGGTCTAGAATGCATCGTGAACATGGCTTCCCTTGAACGCCATGCGCCCCGAAATGTGAAACTGAGAAAGATTCGTAGAAATTTAAATAATTCGTGAAGTTTCGGAAAGGCAGAAGAGAAAATTAGGAGGAAGCTCACGAGAAAACATTTTGTTGTCAAGAACATGTCGGAATCTGTAAACATTGTATATTATCTGCTTTCGTGTTACTTAGTATTGTACATGTTCATTGCAACATGTTCAAATTATCTTGTTTACACAGAAATCCTGTACTTTTGCCATACACAATAGAAAACTTGAATAATTTTCATACAGTAGAACCCCTGTTATCCGAAGTAATTGGGGGGGAGGGTGTTCGGATTCGTTGGAAATGTTCTGATTATCCGAAAAATGATCCTTACAAATCTATATACATCTATAGGATTACCAAACAATGCAACGTAGCGTGTGATGTGAGAAAATGACAACTTAGCGAGCGATCGCATCATCAAGCAGATTCAGTTCGTTAGGGCAAAATAAAGATGACCGATTTTGCAAGTTCCTGTAAGTGAAAATTACTGCTACATAAACATGTGATATACACAGTAGCTACCAGTGCAATGAAAGTTTAATTTCGATAACTTGTTTCAATAATTATCTGTTCAGTTCTACTGTGATTATAAAACAACTTTCTCTGCACTAAAATTCAAGTTTTATTTATTTTGGTTCCATCGCGAATTTTGTACGGATTATCCGAAATTTCGAATTGGAGTTCGGATTAGTGATCTACTGTATTGTCTAGGACACACACGTCCAGTTCCGAACGATCTCTGCGACTTGAAGACCGCTATGTATAGAGACATCTAAGACAGAGAATTCTAGTTCGGCACGGGCATTATCGTGAACGATCGATGCTTATACTGTGCCTGTTATCGAGGTGTGGCCTTAGTCGGCGCCGAGCAAATAGGCGACGATGGAGGACGAATTTGGGGGCGAGTTAGCGGATCTCCCGACACCGTCTATTGCATAAGCGGCATAAATATCTTAAACGCAATATTTATTCCACTTTCAGTGGAGGGGTAACTGATGTGTACAAAATAGAATGGAACGAATACGGAATTAATACGAATACCTATACGAAGAAAACTGGATAAAAATTAGATCGCAGAGGGAAAGTTGTAATCCTATTTTAGAACATTTACAGTAATTGTAATAAACAGTAATCCTAAAAAACCTTCAAACTTACCTTACCAAGCTTACTCCTTAACCCATCAATTATGAAGCTTGTGATTCCTGAATTTCCACTATCAACGAAGACTTTAGTCTGCCCGACCGTCCGACCACACCGCCAGCGCAGATATTGTTCAGACGAAATCTGTTGGGTAGAACACTTCTGGCAAACACATTTTCTTACGAAGCCTCATTCCCTGGCTCCCGCCGCTTGAACTTGCACATGGTTCCCTTTCTGAATGGGGGGGGGGGGGTGAGAGAGAAGTCAGGGGAAGATGCCCTTTCTCATAAGAACGCCAGGCTTTCCAGGCAAATAGCCAGGCAAATAGCTCATGCGGGCGCGGTTTGCCGTGTCTGCTATATAACATCCATAATAATGCCACGAAGAAATTGCACATAAAACCCTTAAAAACAGTTTTGACCCCAATATTATCGTAAATATCTGTATATTTTAATAATCAAAGAAGTTTGTTTTGAGTAACAGTTTCCAATCTTCATTGGAATGCAAGGGTTACAAAATGTTATGTCTTTTTTGAGAACTGGCCATAACATTTCTCCTGGGTTTATTGCGGAAAGTATCTTCTTGCACGATAGCGTCATTGGCCAATGCATAATTTCTCGAGTTTTCGAAACTTCCTTATTCCTAAGGATGAAAGTTGGATACGTAAGAAAAGGAGGGAATATATAATGTATTATTATACATTTTGTTGATTTATGCCCGAGAATTTGTTTATTAATATATTTTTGTGATAGGTGAGGTCTTAATTATATCGATAGGTGCCGATTCATTATTAGATTATTGGCCTCCAATACAACCCTTGATCATCATTGACCTCCCTTCAAATTTTATAAGACTTCGAGGAGGTCTATTCAGAATTCCCGGTGGGATCCCCTACATTTACAAAATTGATAGATTTTGTTCCCTCAACGAAAGTTTGTTCTTCAAATTTGTTTAAATAAGGTAATGAATGCTTTTTTTGAAAGTAGGAGTTTATTCGTATACTTTTGCGTGAAATTATGGCATTTACAAAGAAGAGTTAATAAAATTTTCTCAAAAACCGCTCCATTTTTTCTTTTTTCTTTCCGAAGTATGTTCCGGAAAATAGTGGTTCGTAGTGGAGCAAGGTAGCGCCAGCTTAATCTATTGAACTCTGTATTTTTTTTAAATAATTACTTTCAAAAGATTAACATTTTATAAGAAATGCTCTTACGATTGTAATAATGAATTTTTTTTTCTGTTGTAATCTAGTCTTCAAAATCAAATCTTTAAATAATGTAACGTAGAATGATTCGAAAACGTATTAGTACTTCGCGTAATTTTGAGTTAGCATTACAAATGTGAGAAAATGTGCTATTTTGCGTAAAAGTAATTAAAATTCTGCATTAACAAATTTTCTCCTTTGTAAGAGTTCATGGTGCTTGTCAATAGCGTAACATGTCGGAACTACCACGTTATTGCCTCAGAGCACCCTCCGTCGAGACTATAGAGAAAAGATACCTTTCCTCTAGACTCATACTACCGACTGCTCAGAAGAGTCTAGAATGACCGGTTCCGGCATTTCGATCCTGGCCGGAGACCATCGTATAGATTTCCCAAGCAGATACGGACGGCGCCCGCCCTCAGCGTGAAAGCAAGCCAGCGAGGTTGATCGATAATAGTGCGTTTTGTCTCGCTTTAGTCCAGGATTTAACATTCTCTAGAAACTGTAAATAAGATTTTTCTCTTTAGAATGGATATAAACTATGCGATACTAGTTGATCCTGCAATTTCCAATCAGCTTTTTTTCCACACTGGGATTCGAACTCGGTGGGGGGGGACTTGCCATTCACGCTTCCTTTATATCTCCTCGAAGATAACAAAACGTTCTCGTTACTTTGAAAAAAAAGCTCAATATTTACTTTTGCAATTTTCGAAAATTCAGATTTTTACATTATTTGAAGATATAATTTAGAACAATTTAATTTAAAAAATCTTATCTTCAATATTGTAGGAAGACGAAATAATGTTAAATTTTTCAAAAATATCGTTAAACGAAAATTGGATCTGCGTTATTTTTAAAAGCGAACTACCTTCTATTCCAGAAAAAATAGACAAAACTTAGAGCTCGTTTTTTGAAAGAAAATATTAATTTTTAATAATAGGGTGCCCTGGTGTTGTTAAATTATCCCACGGAAAATAAAAATTTTAATATTTTATTTAGTAAGTTACTTTGTATAGTCTCAGAAAAGGGATCATCTTAAATCAATAAATAGTTTGTTCGATACGTTGATAAATCGGTAAAATTCAATAACTGCCATTTTAACTTTGCGTGATCTTGTTTGCGTCATGTTTGGGAAAAGCTCGTGCACGTATTGTCATTTAGTTTCACCTGATCGCGCTGGCCTTGAACTGGCAGCGACAGCCGGGCGATGGCAGCTGACGCGTGACGGCGCGGTGCGGCGGCAGTGGGCGGCGCGAGGGTCGTGTTTCGAGGTGCCGCTTGCGACGGCATCGCCGCGCCGCGCCGCGCCGCGGCTGATTCATGCCATTTGAATAACCCGCGATATCGATTCCCAGAGGCACAACGGCGGCGGCGGCGGCCGCCCACGCGACTTTTCCACACTTCGCCGGCTTCCTCCCCAGCTGTTACCCCCTCCACCCTCCACCCTAACACCACCCCACCCCAGCCGAGCCCTTGCCCGTTCCATTTCCAGGACCTCGAGCGTGCCCCCTTTCTTCAACGCCCCCCCCCCCCCCGCCCCAAGAGTATTCTTAGCGGCGCGAGAGTTTATTCATGTCGGGCGACGTGCGTGCAAGTCACGGCACTTCACGGCTTTTACTATAGGAGAGGTAATTTTATTTAGTCATTAAAATATTTGCATTCCAAGCCCTGTTTGTGTATAGTTGTATGTGACTATGAAGGGAAATGTTTACGCAATGTGCAGGCTCAACGTTTACTTAGAACCGAGAAATATTGTCAAAATTCGTTATGAAATGGTCGTAGAAAATGTTAGTAATTTATAATGTTTCGTTACAAACTGTTTGATCAATAGTTTTCCAAGAAGCGGCTTAGTAATTGTAATAATAATTTGTTTGTATTTGTAATATATAAAAGTCGTGCTAAAATTTTAACTAATACTACTTAGGTATTGAGGCTTTACTGTATTGGACTGCCAGGAGATTAAGGCGTTCAATAAATTATAAACTGAATATTTAAACCATTTCTAATAATTTCATTCACGTTCATATTTACTAATTCACTGGTGCTACAACAAAAGATACGTAATCGCATTATTTCAAAATGTTTCGCTCTTCTAAACTTGTGTTCAGCAAAAACGAGACCTGTCCCATTATTTTAAAAGTTCCCTCTCTACGTGCAAAAAAACAAACAATAAAACACTTTTTTAAGACATTTTTTTAAGTAATCATTTTTAGGACGGAAGTATTCTTAAAGGCAAAAATCTCAATCTTCAATAATGTAATTCTGGAATATTAACTTTCTGCAATTATCTTGCCATTTTCGATAAAGTAGAGTTCGTTGGCGTTTAAATAGGCTAGCATAATGTTTTTTTACCATCTTTTGACACGTTCGGGGAAGAATTTGGAGCCTTTTTTGAGAAAATAATGGTTTTCACAATTCTGATAATTGCCTATTATTACGCAAAATCACTCCAAAACTACTCATATTGATTAATTGTAAATGACCTTATTTTAAGATCTGTTTTTCAACAACCTAATTTATTAAGAAAAAAATCTCTCCTCAAAATAGTCATAAGAAAACGCTGTACATTTCGAAAAATCACTGAATTTAACAAAAATGATACTTTCTCAGTTCTTTTAAATGTGAGTGGAAGTTTAATGAAAAAATCTGGAGCTATCTTTAAGAAAATATTTGAAAATATTGAGGCTTCCTGTAAAGTACCCCCCAAAATCAAAATATCCATTTCAAACGCACTGTGCCTTCGTTTAGATTTTTAGAAATATAAATTTTGGAGAAAATCGGTTGAACGGTTTAGGCGCTATTGTTAAACTGGCGTGCCATCTTTGCCGTCAATCGATTTTTTTTGGTATCAAGTGCTCGCAAAACTGACTACACCACGTGTTAGAGGAAGTAATTCACTATGTATAGGAACATGATTTATCCAATTTTTCATTACCAGAGCCAGGCAATAAGTTTCTCTGCCGAAAAATCAAGTTTTCCAGCGCCCGATCACAAAACTTTCTCGTATTACGAAGCGAGGCAAGAAAGTAAAAACGATTGCGACCTTAACCATGGATCGAGAACCGACCATGAACCAACCTGTGGTGAAAGACCTCGCTCAATGCGCTCTGTGAACTGCAGGTGACTAGCCTGTGCCCATAGGTTGTGTTTTGCTCTATTATAGTTGGGCGTGTGATTCCGCCTGTTCTGTACTGCGTCAAGCTAAAACTTTTACCAGAGATGTGCCGCGTAAACCAAAAACAAAAAATTAAACTTACTGTGACGTGAGCAATATTTATCGCCCCCACTCCTTCGGCTGTCACCAGACAAATTCCTCTCCATCGTGCAACGCGATGTCCACGCGTGCGCGTCGATAGTCTGTCGAGCTCTCAAGTGAATCACGCGCAGGGGCCTCTTTGGCGAGAGAAGAACGGGCAGGGGAACACGCCCCCTGTAATATCTAAAAATACTCTAATATCTTTCTTATTTATTTTTTACGACGAAATGGAGAAAAAACCAAACCCTCTGGTACGATCATGTTATGCGAATGTCAGACGAAAGATGGCCAAAACGAGTCCTGCAATGGGTGCCGACAGAAAGGCAGAAGAGAGGAAGACACAGACTTCATGTCGGCAGGGAGTGCAAGAGGCTATGACGGCAAGAGAAATGCTAGATGATATTTGGTCAAAGAGGCTTGGAGACTGAAAGCGGAGAAATAGTGACAGCTGTAGAGAATCTCCGTACTATACACACACACACACACACACACACACACACACACACACACACACACACACACACACACACACACACACACACACACACTGACATTTTACGATGTCAGTAACTTTAACTTTGTGAAACGATAACATGTTTTTCACAAAGGTTATACCATGCCTCATTAGTTAAAAATGCTTGGACTAGGAATAGGACGAAAATTATTCAGATCTGTCGGGTGGAGGTAGAGCTACCTTACCCACCCTGGGTTTATGTATTCAACGAAGAAAAGCAGCATAAACATTATTACGTCCAACCAGTTCCTCTCTGACCGATGCACCACCGGAGCTGGGTTTGTTTTTTTTAAGTTAGAGAAAATTATTGAATTATCGAGCGGCTACTACATAACTCCATTTTCTCTACACTTCCGCCTGCACCTTTTCAATTTGACTAAATGTAAATGAAATCGATTTCAACTAAAATTCCGCGGAGGTACATACTTCCTTGGAAGCCCTCCTCCAAATTTTACGTGCCAGGATGACCATGGTCACACGCTTAGGTAGATGACTAAAGATATTGTCCGGTATCAAAATATGCCGGACACCGGACAATATCTTTAGTCATTTATCATAAAAAGGTATCTACATCACCAACAATCCAATTAACGCTTAGGTAGTTTGGCCCCTGGTGGAAAGAGATGGGTTGGCTCTTCCGGTGTACCGATTTTGCTCGTTCTGTGCAGCACCAGTTTGCGAAAAACGTGATCACAACACGGACACATAGTTTGAAAAGCCAGGCCAGACGTTAGCCGCAGTGTTGCATGGAGAGCGAGACGTTATGAGAAACGTTTTGATAGTGGCATAAAGTGACAATTTTCAACACTGACCAACCCAAAATAAGACGAAGATGTAATTTAAATGAGGCAACATTAAAAAGAAAACTGCTTTATGTATCTGTTTCAACGGTTTGTAAAAGATTATAATTTTGGCATTTAAAATTCCGGCGAATATTGTGGTGCAAACTGGTGCCTGAAGCTCATTGGCTGAAGTCGAATACGATGCGCAAAAGCTGCCCCATATTTTTTCGCCATGGCTTGGCCCCAGTTGTTAGACACGTGGTCCTTAGATACCTCTGAGTATTACGTACGTTCATTAGCGACTGTTATATTCGTATAACGTAGATACTAACTACATTATATTAAAAAAACATGGTACATAATTCTGAAAGCGTTACAGAAGAATTCAAAAAAATCTTTTAATTGAAAGACGAAGGAAAAGTCCTTATAGTCCTGCTCATGTTTTCGTCTGGTCAGTTTTTTTGATTCTCTCATGTCAGCGTAAACATTTTATCGATTACTTTCTCTCAGTGCGATGGTCTTCTTGGGTTCAAGGGGAACTAGCCTGAGACTGCTTCATCTAATGAGGGCATCAAACATTGATCTAACAAGAGCAACAATGAACTGCAGTGCCAATGTTATAGTGTTAGGAGTTTAAAAGCAGTCAGATCCTTTCGGTAGTGCGCTAGTATAAGGTTACAAGTCTTACTGCTTTACCTTAGAGCATTTCAATCTCGCAATTTATTGTTGCTTTTTTAAAATAAGTTTCGTAAGGCTTCTCAAGATGAAAATGCAAATAAAGAACTAGAACTGAAGGATACACAACAAATCCAGAAGCGAATATTAAAAGGTTTGAAATATTGAAGTTATGATACTTAATATAAAGATAATTTTCAACCTAATTTATATTTTACATTACGAAGAAAAAAAGTAACGTTTAACTCAAAATGTTGAGGTTGAAATCGGTGAACCTTATTTTTGCTTACGGCGAATATTGACTGGTTTCCTTCAAGAAACCAGCGATGCAGATTTCACAGTTTGGTTCTCTTAAATAAGCTTGTTGCACTAGTTGAATGGAATCTTGATTTTCGAAGGGTTGCCGAAATGACCAACTGAGACGGTTCAGTGCCATTTTGTTTCGGCAGCTGCGCATCTGACCGAGAGGTGCTTGGGTTGGTAGCGGATTGACGAAACTAAAGAAATACATAACTTTGTCTGATCCAGCCACTGTCTGGAAGAGAATTCCAGCGGCCGGCTGCTCTGATCGGTAATTTTCCCGGTTTTCTTCTATCAATAGCTGGGGAATACCATAACCGTACCATAACAAACGGACCATATTTCCTTCCTCTTCCTTGCCCTAACATATTCCTTTAATTGTACCCATCAATTAATATGCATTAATCTAAAACATATGGTGAGTTGTTGGGAACTTAGATCTCATCCCCTTTGATGTGATCCGCTGAAGGAGATACCAGAGTGGTAATTGTTCCGCAAGACGACGTGCAGTCGGCACCGAATCTCGCGTTCCATTGGGAGAAAAACGCCACCTCCAGGCACAAAACATTCACTGCACTAAGGGGTTAATGGCCATATCAGTTAAATTGTCCTGAAACGTCAACCAACCTATCGGAAACATGAGCTATACTCGCTTGAGTATAGACAAAGTAGCTCAGTGACCCGGAAATGCTAAAATCACATTCATGGACTTAATCTAGTGAAACTACTACTCTTGTCGTAAAAGTCGTAGCGTAACAACCCGGAGAATGATGTCTAGTCCGGTCGGTGCAGGCCCGAAGACTATTTTTGGACTGGTTCTAAAACCCGTGAGCATCATCAAAGATCGCATCGCTCTGTGAAATTTCATCGTCCAGACATATAGACTGGAGCGCCGGCCGTGAGACTGTCAGTGCAATGCGTGTAGTGGGAGGAGGGATATTTCTGGATAGTTTGCGCGAGAGATGTACATTCTTTTAATGGCACTAAAACATTATTAAATTGTATACAAATCGAAAAGCAGATGAAAATGTGCATGCGTGTTGTCATCTAATGATGTAAATGGACGAGCCATAAACCGAATTTCAAAGTCTGCTTACTTTTATCGCGCTTTAAGGTTATTAATAATTAATGTACATATGACAAATTTTACTTTTGTTGCGTTCTAGCTACATAAATTCATTGATATCATCAGAGCATTTTCTGATTGGCTGAATGAGAAAAATAATAGTACATAACCCGACTCAAGCACACGTCATCTAAAGTTTATGAAATGAATGTGAATAATTTGTATGTTTTAACCAGTGTCAACGCACCCTTTTGTTTTGTCATCAATGAGTGTCCAAAACAAACAACTGGTATGGTTATTGATACAGCAGGTTCTTTACGTCTGCAGAAGGACGTTGAAGCTCACAACTTCGATTCGCCCGAACTGCCTCCGGGAGCAGAAATTAATTTTTGGAGGAAGATGTTAATGCATCCGAAATTTGCCGTCAGGGCAAAATGCGAATCGAAAGGCAAATATTCTCGAGACGTTCGCGTTTGTTTCAATTTGAGGTTCCCTTGTTTCCGGATTGTTTGGGCACGAGGGAACTTTCATAGCAATCAGTCAGCAAACTCTTAAAACATTATCTGCCATAAAGAATAAGCGGCCTGGAATGTAGTTGTGATGCACTAAAACGCACGTACTCCATCATGATCTGCTTTGACATTTCCCATTTTTGCTAGAGGTATCCATAACCTTAGGCATTAGCTAAGGCATTAGCTTGAACAGATCAGGTAATACCTGCAGCGGGTATGCAACTCGTATTTTATTCTTACATCATGTAAAAGTGTATTATTAGTGTGATGGATTATAGATTCTGGCGCGTCAACTGCTATGGTCGTGAGTTCCATAAATATAGTGCATTTGTATATCGGGAGGTAACACCTATCTTCCCTCGCTGAATTTCAGTAGTAATGAATGGGAGTGAACGTCTTAAGGACGAGAAAAGGAAGGAAAGATAGCGCGCGGTCCGTGGCCAGTTTGTTAGGGTACTGTTTGGGTATTCGCTTGGTGTTGATCGGAAAATCCAAGGAAATCTATCGACCAGAGCATCAGACTGTAGAATTCTCCTCCTGACAATTGCTGAATTTGACCCAGCTATGTAGGTAGAGTCGAAAATCTTGCCATCGTCGGGACTTGAAACCTAGGACCTTTC
The DNA here is from genome assembly GCA_038098605.1 of Gryllus longicercus. NCBI lineage: Eukaryota > Metazoa > Arthropoda > Insecta > Orthoptera > Gryllidae > Gryllus > Gryllus longicercus. The sequence continues at coordinate 27,581 of JAZDUA010000284.1, forward strand.
GGTTAGAGGTTCTGCAGTGACCATTTTTATACTGCATATATTCATACACTCCAATAAATGAACTGCGAGAGAGAAAAACTGATTCGGTTTCATTCGGGCAAGCTGTACACTTTGCGGAAGTGCGGGAGGTCCGATTTGCAATCCCCTTTGTGACAAACTGTTCCGGTGTTTTAGTTAACCCACGCATGCGAAGTGTGGCTTTTGGACCACCAGTTTCGTGTATGCGTGTTCGTTGAAACTTCGGAATCATTCCTCAACAGAAGGCATGTGAATGGAGCCATACATGAGCGATTTTCAAAGGGAAAACAGCTCATGAAAGGTGGTTTACAACCAAGCAAGAGACAATTTTTCTTTGAAACGATTTAGAAATGCCATTCCTTTAGCACGCGCTGGTGAATATCGAGGGAACAGCACCTCCGTCTTTTGTTGAACGACTGGCGATAGTACTCGAAGGCTCAGAGGCCATGAAGCGTCACGAATGCTTGAATTAATGGCGCTAACTTAGGCGGGGAAGGAAACTGTTTCCGCATTACAACACGAAAGTCGGCACAGATAGTCCAACGTTACGAAACATCTTTAAACGCTCAATGGTAGGTGCTTTTGCATATGAAATCTTAAACATATCATAGGAACAAATCCAATCGTAGAAATGCCTTGCCCAACCGAAGAAAATTTGCGGTGAATCAGTATGCCAGAATATTTAAAATGCGTTCTAGATTTTTGTTGTGATATTTCTACTCAAATGAGTGTAGATAAGCAAGGAAGAATAGGTCTTTGTATCAATATTTCCTTGGAATTTCCTTTCATTTCCACTACTGAGTGGCTAGCGTTTGCCTTCCGCAAACTTTAGGGCACAGTAATTGTGATGGGATAATGTTGCACTAGTAAACAAGAAGTGCACGATATCACGGTTGTATTTGGGATGTTTGCATTCTTTGTGCAGAATTCAGACATGAAAGGGAAAAATTCTGCCACGTACGTCAATGAGTTACGTCCGTCTTCAGTGTTGCGAAACGAGAGAGAATATTTAATTTTTATGTTGGTCACACTGAAAGCGTTCCAACGCTGAAAGAAAATGTTCTGATTAATTTATGGAAATTTAGTTGTTAGGCAGTCGTTCTTACTTTGTACTTTCGCTGAATCTGAAAATGGGGAATCATCGCTTCATGTATGTGTTCATTCTGCTAAAAAGTTCTTCGAATGACCTGTATTGAGGTCACTACGGCCTTTGATAAAACTGAAAAATGATTACTTCGGATGTCACATTGATGGTCAAGAAAGAATATGGGCACCGTACGTAACATATTAATTCTGTATGAAAGGAAAGGCGAAACTTGTAGAGCACGGTGTTCCAATGGGTTGGAGAGAACCTGTAAATCACCTGGAAAACTTTATTTTGGTCTCGCAAAAAAGTTGAAGGCTTTTCTTAGAAGAAAGGCAAGACAGAGAATCCAAAAGTATTTCGTGTATCATCTCTTTGGCCGGTTTGTAATTATAGAATTTTGCTAATTCTTAAGACACCGTCTGTGCGGAATGACATTTAAGCGGCGATTGGAAATTCGAAAGTGAAAAATCGAAAACTTTAGAACACGATCCATTTAATCTCACATACGCCATTATCTTAGTGAGAAAAATGAACTCTGATTTTGTTAGAGATCTTACAAGGAACCTGTCAACAGGTGCAGATCGAAATCTGTCCTCATTGTTTCTCCTGTAGATATTCACTATTTCTATTTGCTTTGAAAAAAAAGCTGGCGTCATGCATTGGAAGCTATTAAAAAAATCCCAGAAGTTCCACACTTTTCACGACGCAAAATTTTGTTCGCGGAATGGAAGAATAGTTAATGGTCTTTCTATTTTTTACGTAGTACATCAATGTATGATGGTTGAGTTTGATGTACGCCCGGTAAAGTCTTTTGGGTCATTATCCATGCTGCTGTCACGTGGGGAATTAGACCGGAAACAATACCTTGACTATCATTGATTTGCCAGAGAAGATTGCTCTGAGCAACTCGGAACCCAATGATTGGTTAATTTAAATTATTATAAACAGCGAGCCAATCATCGTATCATCAGTGGGCGATTATGATGAGGCTTGGTTTTGTGCCGAAATAGCGGCAGTTCTTAAATTAAATCTAAATATAACATAAGAATTTTTTCAATTATTTAATTGAAATGATCGAACCCTATAATAAGTTTTGTATGATTGTGTATTAATTTGCCTAAATCTAATAGATATAATTGTGGATTAATCGTTTAAAATTATATTATCAGCTATTGATGGTCGTACTAATCGCCATTAATCCCCAGTAACTGAAGAATAGTATAGCAAGATACAATGTTCCCAGAACTGAACTGTTTACCCGTCAGCAAACTATCAAACATAACCGGTAAGGGAGCCTAGCGAGCAGTGACATCACTACAAGAGTACGTTCGCTGCAGCAAGGGTTGTCCATAGCGTTAGTGAAAACAGCGTAGCCAAAATTGACCAATTTCTATATTTTTTTCAGTAACTTTCGGTGCGTGACGGAAGTTAATTTTTTCTCTGCGCATAGAAATAGTGAATGTTTATCTAAAAGAAAGACAAATTTCGACCTTCACCTGTTTTAAGGTCCCTTGTTAATGTATTCGAATGTATGGTTGAAATTCTAGCGCAAGAGTGAATTATATTCGCTGAAAAAATTGAAGCATCATAGTTGAGAAAAAAATGAAATGGAAATGGTTTCTTTCTATTGTAATATGAAAAAATTACTTTTATTGTAAGTTAATGCTTCATGAAATAATTAAGAAACGCGTATAATCCGAATAAAGAGTGGCCATGGATATGTTAGTGTAGTTTCGTTTCTGCACTACACTCAAAAATGTGTAATGTTCAGCGTGGATTCCCCTTGGCACTTTATGCCGCCGTAAAAGAATATTACAAAGTTGATAACAATTCTCAAGAGCATACGACACGAACAACTTAAAAGGCACATGTGCACAGATTTAAAAGCATTTGCATTGTTCCTTTGTCTCAAGCGGGTATTTCGATTTTTAAATGGTGTTTTCTCTGCATGTGGGAAGAGAGCATAAAAGATGACTCGGTGAAACCGAGTTGCATTTTCTTGCACATATTTTAATTTCATTTTGTAGTTACTATTGAAAGTTTGTTGTTTATTTTGAATATAATTCCGTAAATAGTATTTGTACCACTTCCCTACTTAATCTTGGTACAAAGATTAAATAGAGGACAAAACTAGTGGAAAATCTATTCGTAAATAAATAAAATAGATCACAAAAATCCAATTGGAAAAATATCAATAGATTTCTGGAAATTAAAACGAGTTTTAGTTAAAACTGAAATTGTTCATTTTCTGCCATTTTTTTATATTGGTCATAGGAGTCATATTTTTTTCTTTCTAAAATAACGATAGAACCTGCAGAGTTTTGGTTTCATAGGGTGCATAGGCAGCGTAATGAATATTTGAGCAACATGGTTTTAACATTAAATTTAATCATGCAAAATAGGTGATCGGCGGCATAAATGTGAATAGTTATTGTTAAAACCGAGGGTGGTATTGTAATTTGAGTGCGGAATTCCTGCAGGGCGTAGTTAGATGAAATTTTAAATGTGCATATTCATTTTATTTCTGAGGTCAGAATACGTAAAGTAATTCTGTCCTAATTCGCATGAACTCTCATTCATTACAAAATTTACGAAGTAGTAAATTGTATTGATTATTAATACAAAAGTGACTACGTTGTGAAATTGAGAATAATTTAAACGAGTGTGAAGAGTAAATTTGAAATAATGAGCGACAGATTTGTTCTAGGATGATAAATAAATAATACGTGTGACATAATGCATCAAAGGCTAGTTTATTAACTTGTTATTCACCCATTAACCCTGTTTTGAACTGTGTTAATTCAGAGCCCCGCCTACTAGGGCATATTGTTCCGCCACAAGTTATTGCGGCCAAAAGTTTAGTGAGAATTTGACCTTTACTTCATAAAAGTATAATTGCGCTATCGAAATTAAAAATAAACAATAGTGTGTTTACTTTCAGAAATGTTAAACATATTTTAACAAATTTCTTAACCGTTTTTTGATACTTGCGAAAAACTCAGAGCACACTTATTGTTAAATTTTGTTATCGGCAAACATGACGGAGTGAAGTGGCTCAGGGCTTGTGCGGACTTAGGCCCAGACTCAATCCCCGTGCCGGGCATCCTGACCGGTGTTTTCGGGTTTTCCTCGGTCAATCCAGGTAAATGCTGGGACGGTTCCACTGACAGGCCAGGACCGTGAAACCGGCGTCGCTAGCCGATTTCGTTAATTATACGAAATGACGAAGGTTAAACGAATTCGAGACATCACGGGTTCCTAGTTGGGTGACCAGATTAGGACCCAGGGGATCTAAAACGGAGAGGTCAGTGCACTTACAGGGCATACTTGTGTAATGGCTAAATACCAATACAAATCGGCAAACGTGAGATGTCGAGATGGGGGGTCTCGGAAGAATGGCTTCATAATTTAATAGGAACACTCTAGCAAGTGTTTTCCATGACATTCTTTTAAAGTACAACTAAAACACACAACTAAACAAACTGAAACGTATACATACAATGTTCTAATCCTAATTTGAAGGGTTTTACAAAAGTCACAATTTCTCATTCCCATAAACAAATGTATTTATTTTAGAGTAATTTTTGCACTTGGCTGCCACCTCCAGAGTAAGGTCGACGAACGTTGCTTGAGACAGTCTTTAAATGTGATATTTAGAAACATTCAATAAATGTCAAATTTAAACCTTTGTTCACGTGCACGGAACTGCATAAACACGGCTTTGGATGCGAAGAATTACAAGCGCCTCGACGCGAAGATGGATGGTGAATGCACAAGTCTGCCAGTTCAACACGAGGCACGTTGCCCTGCATTTGGCGTACGAGCACCCTGTTCCAGGGTTGCACCCACTGTCACAGGATACACAAAGGTTGCCTTTGGCGTCACCTGCGCTGGCACTGGGGCTCAGTTGTGCCGACAGCTAATTAACGACGAATGGGAAATGGTAGTTTTTCTAATTTCTTCTACATATAAACTTTCCTCATAGTTTGGAGATAAAACAGAAAACAAATAGGAATAAAACTGTAGATTTAAATAAAATTATTTTCTTCATTCTTTGATTTAAACCACGACATTCTGACTGTTCAGCTCATTCTGGAGCATCTCCTGCACAAACTCCTCGAGATGTAAGGTGAATATGTGTGTGGATGGATGGGTGTGTGGATGGATTACACAAACAATCCTTCGTGTGGACGCCTGTATTCTTTGACACACACCGGCCAATGGCTATGGAAATTTGTCAGCGGTCGCAATTTTATCGCCGGTCATGATATTAAGAAGGATTGACGCTGTTTCTGCATGACAGGCACGTTGCAAGTCAGGGTCACACTAAGTAGTCAATAAGTCAGGTCTAAGTATTAGCTTCCTCCAGAGATATTATTGCCATTTCCGTACACAAACATTATGCACATACTTCCGTCAATATGAGAATTTGGAGTTAAGTTTTTCTTCTTCAAAAAACTCGTGGTGCTATTGAATGGCAGACTTCCCTGTGTGTTAGTTTTCTTTTTCCCTTGGTCTCGGCTAGCTCCTCAAACTTGCCACATACCATACTTGCCACCTGCTATCATACGAGCGCCCAAAGTAAATTTTTTTTGAAAATTAATTTTTCAGTTTCATAATAGAACAGATATTATTTTAAAAATATTAAAGAACAGTAAAACCACGTCCTAAATGGCAATTTTCTTTCAAATATTTGGAACCGTTTTTAAGAAAATGACAGTGCTACAGTAAATTCAAAGTACATTTTTGAATATTCGTAAAACTTCATTTAAAGTCATTGAAGCACTTTAACTCACTAATACAATAGCGTTCACAAATTACTGGAAATGTGCAAATTACCGGCGTGAGAGATGTTTCAAAAATATTAAATTTGTTTAACTTTTAAAAAAAATAGGTCATATTAAAGAATGCAATTGGCACTATCTGCTCGAAAAGTTTGAAGAAAGGATTGGAGCAGTTGTTTAGAAAATGGCGTTTGAGTTTCCGAAAATCCGTCCTTTTGAGTTTGTTTTGACTGAAAATGGTGGAGTTTTCGAGAATCTTCATAGGACTTTTTTAAAGCACATTTACTCATAAATATTAATGTGAACAAATGGCCGCTAATGTACAGTAAATATTAACGTGAGATAAGTAAAAAATAAAATTTTGTAATTAAAAAAAGAATAGAGCAATATAGCGTTCATGTCATCTTAGAGTGCATTTAGCACACTCCTTACAAAAAGTTTAAAGGAAAAAATTGGAGCCGTTAGTGAGAATCTTGTTTACGTAATTTTTTTTAAATTGCACAAATTGCACGCAATATTGCGCGAAAACTATTAGTTTAAAAAAATATGCATTACCTACTGAAAGAACAAACAATGTACAACAAATTTTATTTGGAGGAAAGATCTCAATCAGTTTCGTAGTTGTAGGAAGACCCCTGAAAAAAAGTTTTTGAAATTTTCGAAAATTCAGTGTTAACTGAGAAAATTTGACCTATGCCATCTTTATAAGTGTAGTTTACAATATTCTTAGGAGAAATTTAAAGAAAAAATTAGAGCCATTTTCGAGAAAATGTCCAGGTGGCTTCATGTAAAGTACCCCCAAAAACTAATGAAATATTTTCAAAATCGCAGCTTCGACTTGGCAAGTGGATAGGTTTCTCCAATTCAGAAAAAAATCTTCGCATGGTTTAGGCGCTACTGTTGCTCACATACATTGGCTGCGCGGACACCACTTTTTCGGTAACAGGGAACCCAAAAACGTGTATTTCCGATGAAATCTCGAAATCGATTTTCTGCTGCATTACACAACTTTCCCTTTACTACGTGCATATGTCTGTATACGGGAAAGTAAAAGTGAACAATACCTCTTAACTCTTCGGAAGTAAACGAGAAACTCGTGCGATCTTTTCTCACTACTTAATTTTTCAGCTATAATACGTAATCCGGTCCAAAATACCTGCTAATTTTAGCGGGAACCTTCAAAGACTTTTGGGGTAAGATTGTGTATGATCCAAGTCACTATACTTTTGCGGGAAAAGGCTGCGCTTTATTCATATAAGTATTGTGGTGAGTTTTCGTTGGCATTTCCAATGAAATAATTATATACATCGTCATTGCCAACAATTTTATTTATTAAAATAGCAGCTTTCGATGGCTTAGCCATCATCAGTTTTCTGCTGTATGGAAGCCACAAAAACGACTAGCTGCTATTTTAATAAACAATATTGTTGCCAATGACGACGCATATAATTATTTCACTGTGCTTTGTTCACTGACGCCCCTGCTTGCCATTGGGTTAGGGATGAACGATGGACTCAGCGTAGGTCTTTTTCTTAGGTATTTACGTAAGGAGTTTCCTTTTCATCGTTCAGGACGTGTGTTATCATTCCCTTTCTTAACGCTAGGAGATAGTTTCGTTTTTCAACGCTTATCGGATGTTTAGAAAAAAATCGAAGTTGCCATGAGTCATCGCATCATAGAAAACTGGCGCTCTCCTACAGCCAGTTCTTGACGGTCATAAACACTTACCTTAAATATCCGTCGGTATATAGAACATATGTAAGATCGGGGGAACAATACAAATGTTGAACTAGTTCTTAAACAAAATTGTGGTTATAGAACCCAACGAAAAGAACTGCATACCGAAAATGTTCAACATGTCTTTGCTGCACCTCAAAAACTGAATGTTTTAAAACAAACGTGCAGAAAATTTGTATATATTGCTAAATGCATATAGCTTTAGTTCTTAAATATATAAAACTAGCAAAATACCAGAGTTTCCCGTGCTTTCTTGTGAATCCAAACTTTGTGAAAGAGGAAAAAGATCAATTTTGTGTTAAAGTTGGTGATCAAGATTTTTAATGGAATTGGTTCAAATTTTAATAAAATACTATAATTTTATTTTATTTTAAAGTACATTGCTATTAGATATCACTTCCTTACGCACTTCTACTGGTCCTTAACGAATCTATTCAGTTCTGCTGTACCGCTACTGGACTCTGGCAGAATATATAAGGGACCAATATGCTCTTAGTGACAGGCGAAAAATAATGATCGTGATGCATCTACCAACATATTTTAATTATTTTTCGCATTTTTTGTATTAATCTTTACCAAACTTTGCGAAGACACTGCAACAACCCTAAAGAGCTTGTATAATATTCATATCAATTCATACACTATTTTTTGTGGTATGGATGACTGTTACATGTCATTGCACTCAGTATTAGTATAGATTTCCCCTCCTATTGGTGATCTCTGTATTTCGTTCTTCCCCTCAACATCAAATGCTTATTGTTCGTGGAGCAGCTCTCCATACCAACTTATTCAGTGTTCTTTTTCCCCTGCTGTTGATGATGCAGGTGTTTCCCAGGTGTTTCCCAGATTCCGTACTTCAGCCAGCCACAAAAAACTTTAAGTTTGGATGTATTCTGCCATTCTTGCTTCTCCATTTTCATTTCTTTATTTGAGATCCACGGCCTTCAAATCTTTGGGAGATATGTCTGCTAACATCAGTAAATCAATGCACGTGTGAAAATCGTGATAGGCTGTCATTTGTTTCTTAGAATAGCGAGTCAGCTTATCCAGAGCTGCTTGCGTACATTCTGTTATTTCAGTAGAATATTACCTTCCCGGTACCTTCCAGGTGTTGATAATGCGCATGAGATTTCTGCCACTGAGCTTAATTGTGAAGTCTACCCGCCAGTAGTTTGTATTCCGGCGAAACGGAGGTCTTCACTTATTGGTGGCAAATATCCCCAACGTGCTGAAATTCCAGGTACTAGTAGCTCTCTTCCATGAGCATACATATGTTTTCTGTCGTGTTTGGGAGCTCAATATTAGAGGTCTTGTTGATTGTCTCGCAGGATACTGATTGGTGCACTTGCCGTCGCCAAGCTCTATTGATATGTCACGACAAAACACTATTACTGAGTTCAGCAGCGATACTTGCCTTTTTCAGACTCTCCGTACATCCTGGTCATACATGAAAAACGGGAGAATCTGAGGCTAGTCTTATCTTTCTTAGGACTGTTCGGGGAAGTAATTACCCCTCTTCTGTGCGAATGTGGTGCGAGTGCTTTTAAACTGTTAGAGCCAGTAGTAGAACTCTTGGTCTGGGCCCAGTGCAGACCAAAATCAATTTTGACCCTAATCTTTACCACCTCAGTTTATATCAAGTGTTCATTCATACCCCATCCACTGGTCCAACGTACCAGTTTTAATTAATGGTACCCTATTTGTTTCACTGGATTCTCCTGCAACTTGCACCAAAACTTCTTCTCTACGTTTAAATACTTAGCCTGCGTGGATTTTCCGGTTGCTCGGCAGTCCTCATCTCTGGTTTCCTTGCAAGAGAGCCTGCGTCTTGTCGCCGATTTCTTGTCAATGTCCAGGAACCAAAGCATCCGGAGTTCAACGACCGTGTGAAAAAAATTAATAATAATAATAATAATAATAATAATAATAATAATAATAATAATAATGCAGTCAGAAAGATTTAAAAATGCAGGCGTGGAGTGGGCAACGAGTGGCTGAAGCGTAGGTGGCGTAGCAGCGCTGCTGAATCGCAAATGACGAGCGCGGCACGCCACTTGCCTATCGACCTGGGGCCCCTGGCCGGCGAGGCGGCCGCGAAGAGCTCGCCCCGCCACTCTCCTGATGGCCCTCCGCCCCACGCGCTCGCCCCTCCCCCGTCCCCGTGCACCATTCGGCCGCGATCGTCACGAGAAATGCGATGGGCGCCGCGCCGCCTGGCCACGCGCTCCAAACATTGCAACAGCTCCGTGACGGTTTTACGAAAGGCTCGCTTGGGCGTTTCAGGTTTTCGGGTAGACTTACCCGTTCGAATTCGTTTCCTCCGTGAAGATAGGCGCCAGGAAAGTCTCTCCACAGTGGCACCTTGCTTGTGACAGTGCTTGCGAGAGAAATTGTTGGTTGCACGAACTGAAGCTTGTAACAAAAGAAAACGTAAATTATGTATTCACGACAATCATAACAGGTACTACAAGTGTTGTCCCCTTCATTTCTTCCCCAGTGATCTGGCTGCTACCAACAAAAATGCAGTTTTTAATACCAAGCCCTGATTCGGCTCGGTGCGGAAAGACTTTCCTGAAGCATTGCAGTTCTAAGAGAACATAAAAACCGCGGATGCTTCACGATACAAATGTTCAATAAAATATTTTTACGGTTTAAGATTTTGTTCTATTATCATAATGTAATAAGTTTGTCCAATTCTTGATTTCGTTAAAAATGTTCCTTCTGTCCTTCACAAAAGTTCTAAGACACGTTTGTGCATTTATTTCCTTAATCCTCCCTCTTTTGAGGATTTATAAACATTTTCATTTGACAGTATTTTTAAACGCCTAAAATGTGAAAAGTGTTATAAAACTTGTTGGGCATTTATAAAAGATATGTTCGATTTGAATTAACGTTCTATTGTTGGCGATGTCTTTAATAGCAATTGGAAAGTTGCGTGGTTTTCTTCGACAAACAAAAAATGTAGAAACTCGGGAAGAGATACTACTAGCTCTATCGATTATCCTACTTAAAACTGTGCTTCGTGCTTTCACGATTAAAAGGGTGCAGTATTGCGCAGATTATCAAAATTTAAGTGCTTCCTCTTTAAAAAAAAAAAAAAATAAGTTTTGTAGTGTACTAGACTTCTCCCTAGGTCTTGTCGTTAACTCGTCATTCAACCTTAAAAATATCACTGAAAATGTTTGTTAAAGGATAATTTTTAAAAAAAATTGTAAGTTTTTCTACACATTTGAAATGTGTATGTATTTTCTCTGTGCAACGATTTGAGGAATCTAAATTTGTAAAGATTCTATGTATAATATAAAAAGTGGAAAAATATGGAACTAGAGTAATTTTTAAAGAAAGGTGACAAAGTTGCGAAAGAGAATTTTGTTAAGCTAACGCTAAACCGTTCGCTAAAGCGTTCCTTGCAACAGTTCTCTGCACCACGTCACGCTGCTGCCGTAGAGCTGTTTCGAGTTTTCCCATTGCAGAATTTTGTCGCGAATATTTATACGAGGCCGGAGTGGTAAGCTAGTAGTGTAGGTCACATTTGACAAGAGATTTTTCAGGTACTGAGTTTAGTTTCAACTTTTCTTTTGCCAGTGGCATGTAACAAAGTTTCGCGATCTCGAACTAATGTGAACTGAGAGGATGTTACGTGTTAAAATATGGAGGGTTTTCAAAATGAAGATTTATATCTTTACTCCCAAATCTAACGGTTATTTTAAAAATGAACATAGACTTTTCTGAGGGAGAGATGGGGATGGGCTGCCCTTTAATCATCGCAGTTTTTCGCATCGCTTTAAGCATCACTTTAAGCATTGCAGTTTTATTTAGAGCCTCTCCCCCTATTCAGCCTTCGTTTTGCAGCCAGTTTCATTTCCAGCGATACCAGTTGCTTTCTTCTTCTCGAACTTTTCCACTACTGTACTGCAAAATAATTAGTAGACTACATTCCATAGCTCTATTCTTAGAAACCCGGGTTAGATGTTTCTGTACCTTGTACAATATCTAGTGTGTACAGAATGTTTTTAAAATTACTCTTCAAAGACATACTTGCTACAAACCTGCGTCATGGTACAGGTGATCAATGCAAGTCGAGAAATAAATTGAACAATTTTCATGATTTATTGGTCACGAGAAACTATTCAGAGTTTTATGCAATGTTGAGTGGTCGGTACTCCATTGAATTTGAGTAGATGGCGAGTCTGAAAGCATCGTGCACCGGAGACACAGAAATCAGTCCCCAGCGGGGAGCAACAGGCGTCGCGGTGACTGGAACCGCAGCGCAGTGTAGCGCCCCCGCGGGGGGCAGAGGTGCGAGTGCGCGCCGCGGAAGAGGAAGTGGAGGGGGCGTGGCGGGGCAGGGCGGGAGCGCTCGCTTTCAACGCGCCCTGGCGGCGGCGGCGGAGCGGCGGCGTGCTTCCGGATCAGCAGCGCCCGTTGCGTCACGCCCGCCCCCCGACCCCTCCCCCGACCCCCACCGCCGCGCGCGCGCCGATGCACCCGCGCGCCGTGCACTCCCACAATAGCCGCGAGCTATCGACCACGCGCGATCGCAGGCCGCCACTCCGGGTAGAAATGAAGTGCTTAGGTGTGAGAAGGGGGGGGGGGCGCCTTCCTATAGAGTTTTAAAAGGTCCCGGTAGCCTCGGGCACTAAAACTTTTCCATTAAGTACATTTGATTAATTTTATTTTAACTTAACATTTTTAACCTTCACAGTTGCCATACGAGTAATAAAAGTAACACAAATGTTATTGTATGAAATTGAAACCTCCAAATTTGTACTGCTTAAATTCTGTATTAGTGCATTTTTTCGGCCCATTTTAACATTATTTTTTTATATTTGTAAATATACAGGAATTTTTTCGTTTAAAATAAAAAAATGAAAATGTTAAAAATGGCTGCATTTTTGCCGGCCTAGTGCGGTGCACCACTTGCACTAGGGTTGGTGAGGTCTTGCTATCCTTTTGCATGGAAAAAAGCGCACCTAGTCGGTGGATGATCGGCAGTTCCCGGCCATGCCTGGCGAGACACGCAATTCGAACTCAAAGAATAAACTTGAGTGAGACGTTGCGGTGTTGGTTTAGTACGTCCTAATTCTTAGTCCCTTTTGCAGATATTATCACGATTCTATTACTTGCCATGCATTAATGCGTTATGAAACAACCTGAGTGTATTTTACTTTTGTTGAAATGAAAATCACTAGTGTACTCGTGCGAGGACTCCTGTATGTTCCCTTTCCCTATCCTTTCCATTAAGAAGGAAAGTTGTTAATAAAACGCGTTTATTTGTTACAAAATGTTTAAATGTAACTTCCTATATCCAGGATGTCAAAAATAAAAATGAAATTGATATTGGAAACAAATTTTCAATAAAGGCTTATTCAGTATTGTATACAATTCACATAATATTCTTGATAAAGTTACGTGACTGGACACGCTGACTTGAAAGTTTCACCGAATTACTGCTGATAACGAAAATACTGGTACAGGTAAAACACGAACCAAATCTAACAAGACGCATCTTCACTCTGCACTGTACACCCACATCCCTCCACAATTAGTTAGGAAAGCACTTGTAGACCTTGGCAAAACGTTAAATGAACATTTTCACTACTCATAAGAAACAATCTTTTTGGAATGAAGCAAGTATTAATAGTCCTTCTAGTTGTTGTTACGAGAGCGAATCTTGAATTAATAATTATGCAAATAAACCTCGTCTGCCTGCGCAAACCACGATGTACAAAGAAAACTTAAATGGTATAAGATAGGGGTATCTAAGCCTTCTAACCGTGACGTCCCAAAGATGGCCACCATCACCAAGGCTTGAAGTATAGGTGGCATTGGTAGTATCGATAAGAGCCGGACCGAAATTTAATAGAATGTCAAAGAATATCTCATCCTGTAGATTATGTTTTGAAAAACGTTTCTTTGAGACTTTTGGCCTCAAAATTTTAGTTTTAAGACCCTAGAACGCTTCGTTTAGGAGTTAACGATATAGCTAATGGACTGCTGCGGGTTGCATTTGACACGAAGTATTTAGATGAGTTTTTTAAACAAATCCTTCATAATTTTAGTGAAAGTGCAATTCGCAGTCTTGGTAGAAGTATTTCTTTAGAGGCCTCATTAATAAATTTTTATTGCGTGTGAGAGCCGCAAAAGGTCTATTATAATACTGAAATAATACAGAAGATTGATTCACATTAATACGAAGAGAAGTTTTGATGGCACGGAAAGGTATATCCACCCCAGCGTTATTTAATTTGGCAACTAAAGCTATAAAAATAAACACATTTTAGCACCTTATGGTGTCTAGTTATGGGATTCACAAGTGGCTTTGTGAAGTGAACGACAAAGGTATTTTGAAAATAAAGGAGAGTCTAACAAAAGACGCAAATATATATAATCTCAAGCCGATAATAATTTTTAAAATGGTCAGCAAAAATATTTGAGTTGTGCTAGATTTTATAATTTAAATGCCCTTACAAAATCAGCTGAAGCTCACGAGAAGACAAATTGATCGCATTTCAATTCAACCGAATAACTCCATGGTATGTTAAATTTCAATATAGGCCTAAGATATTCAGAAAATTAATTTAAACTAATGTGGAGAAATAACAGAAAAATGAGCGTTGTTTGTTATTGTAAGACAGAAAAAGAACCATTTCGAATATCTCATCTCCCATTAGCTTTAGAAAAAATGTAGGCCCGGATATTCGATCTTCTGACTTCGCAAAAATGTCACTACTCGCCACTTATTCTTCCCTTGAATGGATGCCCCAAAGATGGAGACTGCCCTTATTTCATGGTCACCTCAAAATATAAGATGAACGTCTTTCGTAGTATACGAAATATATGTAACCAAATTCGTGGCTGAAATTGAAGGTTGAACTAAGGAAACGCCCAGGGAACCGAAGTCTCCACTCCACCGCCTCCAAAAAATTTTTAAAAATTTCAATATTGCACGATCTAGGCTAGGTTTTTTTGGCAACAAAAAATATTGCGTGAAGTTGTGTTTTTGGTACAGTATGTGTACGCTAAAATGGTTGTGGTTGACTTATGTAGGGAAACTTCATAGACCAGAGAGATCTGGGTTCAAAACAGGATTGTACGAGTTTTTGGTTAATCGAGCGATGTCACTTCCTCGATGAGAATTCTATAGGAATGCCGTTCTGATTAGTAGTTTTCCTGGTTTCGTTGGATAAATTCCAGGCGAAGGGCGGGGCAGTACCATTAAAAAACGGGCTATTACCACAAAACGCATTATTTCGTTCCTCACTCTTTATCTACTCCCAATCCTACGACCTGGAATGGGCAGATCCTCACATTCGATGACCCATAGTAACAAGAGCTTGTTCAGGAACAAGGACTGTAATGAAATGTTCTCAAATTTCCATGCTAGTCTCTGGCATCATATGTCTCTTCCCATCATATGATACATTAGAACGAATTACAATATATATTTTTTTGTTCTAAGGAAACTGAAAATCAAATTACACAACTTGATGATATTTGAGTACCGTATTTTCAAAAATGAAATTTAGCCTTAATCATAGTGTTTAATGCTGAGATTTTAATTGCCCGTTGGGCTTTCATATTTTGGAATTTCAATATTCAGTTAGATAACGTTTGGCAAATTATAATTTCTACATATTTTCATTATAACTTTAACTTCATATTCATGGTAGTTCAAACCAAAAATAATTCTTACACGTTATACAAATTGAGAGCGCTTCGTTCACAAGCTCTACCAAGTTACTGATTCCAAAAGAGTTCTAGTGAATAATTCTGGTGAAATAGCGAGTAGAATTGTTTCTCAGAAGAAATAAAATCCCTGAAGGAATGCAGTAGGTTACAAAATCGGAAGTTCGAGGAATCTCTCCTTGGAAGTGTGAACATACAGTTTTGAGATAGTTTTCCAATTAAATATCTTCCAGAGTTAAAATAGTAACTTCATCTTATTAAATCTAATGGGATGAAAATATTATGGTAAGAGCAAATATTTTATCCTCTTTTGCCTTGTCATAGTTTTGGTAAAATAAAAAGCAGCTATATTTAATAATTCAATTTTCTACTCGGCACTTTTCATACAAGTAACATTACGAAGTAATTTTAAGATCAAATTTGGAATAACAATTCTTAAATGGTGTATAGAAGATCTCATTAAAAGAATTTTTTCGAAATATATTGAAAATTTATCTAGATGAATTTTTACTTTTATTCCTAAGCAAAATCATCAAAGAATTCTAATGTCTAACTTGCTTGGTGAGCGAGGTTAATAAGCGGGAAACCAGCTCAAAAATCTTTGTTTGTGGACCGAATCATTCTTCACCGTTTGCTTGGTTTCACTTAAACTTTTATTTTATCAGATTACACGTTTGCTTAAAAAGAACTGTTGGCGACAATCATAAATAAGTATAGAAAAAAATCTGACAGAGAAAGTGAAACATTTTGTAATTTGTACTTACTACAATGCAAGTCGTCAAACTTTTTTGTTGACATAGCTCATCAAAGAACAATCAGCGATATTTTGAACTTTGGGGACAGTCATGTGAAAGCTATCAAATCGTGATGAGTAACATTCGATTCTGACGCATTTTCAAAGTCATTACTTCAGATTCACTGTTACTTAAAGTGTTTTAACTTTGTCTTGTTTCTTCCGCAATGCTTGTGTGTGTTCCTAGGCGGTCTCTTACCATATGCAATTGCTCCCAGGTTCAAGAAAAAGGTAAACGACAAACGTAAATCTCAATTCATTTCAAATGCATCTTTATCTTGACACTGAAATTTTAGTTGATTTTATTGGCAATCAAATTGAAACATTTTTTTTAAATTTTTCAGGTCTCTGTTGTCATAATTAAGTGTATTTTACTTATTAAACGACTCAAAATATTTATATTGCACATTTGTTTTAAGCGTCTCAGAAATGTAATGGTTTTGACTGTCAGGATATATATCAGGTCATTCATATATTTATGATGAAAATAATTTTCATTGGGCAGTTATTGTACCATGACCAAAAAGGTTGAAACGCTAACAGAAGCCAACCTAACATGAATACTCTCTCCACGGAACGTACCACTTTCAAACAAATTTCTTTCTTAAGCTTGAATTGGCGGAAAATTCTTAATTTTTATTCTTCGTGCGACCTAAAAATGTATTTGTCTCTACATGAAACCAGAAACATAATCGATCTCCGCCCACTAGCTATTGTCGAGTTTTGCTTCGAGACCTCGGGGCTAGAACGAAGGGGGGTTTCAGAGGGTGACTACGTAAGAGCCTAGCATGTAAACATACGAACGTTTAGGTAAATACCAGAATTTCTAGTGGAGAATGTCAAGAGTAGTTCAACGCGGACAAACAATCGGTCCCTCAAATGAGTCTTTAATATGTACTTTTCCCTTAGCGTTCATCTTTTTTTTTTCAATCTTCCTAAGCAACTCTTTATAATTGTAACCTAAAACTGCATCTTTCAGAGGAGTTTTTAATTTTTTTTATTTAATTTTATTTACTTTTCACTGCGCGAGCATTGGGATCTCGTAAGAAGAGAAATCGACGAAGAGAGATCTCTCTATGTACGACGCTTCGAACTACTGCACTGAATAACAAGATCGCTACATAAACAACTCTGTAAACCCGAAGACGATATTGATTCATAATGATTAAATATCTATTCAGCTTCATCATTCCATGAATAATTTAGTATTTCTGTTACAAGAGTCGTAGTAGCTTTAATGATGCATGGCGTATCTCACGTGAAGGCTTGTACTATTCCATCCATCCACGACACTCTGAGCCTCTTTTCTATTCTGATTTTTTACCTTTTTCCTTTTCTTACTATTAATATTTAGGGATATTATGTTATCTATAATGATTCGTACATATACGGCCATCGATACCGATTCTCTTTCTCTGACGGTATATTATACACCTCCCGCGCACGTGATTCAGGCTTTTATTTCCACTGGACACTTCATTAGGCTTTTATTTCCGCTACATTAGACTCCAGCACATCGCAACAAGCACTTTGCTTAGACACGTTTCACTCAAATAAAATTTTGTTTCGAAAGTATCACTACCCTGGTATATTTTATAACTAAGATCCTTCCACCCCTCCCCGCGCGCGCGCGCACACACACACACACACACACACACACACACACACACACACACACACACACACACACACACACACACACACACACACATACAATCCACCCTCCACGTTACACCCTCCGTGGTGTAATTGCTGCCTGCTGCATCTTCCAAGAAAGGGACTTCATTCCAGATCGGCCAAATTTACACAAATAATTCATAAAGTGTAAATTTTAAATCGGTAAATATAATATTAAATTAAAACAAATTCTCTAAACATCACAAATAATGCATTAAATGCCGTCAATAATTGACTGAACTTGTGTACTTTCAATAATGAGCGGAGTTCATAAAATTACGAGGATAGAATTTTGGTATTCCCAGAGACTCCCTACGTCGCCACGCAGCGCTAGACTTCGCCACCCGTCTTTCTGCCCAACCAAAGGACCTATGTTACCAATGTTAAATCGAAGGACCAAAGATTAGATGCAGTAAACCCAGTAATGCAGAAAAGATCCAAGGGTGTAGTGCGATACCTGGCAATGCACCAGAGAAAGCGGCAGTTGGATACACTCTTGTTTCAAAACGATTTCATATACATGATATTGCTGCAAAATCTTGATTTATTGAATGTATTTTAAAAGAAAATGTATATTCCTGAGATATTAAAGAGATCTTTTTCGATTATATCTGAGGGCTGTGCAGCCGTACAACCAAAGTACGAGCCGCCAATGTTTGAAGGGCCAATAACAATATATCTTCAATTATATTTTGTTTTTATTTATTTCCGCAGACTCGCTATTTTGCTTCACTAGGCTTGTTATAAATTATGAAAATTCAAAGACGCCCAATAAAGAAATATTTCTTGAGTGTACAAAAAGGTTACGTCCATAAATTATATTCTTTCTTTGAAGAAGTCTGAAATAAAGAAAGTCTATCGTTAGTTATTGTTTGATGTCTTTCAGATATATTCGTCTTATTTCGTTTGTTCTTATTTCTGAATGGTTTGTATGGAGGAGGATAGCAAATTTAATTCAATTTTGAACCATTTCTTCGTAGAATTTGGTCTAGGTGGGCTTTTTGCCTAGCGGTTAATAAAATCCAAAAATATACCTATAATTTACTTTAATATACCATGTAGTATGTGCGTTCGAATAATAAAAACACTTGAATGCTTTGAAATAAAAAAACGTACTCTTTATTAAAGGAAGGATGTTGTAATGCTAAAATTCAGGCTGTTAACCAATGCGGAGGTTTCCTTTATTGCTCTTGCAATACAATATGAGGTATCGATTATGCTTTGCCATCAGTTGCGCAACGTCCCAGATATCCCGGCGAGCAGCCAATGTGTTTTATGTGGTTGTGGCTTCCGAAACACGCCGCCGCGGCGCGGCGCCAGCCGATTTCCCGCACCTTGTACCTCGCGCATGCGCCGTGCCGCCTCCACTCGCCGGGAAACGTGTTTCTTTCTTGCCTCCTCCACCAGCCGTCGATTGCCTGCGCTGCCCAAGGGCGAAGCAGGCCGGATTTGGAACTACACGGGGGCGTTGGGGTGGGGGAGAGAAATCGGGTCCTTGGTTCTGGGTCTGGTGGAGGATTGGAAATATCCCGTATTTTTACACCATTTCGGATCAATCGCTGTCACTTTTCCTACGGATATCTCCTCCGTGGGGAACCGCCCCTTACCTGTGATAAATGCAGATCGGATCTAACTGTGGAGCTTGGTCTTGTGCCCTGTGGTACGGTAAGAGGCATCTCCTTCCTTCCTCTTTAGGAGACATGTTTGGTATAGAGATTATTCTAAGAAGGAACCACTTGGATACCGTTGGCAACATAACTGCACATTAAGACAAAGCGCTTCATACGTCAACGTGTTTGCTGGTGACTCACTTGCAAAAGTATTCGGCAAAACTTCCTGCAAAGCTATCGGTAAACGGACATTGATTTGTTTTCAAACCAGTCAATTTGATCCCTTCTTAGAGCAATTTCTGACGAATCATCTCTCTGCAAGCTTTTTGGCTTCCTTCCTAATGTATGACCTAATCCGAGAAGATTTTACTCGTATGGATTTTACTTATAAAATTATAAAAGTGTTATTCTGTCTCTTTTTTCTGACATCTTTCGCTGGACATGAATACACGCCAATGGTTTTCTTTAAGCGTTTTACATCATAAAAAAAAACATTCTAATTGGCGCCAACGACCTTAGATGACGCACCCTTAAATCTTAATCCTCACTTACGATTAAATAGCACGAAATGAAAACCCAAAAATTGAAAGTAGAAGAGTACAGCGTACGCAGTATTCGGAAAATGAAAACTATTTCATATCGAGTACTTGTTAATACAAGTATCCAATGTATTTAGCGAGTAATGATATGAGGAATGTTGACCAATTCTGAAACGATACAATCATATCCACATAGTATTGAACATAAAAACATTTCACACTTTAATATTTACGAAGGGCTGGACATATTGTGCAGTAGATTGCAGCAGGAAACACTCTTCCCCTTCACTTAAAAACCTGCCTCTTCAAACTTAACTTTCTCGAGGGCCTTTTCAAGGTAATTTACGCCCTTGTCCAAAGATTTGTTCCCGCCCCAGTGTTCTAATGTTTTGGATTTTCGTACATAGTTTTTATTTAGTTTCTTAATAAATTCTACATGTTTTTGACTGAAGTCGAACGGCGACTTGACAGTTGCCCCTTGAGTAATTATAGTAACAGATATATTACACAAAATTGAAGAAATCTCTAAACATTGTTTTACTTATACTTTTGTATTAAAGTATTTATTTTTTCGACACATAATTTAACATTAAGTTTTTATATTTGTGAATAATCGAATCGCCGATTTTCGTTTAAAATAACTAAAACTTAAAATAATGCAGATATTAAAAGTGCCTAAATTTTTGCCGCCCTTCTGCTGTGCACCGTGTGCACCACTGTGTGTTGGCGCGGCCCTGACTCGCTCTATTCGCTTCGCTCATACTACATTCTTGCCCACGCTAGACGACACAGCATCGACTGCTTTTGATATATCGATTGCAAATCGACTCGGTGCACAAATGACGGCAGAAAGCGTTCATATTCTATTAATTTTAAGGTGTGTTTTAACATTTGATTTACTATAAAACCTGTTAACAGCAAGTGATAAGATATCTGGCCAACTGCCTTTCATTAAAGAAAAAAAAAGCCCCGAGTGTTGAAGATAATTCTTTTTTCAAAGGTTGTCGGTTTGTAAGCTTCGCGAGTTAGTCGTTGGAGCGCAATGGGAAGGAGGGCAGCTTTCCGACGCGGGGCGAGAGAGACTGGAACTTCGACTCCACGAATTCTTGACGGAGAACTCGAAATGCCTGACCGGCTGCCATAAAATGAGCAGTGCCAACTGTTAATGCCTCAAAGTGTAAGTTTAGTTGAGATTAGGGATAGCATTCACGAGCAATTTACATTGTTCGGATATAGTCACTAAAATGATATTTTAAGTATTGATACAAATGTCAGCGAGGAGGAAACGTTTGTCTGAAATACATCACATATATGGAATGGGTCGGACCATAAATGCCGAATTTGAGTCGCGTTGTTAATTAAACTCGCTATAGTTTGTTTTTATCACATGCATGTAAATTTCTACAAAATGGAGATTTTAAGTGCACCTTCCTTGCATTCTAGCTACAGTAATATATCTATTTCATGCGAAGATTCTCCAGTTGAACACAGAATAGAGAATAAAACCGCTCCAGCAAAGTTTGTGAACTGGATATAAATTCTTTCTTAGTGTTACTCGGCAACCAAGCTCCTCAATTTCGTTTGACGTCAATAAAAGTAAAAAAAAAAAAAAAACTCACTTAATAGTAAATAATACGTGCGTTGTTAGGGGCAGAGAGATGCCTGTGCGAAGGGGCAAAGCGGCTACAATCTCCATCAAGAACACGGCTGACCCTTTTGTATTGGACTCGGGGTGCGAGGCATTGAGCTCAGAGAAACTTCAGAAGAATTTAATAAAGTCATATTATTTTATATAATTATTTCATATAATTATTTTACAATGTATATTCAATTAATGTATGACTTACAACATCAATGGATGCTATCTCCCTAGACGGTCTCGATGATTGTCCAGAGAGGAGTCGACTTTCACTTACATTTATTTTCCTATCGACAGCTGCTGAGTATAACTCAAAGACGTCACTACAATTCAGTCTTCCAATTCCGGAAGAGTTTTTAAATTTATTAACCACCAAATTCAAATTTTGGATGGTAGACTTCAGAACCGACCAGAACTCATCAGTTTGGCTATTGGCAATCTCCGCCTTCGAATTATTCAGATATTCGGATATTCGGTTCTAACAACTTGTTATAATGGTAATCAACATACTGAATCCTTATTCAACCATCGCCAACATACTTTGCGAATATAGGCTGCTCCAGCACGAGTATTCTCAATAACTTGTTATTCAAAAGTCGTATTAACTTGTCTAAACTGTTGAAGTTTTTCATATCTCCCCCCAAACTCCCCGCGGTCATAGTAGCCTATTCTACGACTAAGTCGTCACATAGAGCATTTCACATGTATTAATATTACTAGGGAGGTCGTAACGTAGCATTGTCCCTTCGACATAAGGATTATTTTCCCACAACCAACAAACCAACCTCGGAGCTTGTGGTCGCTTCCGTGGATAGGGGAGCGTTCTACCCACGTTTTTGGGAACGCCATGTGTGGAGAAGAAACAAGGAGTTCAGAGAGTAGAGCACGCGTCAAACACCTCAAAACATCCTGATAACATGATAGTGATGGTGCAATTTACCACTTCAAATGTTTTAAAATCTCATTTTGAAGGCAATGCTGCAGCATTTTATAGCACTACGAATTATTATTATTATTATTATTATTATTATTATTATTATTATTATTATTATTATTATTATTATTATTATTATTGGCGTATACGCCATTACTGACCATGCTACACGATTAACGTGTGGAATTCTTCCAGGATCAGCTTATTAGAAGTATCTCTCATTACAAGGTAGTTACGCCTTGAAGTGTGAATTGAGATGATGATGATGAAGGCTGAAAGGACAATCACAAACACGACCATATCTACGCAGAACTCGAACCTGCAGCCTCCTCGTTACAGACGATGGTTGCCGCAACCAGAGATTATAATGGCCGCAACAGTCTGCGTCACGGGTCCGACTTATTATTAAAAGAGGAACTATTTGCGAAAAACACATAATTTTGATAGTTTTTAGATTTCCTCATTAAATTCAGGAAATAGGGGAAACTAACTTAATATTTCGCCATGTGTGAACTGCAACAAATATAAAAGCGGAAGATGAGTAAAAAGCGTGAGTAATAATGCGTGCGCCGTAGGCGTAGGGCCTTCCTCTTCTGCCCGTGCCAATCTCCATGCAGCGAACTGGGGAAGCCGAGGCCCTTGAAATGACCCTGGGCGCTCAGTCTCGGCGCTTAGGCTATTTTTTAAAAATTATTCTCATTTATTGTCAGTTAAGTCTTAATTATAAATTCCTAGACACTGTCATCTTCATTGTTTTCAAACATCGATGTGTTTTTGGTGTCGCATTCCTGATTAGGGAGCAAACTTGAAAGAAACCAGAAAATGCAATTTAGCAGTTTCGCAGATTCACGACAAATTCGCACTTTGCACATGATTTAGAGTTTGGCGATAGATTTTTTTTTTTTATCGCAGAATGAAAATCTTCAGAAATATACTGCAACGACCTTAAAGCATAGTACTATTTTTCATTTGTTCGTAACATTTAGCATTTTTAGCAATTGCTAAAATCTACTATCTTTATAGTGATAGTTGCAGAGCGCAAATATAGTACCGCTCCTCGGTTCTCGGAGAGATCTATAAAAGTCTGAGGCCATCTTGATTTAATGCTGAAATCTATAAATCATATTTCAGAATAAAGGTTTCAAACTTCTAGGGCATGTAGTCGAGTCGCTTTCTGCAAATGAACGTGCTGTGAAAAACCTCTTATTGCGAAGTTAAACTTGCAACATTTACACGGCCTCCCGGATTAGTAGGAAACTCATCCTGCATGGTATTTGGCAGGTACATCTCTGAAGGGTGACATGTCCAAAGACAAGCAAAAAGTTTTGATTGCATCGGGGTTTAATTGCTTCATTGTTACAACTTGTCGGTTAAACCTCTTCAAACATCAAACCGACAAATAGATTTTTTTTGTACGGATTATTTTCGTAACGACAAAATAAATTATGGACTCTTACAAATTATATTAAAGTCTTGATAGGAATTGCAACATTTATTTTTATTTTGAAAGAGAATCAGAAAATTGATATACAAGATTGTAACAAATTATTAATTAACAAATTTAATATTTAGGATTGTCACGACATTGCTCGTAATTTAGAAAGGTTAGTTTTCACAATAAGATTGTGTTAAAATGGTGGTTTTTCTTCTTTTTTCAGATGCCAGTAAAATGAATATTGCAATATGCACTTATGTCATCTGTATATTCTTGGTGAACTACGCAACACCTGAAAATGCATGTGCAAAATCTGCTATTCTGGAATTAGCAGGAGATGCTACAATTACAGGCAAGTTTGTTAAATGAGTTAAGAATGGAAATTTTTAAATGACGTTCTGATACTTATTACTTATTTTCTTATAAGAACTCCTTTTGTCATTCAGTATTATCAGAGGAAGAATAATCATCTTACCATTTCTAAATTAGATATAGTGTTTTAATTTAAAATATTGTTAACCAAAAAGAAGGAAATTATTAGGACTAATCAATAGAAAGAACATGAATATCGCCACTTTTCTATAAAAAAATCTAATTTTCCATGGTTTCCGTATTACGTAACAAATAGTGACAAAATTTTAAGGAATCTGGAACACTCTGCAAGTTTGTGAACAACCTCTATCTTGGAAAGAAAATTCAGGAAACTCATGTGATCAACTTAAACTTAGAATAAGAGTTATTATTAAGAGTTTATGCCCCGAAGATGGAAAATCCAAAATTCCAACACTTTTTTAAGATGATTTTCAGACGGCTGTTAACAACTCACGGGTGGATCCAGGGATAAATTGTCAGTGGGAAAAAAAAAATATTTGGTAAATTGTCATATTACAGATTTTGTAAAATGTCGCAGGCTACACTCAGCTCATGTTGCAATACGATTTTATTTGCTTTAATGATTATTCAAAAACATTTTTCTTGAAGTTTCATAACAAGTTAAAATTAAGTTACTGAAAAACTTTAGGGGGTGGAAATTTCCCTCATTACCCTTCCCATGGATTCGTGCTTGCAATACTACACAATGAAGATTTTGTAGTAGCTAAACATTTCAATACAGAATTAGAACTTCCAATTAAAGGCTTGGGCCCCTAGAAAGAACAAATTATGAAATGGTAAAGAGTTTTGAAATTTAGTATCCTTGAACTGTCTGAGAGTAAAAATCTTTCTAACGTCATAAAATGATACATAAATGTACATGGCGTTCAAGAGGTAGCAGGTCTATCATTGCCTGTTTTAATAAACAAGAAGGCATTATCCATTAGTATGGAACACCAGTGTGTGTACAAACTCTGGTGTTAAAATTAAATGTGAAGTTACCAAAGAGATGGAACTACTAGGAATATAAAATAAAACAAAACAAAGCAAAGAAATAAATTTCAAAAATACTTGTTGGAGTGTACTGGAAAAAGATGAATGTTTAGAAAGATAATGAATAATATTTTAGAAGAAAATGAATTTAATAATATCAATGCTGAGTGGCAACAGTTAATAGATAATCTGAAACAAACTGCTGATAAACTTAAAGGATCACAAACTAAATTCAGAAACAATTGAAAACTGCAGTTATGGAATAATGAACTAGAAAATCTTATAAATGAAAAAAAGAAATGTTGGAAATACTTGAATACAAAATCAAATGGAAAAATATCATTAGAAAAGGGAGAAACAAGAAAAATCAGAAGTCTTCAGGAAAAAATTGCACAAAAGAACTGAACGAGATATATCAAAATGACACTAAAGCTTTCAAAATACTAAAACAGATAAACAAATGACACCCCATATTAACCCCATCTCCACAAAGTTGGCTCAATTATTACGAAGATCCATGGAAATCAAATGATAGTGAAAGAAATATTCTAGATTTTCTGCTGCTTTTGATGAAAATGTAGTTATCACAGACATGAATGAACTCATGGTAGCATTGAAGAAATTTAAAAATAGAAAATCACCTGGAGAAGATGGAATAAATATGAAATTAATCAAATATGCATCTGAAAATTCTCTTCGGGTTTTTGCATTTTGTAAGTAGCTGCTGGAAGTATGGATATGTAAAAGAAGATTGGAATGAATCTGTACTTTTTCCTCCAAGAAAAGGTGATTAATGGAATTGCAACAATTTCAAAGATATAAATCTGCTAAATGCTAGAGATGTGCTCAAGTTTTAGTTAACATTATGCAATATCTTGGAAACATTTCTTCTAGTTGAGAAAACTGGTTTTAGATCAAATAGATCATGTATAGACAAGATTTTCTCAATTAACCAGCATATAGAAAAAAGGAATTTAATATTCCCGAGTTTATAGCTTTAGTTGATTTTGGAGGAAGCATTTGATCGTGTAAACAGGGAAAAATTATGAAAATTCAAGAAGAATGCAACATGAGCATGTATGTTAATACTTGTATAAGAATATGATATTGACAAAATTAGTAAAGAGCATTGAGTAATTAACCAAGGGTTGTTGATAAATTATGAAACGCAAATTAGGAGTATTTTGAATATTCCCTCTCCATCATAATGCTCCTGTAACAAACACATGAATTCCTCCTAAATAATCATATAACACTTGTGAGAACCCCTCATTTACAATAAGTAAAAATATATTATAAAATAGTAAAAACCATTTGCATTTTTTGTTTTGTATTAAAATGAATGATAATTAAAATTAGAATTAGTTAATGCTGATCACACTTAACAAGAAAATGTAAGACTATTTATTAATGAAAAGAGGATGCATGGGTGAGGCAATTCCTGACAAGCTGTGCATCCACTGTCAAGGATAGGCAAGAGAAAATTGTGTCAATTAAATTGCATTCTACAATACTTGTATACTACAGATCGGTTTTAAATATTTTCTTTGTAATCTAACAGATTCGATTGCTTGGTGGCAGTGATATGATTATACCTTTAGTTCAAAAAATATTCAGAGTTAAAGAAATATCTGAAAGCTACCAAAAGAATGTTATTGTTTGCTTTCATGTTTCTAGGTCTCTTCAACATCCACAAAGGACCTAATTGTTCTGAGGGTGACCCAACTGGTCTCCAGCAAATGGCAGCTGCTGCCTGGATAGTCAATACTCTGAATCAAAACAACTTCCTGCCTGGTATAAAAATAGGTAAATTTTATTTTGTAGAATTGACTTCAAAAATACAGAATATTGCAAATGGAACAGCATTTTAAAATTTAAAGAATGGTTTTTTTGTTTAATGTTTCTCTTATAGGTATAGATTTGTACGATGCATGTACAACAGACCTAGATGAATTAATGAAAAGCTTCACAAATGAAAATTGTAAGAAAAGTTATAACTTAGGTAAGTGTTGTAACAACTTTTTAAAATTAATTATTTTTGCAATAATTTATGATATGATAATCTAAAATTAGGATTCATGAACAAAGGCACTTCTTGGCTTTTCTTTATTAATAAATTAATTTTAAAAGTTCATAATATGAATCACCTTATTACCGGCAATAAGAAACCAACATTACTATTTCTCTTTATTAAAAAATGAGGTTTTTATACCTATATTTGTACTTCATCCTGATTTCCTACCTAAATGTTTATCCAATCCATTTCTCATTCTAGTTTCCCATTTAGAAAAGATTGACTTTTCATAATGCCCTTCCATTTAAACTTTTTTTAATTCCAATATGTTTGGTAATAAAAGAGAAAATTAAAAAGAAATGCATAAAATATATTATAAATTATGATTTATAATGTTGTAACATACATTTTACGTACTGCTGTCAATCTAATACAAATTATATTTTTTACTACAAATAAAATCTAGTTAGTCGTTTAATTTCATTCATTATTTCTTTTCTAAAACTCTTCTAAATGTCCTGTGATTTAATTAATTGAATCATCCTGAGATTACAAGCTAAGTTTACAAAAATCTAAATTTGCATGATGTGCAAGAAATGTTAGTTTTCTAAATCTTTTATGGCTCAATTGTGGTTTTAGCTCAGAAGAAATGTAATTGTTAATCTAAGAATGTTTTCTACTGGTAGAATATTTATTTTGCAGGATTGCTGACCATTCCAGAGTTAGAACAGAACCTTCTGTCTGTTTCAAGCTCAAATGACACCTTAATTTTCTTCACGGATTCTCAGTCTCCAAAACAATTGCTAATTGACACAACAGTAAATGTTTTGGTGTCTCTTAATTGGACAAAAGTAGATTATTTATTTGCTCCATCAGAAGCTTTTCTCTATACTTTCAACAAGAGATCATATCATAATGGAATTTGTATAGTAAAACAACATGTTTTACCAGACTTCCAAAACATGTAAGGATTACATTTTAATACAACCTTGTTTATATACCATAACAACTGAATGAGTTGGTGGGTTTTCTTGTTTCCCTTGCAGTAAGTGTTCCAACAATAAAAAAATAATATCCATTTAATTCTGCAGACCAACCACAGAAGCATTAAACAGTTTTTAGTTTTAGTCTTAGTTTTAGTTTTAGTTTTCAAACTATTAATCATAAACTATTAGGTATATTTAGCAATTTAACACATTTACTTTGGGTCAGATCCAATAATCAGCATAAAAAAAATTGAAAAGATAATGGGACTCCTTTCAATTTTTCCTCTGCTTTTCATTGGTTAAATGTATTTTTATTTTCTAAATCTTTTATTTACAATTATAATATTGTTTAATATTCTTTTCAGGCACTGGAAGCATCTTCTGCATCGAGCAGTACTTATGGAACGCAATAATACCCTCATAGTTCTATTTGGCACATGGGAACAAATGCTATCAGTTGTGGAAGCCCTTTCTGTTCTCAATTCATCAATTCAATGGATATTGGTTCCTTTTGACACTATGACACAACGATCTGACATAGGTATTTGTTATTTCTCTTTTTTTTAATTTGAGAAAAATTGTATCAGTATCTATTTCTGTAAGTTGAATTCTAGGTTAATAGATTTTCAGGGAAATTAGGATTTGTAGATTAACTAGATTTATTGTCAGGATTCACTAATGTCATCAATCTGTGAAAGTCATTTATGCTACTTGGAAAGGAAAGGAGAAAGGAGAAAAGGAAAGAGAAAATGTTGATTCTTCAAGAAAAAAGGGCTTGATGTTAATAATCAAATGCTATCTATTGAAATCTTTCGGGGTTAGGGAGACAGTAATCTAATTTTGGAAAAACAAAGGATTGTGATTTGGACTGGCAATTGTGGGAAACCAAAAACAAAGAAGATATAAAGCATGAGAGGAAAAATAATTTCCTCTTGATTATGGATTTGAGAAGATCAATGTAAATTAGCTTTAGAAATAATTTAATAGAATTCAGTGCACAATTGGAATGATAAAAACACAAAAAGAAAAACATACGAAAAGGATACCTAGCCTTAATTAAATAGTATTGGAGTTAAAAGGCCAAGAAATTACTTTCTGAATGCCAAACTCCTTTATTAAAACTAGTGGTGTTAAAACAGCATGTACTCTCTCCCTTGTATTTTCATACAAAACTATGCAAATTTTCAAAAAATAGTACATGACCTTATTTCAAAATGTATCTTAAAGGAAGAGATTTCATTAAAGGAAAAAATCTCCATATTTAATATTTTAGTTGTAGGAAGACCCTGAAAAATCTTGAACTTTTGCAATTTTCAAAAAAATCAGTGTTTTTAACGAACAGCTGAGACCTGAAGCTTTCTCTGAAACGTCCTTCACACTAGCAATCAACAAAATTTAATCAAAATGATGGAGCAATTTTTTTTGAAATTTGGAAAATGGCCCAGGAGCTTCATGAAATTGAAATATGTTTCAAATTTAAGAGTTCCACGACACAGCCAAATCGATCGGGGAATATCAATTTTGGGGAAAATTGTCTGAACGGTTTAGCCACTAGGATTGGACAGAGGGGCGTTTTGCCATCATTCAAATTTTCGATATTGAAGACCCACAAAAGATGGTTTCGGGCTCCCCCACGTGATGGAGAGTTTTATTTTCTCTAAATTTAAGGATTGAATTTATCCACTTTTTCATTTGCAGGGTCCTGTAATAAGTTTTTCTGCAGAAAATTCATGTTTTTTGCACTCAGCATGACATAATTTTCTCTGAACTCAGTAGGGAGAAAGTAAAAATCAACTTACAAAATCTGTAGTATAAAATAATGAAATCATTCCATTTTCATTATTTTTTTTATTATATTGAAATTTTATAGTGAAGGAGATGTAATTTAAATGCCAAAGTGAATATTCTATTTTTGTCAAAGGTTAATTGAGAGGTTTCAATATAATTGTTAGTCGTATTACTAATCAACCAATTTACTACTCCAGGGAGTTCACTGTATAGTATTTCCTTCCCACTCCAGCATACCATTTTTTTTCATTCAATTATATTAACTTCATTCAAAGTAGTTAGCACACATTGATTTCATCTCGACCAAAGAAGTAAGCCAATAATTTTAATTAAAGTATACATATTGTATTGGAAAATACAAAATTTTAATTTTGAAAATATTTAGGGGGAGGGGGAGGTCCCACCATTAAAATAGTTTTTGAATCCTTCTTCATAATTAACATTAACATATTAATTTTTTTTCCTCATTTTCAATTTCATTGAATGTTTCTTATATAGTAGATAGAATAGTAAATATTGTCACGTGTGGTTATTTTATAATGGCATAGAGTAATTTAAATATAACTGTTTCAGAAAATGCTCCAAGAAATTCTCTGGTTGTGTTACCTGCTATTGGCATTTTACAAGAGAAAAAAATACATGAAGATATGAATCTTGCCCATGATCATCAGATGTTTAATGCTACAGGTCACTCGGAAAAACGCATATTCATAAATTATCCTCTTTTTATGAATGTTGCTTTTCCTGTACTGAATATACTGTCAAAGTTCAAGGCAGCTGTGTCAGAATACTGCACTCCAGATAGTGCTGATTATATATGTTCTACTTTATCATCAGTATATTTCAATTATTCCTCAGAACCACCTAAACGTGATTTTATAATGAAAATGATCCTTTCAAGTGACTATATCATTGTTACTGCTATAAGTCACATTGGGGATAACAATAATTTAGAAGATTTTGCAATCTATGAAGAAAGTCCAGAACATGAGGAAACTCCAATAAAAGTTGTTAGCGATAATTATAATGATGTGTTTCAAGGAGATTTCTGTAATATTGATGGAAGCAATAGTTCTTTCCTTAATGACTGCTCATATTGTAGTAATTTTGCTGGAGAACAAGTTGAAATAGGAGATAAGATTGGAAATTTTGATCAAGTTTATCAACTAATGTCGTGGAGGCCAGAAGCTTGGGTTGCTGCTGTAACTTCTATTGGAGCTGTTGGTATTACCTGTGCTCTGGCCATTACAATTTTCATATCAGTTCGTATATGCAAAGGAGATATACTTGAAGGAAATCCTTTCTTTTCATATTTGCTTCTTCTCTCGGTTATATTTACTTATTTATCAACTCTTCCATTCAGCTTCAAGTATGATGATCATGATGAATATTTGTCTAACTTATTTTGTGCACTTCGCATTACTGGAACAAGTATGAGTTATGCTTTCTTATTTTCCATTATGCTTTCTCGAAGTCTAATGTTAGCTTCTTTTGATAATGATGGACCATTCATGAGTCATATTAATGGATTTATGCAATCAATTCTGTGTATTTTTATCTTAGGAGTACAAATTGCTTTGAGTGTTCAGTTTCTAATAATAAGAACAAATTTTCTCAATGCTGAAAAATGTACATCAATGTATGAAGGGTATAATTTTCAAATACTCTTATGTTATGATGTCTTCCTTCTCTTACTTCTAGTCTGCACTAGTCCTTTTTCAGTGCGTTCAAAGCGTAATTATTCTGAAGGAATGTTTTTCACTGTAGCATCTTTTATTTGCATGCTTATTTGGATTAGTTGGACAGCTGCATATTTGGTTTTACCTAGAGAATGGAAAGATGTAGCTATTAGTGGCGGTCTTGCAGCAACAGCTACTGGAATACTTGTAACAGTATTTATTCCTAGAACATACTTAATGATGACAGCTATTGTACGGGACAATCTTACGAGTGCACTTCCTTCTTTGGCATGTACAAACTCCACTAGTATCTTAGACCTTAATTATCGAACAACTTCCAATCAAGTTTTATACGATTGTGTGAATCCATTTCCAGGAGGTCAACTAAATCCTAATTTCTATTCTGAACAGCCCCAAGCAATATCAATTGTCAAACCTGAAGATATTGATCCCATAACACCTGAAGGAACTTATGAAATGTATGATTCACCAACATCTCCTAACAAAGTAACACATTTCTAATATTTATTCTGTTTTTAAATTGTGACCTGCCCTTTTCCAAACAATCTTTAACTGAAGCAACAGTAAGGTTTCCTGTAGTGTTATAGGATTGTGTAGATTAAGCAACACATTCATAGATTGATTTTATGCTCAGGAATTCAAAAAAGTATTGCCTTCATGAAATAATGTAATGGTTATGAATGAAGATGTAATAATCTTCAATAAGACTCTTCACTGACAACCAATTTAATTCATTATTTATATAAAACTGAAGGAATGTGTGGTTTCTAGTCACTTTGAGATAATTGCATTTGAAAATAGCATTTATTGTTTACATAGTACATGATAGAGTTGAGGACAGTTTTATTTTATCAATGGAGTTACCATCTTCCTTAATCTTAACAAAATACCATCACAAAGGTTGTGAATGTGAAAGACTTACTTTGATAACGTAAGACTATTTATATATTTAAATAAAAGCTTTTGTAAAAAATTTTGTGTCTGCATAATTTGATCCTAAATTCTCAAATCTCCAGTTTTCCTTTAGCAATTTCACTGCAATTTTACAGAAGTATTCCATTGGATATGTTCAGAACATATCACTATGTACTGAATTACTGAGAACTAGACACTATTTGCTCAATTTTCTTCTTTCTTTATTAGCTTTATCTTTGAAAATAATTTGAACCGTCATTTTCAAATAATTTAAGTAAGTGTATAACATCACATCAGTATAAAAGTTCCAAACATTTCAAGAATTACTTTAATGAAAATTCTGAAGTTTCTGCAATCTGAAAGCGTCAAGACATGATCAATTTTAGTAATACGCAAGTAACATTACTTGAACTGTTGGATAAGTCACAACTGAAAAGCAAGAATGATGCAACATTAATGCAACGTTTTAAATGAAAGTAGAAGATTTTTACAAAGATTAAGAAATTCATACTGTAAGCTATTAAACAGTTTAATTAACAGTATATCAAAGTGAAAAAGGAAGTAAACTTCATAAAAATAAATTTCTTAATAAATTTATTATTCCCGATAATGAAATTTGAATACTAAGAAGAGCACATTGCTCAAAGCAGAGTAAAACTATTGCAAAATATAGTGCTTAGAAATGTAAAGATTTTCTTTTCGTACATTTTTAATTCCATACCCACTTTAAAACGTTCATAAAGACTTTCCAATGAGGCAGTTGTCTTGCTCGC
This sequence comes from Gryllus longicercus, assembly GCA_038098605.1. NCBI lineage: Eukaryota > Metazoa > Arthropoda > Insecta > Orthoptera > Gryllidae > Gryllus > Gryllus longicercus. The sequence continues at coordinate 61,064 of JAZDUA010000284.1, forward strand.
ATTTCCGTGAAATGATATCTGGGGACCAAAAGCACTGTTCATCTGTGAAGTACTGTGCTATCAGTATGAAGGACATCAAAGAAAAATTAAATGCAATTGGAAGAGCCATCAGCTTGAAAAAGCTCAATTAATATAACAGAATATGGTTTGGTTAGAAAAAAATTTTACTCTTGTAGTTTTTTTTTACTTAGGCTTATTTTCATAATTGCCTGTTCATTTCTATCATAATGTACCGTTTTTAAACACACCTGACAGGCCTAGTATATAAATTAATAGAAAGTAGACTCTATAATGAGATGGAATATACTACAGCCACTTGGCCAGAACCTGAAGATAGCTCAGAAGGGGTATGTGAATTCAATGTGGGTCATGGAATCCTTCGTATAATATTTACGTGCATGAATATAATTAGAACAAGTAGCATTTATTCCCTTTAAATGTACAATCTCGGAAAGAGAGACATATACACATGACTAGAACTTGAAGCATCAAAACTTTGAAGACTAGCTGACCATACAGAAGACTTCACCCGTGCATAGGGGCGTAGAATTCTGGTACTGTCATTATGTGCATCCAGGGACCTTGGACAGTTGATCCACGGGGCCTCCTCATTTCAAACAAAGGTTACCTCCCCCCCCCCCCCCCCCCCCCCTTCTGTGTGCACCTAAGCACACACAGGGAGTTCTGCCCAAGTGCAGGACACAATTTGGTTCACGATCACTGCGATTAGCATGCTGCACAAATTTCAGTACATGGCTCTAAACAGGCACAGTTTGTAACTTACTGTAGAAGTTATGGAATTAATAGTTTTTGTACTTGGCAATTACAGCACAATTGAAATACAGATTAAATAATAAGCACATTAGTGCTAATGTTGAAGTGCCCAAGAATAGGATTTTGAATTGCACCAAGATATAAAAAAAAACTTCGCTTCCGAGTTACGGCCCAGACCATCCTGATAGGGGTTTTGTTTCTTTGCAAAGTGGAGGGAGCATGATAAAGCGATTGGCTGTATGATTTACAATTTTATACTGACTTACTGTTTTATTCCTCTTATGAAACAAGTCCCTTTAAAATTTTAAATGGATCTGTCTGGCCTAGCATATAAATTAATTGAAAGTAGACCCCAGAAATTTGTCTCATTATATTTCATAACTACAAATGAATCTTAAGACTATGAATTTTCAGTCTTCAACAACGTTTCTAGAACTTTTGCACCCTCATCTTCAGGTCTAATGAAATAATGCAATTTATATTAATTTTTAACAGTATAACATTAATTTAAGTGAGTTCTAGATGATTAGCATATATACACAAACGTAATGATTTTTCAAATAAGATATTTTTAAGATCGATTTTTTCATTATTTTTTTTTCTTTCTTTTTTCTTTTTCTTTTTAATTTTTTTCTGTACCTTCTTTTTTTGTTTTTGGCTGTATACAGGATTCGTTTCACAGACGTCTGAGTCACACATGGGCTGTAGGAAAGGGCGTACGGGCACTTGGTCAACGCATTGGTTTCGCAAATATCTCAGTTTTGATTCAGCGCGTTATGACGTGAAATGGCGAAGCGGAAGTGTAATTCGACAATTCACAGTAAAGATGTGGAGATAATGAGTGCAATTGAGGCACATGAGAAAGAAAAAGAGACCAAATCATCTGCTAGTTCCTCTGACAAAAGCCACAAAGAACCGCGGCATACATTGATGTTGGAGTATCTAGTATTAAAACAATTCGAAAAAGAAAATAGTTCATGAAATGAAAGAAGTGCTGACAGACGACTTATTTCCTCAGATAAGAAAAGAAGTGTTTCGTCGCCACGCAGTGAAAATTGATGAGTTTGATGTGTGCGTAATTAGAAATGCTGTCTTTGATTTTTATGTCCGTGAAAAGCATGTCTACGATATCAAAAATGTTGCCCTCATTAAAAGAAAATATCAATTTGCCTTGATGAGAAAAGTCACTATGAGAGAGAAGAATAAGAATATGATTGAGAAGATTAAGATTGTATTCAGATGGAAGTGTAATTTCAAAAAGCAGAGTCGATCGAGAGAGCAGATTTGATTGGAGAGCAAGATATATCGTCCAAATGAAGATAAGAGAAGGACGTGAAATGGTGTTTTTGACGAAATGTGGATAGACAACAGCTTAGTATTTTAAAAAGTCCTGGCAGCATGATGTACTTAGTGTAACGGCAAACATAAGTACATTAGTTAGACTAATTGAGATCACGCTGGTGGAAACAATGGTTTCATTAATGACGAAGAACTAATATTCAAATCGTCTGCATCAGACGATTGCCATGGCCAGATAAATAAGAAATTTTGAAAAGTGTGCGAGAGAAAAAGTATTAGAAAGCTAACCTTCTAAGGCTGTTCTTGATAATGCCCCATATCACAGCGTATTACCTAGTAAAACCCCACCTGAATATTCAATAAAGCGCGCTATGTTTCTTGAGTTGAATGGAAAGGGAATGCACATAAATGAAAACCTGAGAAAGTCTGAATTACACCAACTACTTCTGTAATTTAAACCTCAGAAAACTTACAAAATTGATGAACTTGTTTACCAACAGGGCTCATTCAATCATTCGACTCTCTCCTTATGTCTGAACTGAGTTCTATAGAAATTCCAAGGGCAAAAATTAAGAGACTTATAAAGGAAAGAAATGTACGAGTATATGAAGACACATCAATAACAAAAAGTCGTAGAGCTCATATTCTAGGCTAACACCCGGCACTACTCAAGTCTGGAAAGGGTACTGAGAAAGGGATGGTACAGGGAATGACATTATAGACATTGCTAAAATATGTAAATTCGGAAAACTAACGTGAAGAAACTGAAGATAGCGATAGTTCATCGGTGGACAATGAATAGATAAGGTCAATATTTTAACTCGATAATACTCTCCGTCTCTTCCCCACTCCCTGCTTTCACTTAATTTCTGTATCTCTCTCTTCCACTGTACCTCCTCTCCCTTGTTCTGAAATTTTTCTGAGCCGATTGCAGCGGTATAGTGGTGCTAAAGCACAACGAAATGGAGATCGCCTTGACCAAACAGATTAACAGATTCGACATCATCAGAAGCTTCGATCTGCTGGCTTTATTCGATTGGATGTGTTCACGGCGTGACCACCCGCATGGGCGTCGGTGGTTTTCGAAATTCAACAGCACACTTACATGTGAAGAGGTCAGGTGGTTGACCCTACCTACCTGTCTCTGCAGTCGCAGCGCAGAAATGTGCCCGTTTCCAACGCCGTTTGATAAGATGGAGTCAATGACGTAGAAATAAAATGTTGCCCAAAGTATGAAATATCCATTGAGGTGCCCTCGCAGGAAATGCAGATATAAATATAATTCGGTATAGTATTACATTTCAGCAATACTGTTTTTGTCTGGAGATCGACCAGTACCGAAAGGAAAAAATTATTTCTGAGTACGTAATGTGCTCCAAATAATAGCATTTTATTCCACATGAAATCCCTCTTAATCATAAATTTGTTTTATGCCCCGGATTTTCATTTTATAAATGTGGGTTTCCTATTGGAGAGGTTCTCCAAAAAGTCAAATTGTACAGTCACTGCCACAGAACATGCGGTCAGATATAAAGAAGCGTGGAGATTGGTTAAAACCACTTTGTAAGAATTATACTTCCTTCTAAAATACAATACTCGGAAGAAAATAATGACCTTTCATTTTAGAAAAAAATGTTGATGGTGAAGGATCTTGTATTCAACAAAACTCAGTTGCAGAAGAAATTAGGAATTAGGAGTTGCATTGGTGGAAACTCTCCCTTCAAAAACACTACAAATTGCTTCAATTGGCTCAAACCAAGTGATAGTGAGCCAATGGAAATCTGTAATTTGTGAGGATTCTGCGATAAATAAGCAAAGCAAACCATATGATTCATACACTGGAGCTGGGAAATGAACAGCATGCGTACATAGGTGAAACGGTAGTTGACAATGAGCACAATAGTGACTGTGGCATTTGAGAAGAAAACGCAAAAAGATGAAAACTCTTCAAAGGCTATTTTAACATTTCTTCTCTTGTTAAAAATTTGTTCTGTTATTTCTATGAGCTTATTGTATCATTGTTTGTGCAAAATAAATTTCTTGTTCCCAAAAATTACATCATATATTTCATTGGTACCTTCGCCTTTCAAAAAGTATTTGTATTGTCCTGGAAAAAAATAGGTCTTCAAAGAATGTTACGCGATGTGAGAAAATACCTTTCATCATTACATCCAAAGTGTGGCAAGTTTATCAGGAAAGGAAATCATTGGAAAAGTTGAAAAAAGGAAGTTGAGAAAAAAGAGAGAGACGAAGCTTTTGACGCACGAAATATTTTAAAAATAATAAATTATTACCCAAAAGAAGAAATTATTTTCGAATATTCATTCAGTAATAGTAATGTTGACATGCATTTCCAAAATGTTTCTAATGCTAAATCATTTTGGGTACATTCGCCTTTAGAAACTGAAGGTTCAGTTAATTCGCAAGTAAAGAGAAGTTGATGGTGAATGTTTTCATTGACGTGGATTACTAAAGTTTACCCTAGTCAAATCGTAGTATTTAACGAAGGACAGTGTTATGTAGTGAAGACGATGGGTAACTAGTGGTAAAACAGCACATACTTTCTCGCCTTTAGTAATAGTTATGTAATACTATTTCTACCACAATTACTCTCCAAATTAACACATTCCAGTCATTATTGTTTGTAAATCTCAATACAAATCGTACAACATTTGGTGAAAAAACTATGTATTTTCAATCAAATATCAACACAAATTTGACAATTATAACTGCTTTTCAGACAGGTACATCATGTCCCAACAATGGGACATAATTAGAGAAATTCTGCTGCTGATTCGCGGCCCGCAATGTCATTGTTGCCTTCCAATCTGACATTCTCCGAAGGCTAGCAATTTTTATTCCGAATATTTCAAATAAGTTTTAAATACTTTCTAAAAGATTAATTTGTAAATGTATAACAAAAGCTCGAATGTAAGAAACGAACAAAGAAACGTGGAATAATGTGCAAATTCTAACTTACGTAGCATCCATCTGCCTAGCATCGCCATTCTTTTTACGTTCACGAAGCGCAGGGTATTCAGAGCGGGCGACTACGTTTGACGCCAAATTACAACCAATAGTCATATTTTCAAAAACTTCAAAAGGCTCTCATTTGAAGAACTGTTTTTGATAAACACATTTCATTAAGAAGGAATTGTATCTTCACAATTGTAATTGTAGAAATATGCCAAAATATTTTTTTGTAATTTTAGAAAAATTAGACATTTAACGAACGTGACACCTGCACCATTCTCTTAAGCGTCTTACACATTATCTACAGTGCAAATTTAATCAAAAACGTTGTGTCGTTTTTAAGAATTTTTTTTAAAGAAAATGAAAATTGCCTATGTTTGATGTATCTTCATAATTGTAACTGTAGGAAGACGCTGAAAAAAAATTTGAATTTTTTCAATTTTCAAAAAACAGATTTACCTACGCCATTCTCATAAACGTCCTTCACACTATCCAAAAACAAAGTTTAATCAAAAACGTTGGAGCCGTTTTTTTTGAACATTCTAAAAATGTCCCAGAAGCTTCATGTAAAGTACCTCCCAGAATTTAAATATCGGTTTCAAATTCAAGGGGCCGCGACATCGAGGAGATCGATGGAGGAATATCAATTGTGGAGAAAATTAACTGAATGGTTTAGGCGCTAGCGTTGTTCACAGGCAGACGGACGGTCAGACGCTTTGTTGTCAATCGATTTTTCGGTATCAAGGACCAACAAAACAAGGATTCTGGCTACACCACGTGTTAGAGGAGTGCTTTTCGAAATTTATCAACTGAATGTATCCACATTTTCGTTAACAGGGCCCTGTAATAAAAGTTTTTCTGCGAAAAATTCTCTATTTCTTCGCGCTGCATTACATACCTTTCTCTCTAACGTGGTTGCGGTAGCCAGAAAGTTAAAGCGGAGAATGCACATGGAAGATGCCAGAAAATATATATCAGTTAGTATTTATCAGAATGACATTGTAATTATAGTTGACATAGTAATTAATAAATTGTACCTTCCTATTTGTTTAATAAGTGGATTGCATATTTAGTTCCTGGAGTGGAAAAATTTTCAATGTTTGGGTTTTCCTAATAGCCGTTTCCTTACAGTTACCATTCACATTTTGATATTATATACACTGGTGTATATCTTTGAATTTTATGGTAATTAACATTACTGTACCCTTCTGATTGATTTATTTTATTTTTCACTTTATAAATATGTTTTTAATCGATGTCAACTTTGAATACCTAATGCGTCAACTTAAGGATTCGTATGAATGTCCATATGTCAATATAAAGGACCTCTCTTAATTTAACAAAAAATAGCTAGAGGTACTACTGAATACCTCAGGCTTTCTCGTACTAGTTAGTTTTCATATGTCTTTAGTCTTAGCTAACTTTTCTGCTTTGCCCTACCCTCTTCTCCGCTGCCATCCTTTGCCACCCAACGAACATTTTATTTACATTTTATAAATTCCTCGGTCCCCAATTGGTAGAATTGTAATACTTTAAGAATACTACACTGAGGTGACAAAAGTCATGGGATAGCAATTCGCAAATATAGAGATTGCAGTATTATCCCGTACAAATGGTAAAAAAGGGCAGTGCTTTGGCATTTTTGCTCGAGTGATTCACGTGAAAAGGTTTCTGACGTGATTATGGTCGCACAGCATGAATTAACAGACTTTTAATGCGTAATGGTAGTTAGAGATAGCATGAGACATTCCATTAAGGAAATTGTTAGAGAATTCACAATTCCGAGATCCACAGTGTCAGGAGTGTGCCGAGAATATCTCATTTCAGAGATAATCTCTCACCTCGGAAATAGCAGGGGCTGACGGCCATCACAGTAGCCGACGGCCTTCATTTAATGACTGAGAGCAGCGGCGTTTGCCTAGAGTTGTCACTTACAACAGGCAATCAACACTGCATAAAAAACCGCAGAAACTAACGTGGAACGTACGACAAACATATCCGTCTGGACAGTGAGGTGAAATTTGGCTTTAATGACCTATGGCAGCTGAAGGCCACTTCAAGTGCCTTTGCTAACAGCACGACATCGCCTGCATCGCCTCTCCTGAGCTCGTGATCGTATGAATTGAACTCTAGACGGCTGGTATACCGCTGCTTGGTCAGATAAGTCTCGATTCCAATTGGTAAGATCTTATGGTAGGGTTCGAGTGTGGCGCAGATTCCACGAAACCATAGACCCAAGTTGTCAACAAGCCACTGTACAAACTAGTGGTGGCTGGGTTATGGATTCGGCTGTTTTTAGATGGAATGGACTGGGTCCTCTGGTCCAACTGAGCCGATCATTGACTGGAAATGGTTAGGTTCAGCTACTTATGATCATTTTGTAACCATTCATGGACTTCATTTTTCCAAACAACGATGGCAATTATATGGATGAAAATGCGCTCTGCCGCTGCAATTGTTTGCGATTTGTTTAAAGAACATTCTGGGCTGTTCGAGCGAATGATTTGGACACCCAGACAGCCCGAACATTTATCGGGCATTTATGGGGCATGGGGATATTTATCCCATCGAACATTTATGGGGCATAATCGAGAGGCCAGTTCGTGCACAAAATCCAGCAGCGGCAATAGGACTGCTATTCGCATTTAGGATTGCTATAGAGGCATGACTCCATATTTCTGCAACGACTTGAGTCCATGCCACGTCGAAGTGTTGCACTTTGGGAAGCAAAAGGAGGTCCGACACTATATTAGGAGGTATTCGATGACTTTTCTCGCCTCAATTTACGGAAGAGTAAAACCTAGTCCTATATGCAAGTTTTCGTTGAAAAAAATCGAGCCGTTTTTAAGAAAATGTCGTTTAAAAGTTTCTGAAAATGCGCATTTTTGAGCTCATTTTCACAGAAAGATTTTGATTTTCGTAGAAAACTAGTAGAAAATGGTGAAATTGTAGGCAGATCACATACGAGTGTCTTAGTAACGTTATACCGTGCTCCGCGTCTTCTCATTAATAATGTTTTTAATTTGGCTATTTCACTCATGTCTGCCGTGTAGTAAGTAACCAATGCTAAACAAGAATATATTCAAATTAAACCATTCGCAGATGTCTATCGCCATACAGTTATCACTTTGTTTACCTTTTTCCCTCCGCTGTAATTACTTTGTTTACATTTTTAAGATAAAGATAGCAAATGTTTTAGAACCGTAATAGCTTCTGAGCATCAATATAATATTAAAATGTGTCGTTTTGATAATGTTTAAAACTTTGAAATAGAGTATTGTATGCTGTACTACATATGCTGTATGCTGGACTAATATATTAAAGATTCAATGCCGAAAAACAGCAAAAGAATCAGAGCTAGTGTGTGGAAGCAATTTCAAGAATTTTGTGAAGAATGAATATACAAATTTTGCAGCACAAACTACAAATGAAGAAATTTCACATATTGTAGGCAATTAAAATGCGAAGATTAGATGTGAAGAGTACAGAGAATATGCTATCAAAACTATGTGGAACGATACAACGAATATTATTAAGGAAAATACTTTAATGAGTACACATGTGTGTTCAATCTATTCGAAATTGATTTCCGCTGCTAATTCAGCTTGTACATCTTCCACTTCAAATACTTCCACGGAATATCAAGACATGGAAAACTCAACTTCTTACACCTTTAATAATTGTGATTTTAATAAGTGTTTTTGTAAATAGCTGTTATAATTGTTTTTTGAAAGTTGTTTTGTCATAAAATCGAAACATATTTGAAATTGTTTTCTACATAAAACTGTTATTCATATTTTACTTCATTATAAGGTACTCCAGCAATGATAACTCGGAGCCGAATGAAACTTTTACATATTCCGATAGCAATTTTGAGTACTATTTATCTCTTTCGTAACTCCTGTGATTTTAATTATCCATTCGATTCATGCAATGTCTGAATTCGTGAAATAGTGACACTAAATATCACTCGAAGTGCTGTGATATTACTTATGAAAAAAATAATTCAAAGATTGGAAGCATAGTAGTGAGATTGAGAACATGAAAATAGTTTAGGACAAAGGCCTAATTGAATAATTTGTCGCGAAGAAAAATGTTGATCATGTAAACAAATTAACAATTCATTTGAACAATAAAATCAATTATTAGGAAAAAATTCTAAAAAGAATGGTAGACGAGATGACATTTCTAGCGTCACGAGTTCTTGCTTCCCTGTGGAGAATCAAATCATGTCTCAGAACAAGGAATATTATTTAAATTTTTTCGAATTATTTTAAAAATAAATACTTTTCGTGAGGAACGTTTACAAACATGGAAACTGATATAAAATGCTTAATAATATTTATTAGCTAGTTTCTGTAACGAATTTGTTATCATGGATTGATTGATTAATTATTTTGTGGTTCCGAGCGCGTCAACTGCTACGGTCACCAGTCTCGTAGATGTAATGCATGTTATTTCTTTTGATGTGGGTATGTTCCTCCCCTCTGAAACGTGAGAGCCAATGCTGATGTGCTCATCGGATTGCAATAGATGATATCTATATGTGTTTGAGTATCATTTTGACAATCAGCACAACGTGTGGATAAATGAAACTCTTGTGGAATGCCCCGTGATAAAAAATGAATGTATTATGGAAATTGCTATCAGTATCCAAACAATGATCATTTGGTTCTCATCTCTCGCGCATTTCCGAGTCACTGGCGAAACTCCAGCTTTCGACCTCGCGTGTTATCTCCGCGGCAATTGGCAACTAGTGGACTTACTGCAGCAAAATGCTGCCGCTCAGGTGTGGAAACGGGGTCCTGGACCTGCAACAATTGGCTGTTCTGCAACGACACAAGTGAATTCCGAGGCTTCTTTCTTTTCCTTCGTATGACGTTACTTGTGACGTCAGCAGTGACGCTCTGATGCTGAGAAACTAAGCATTTTAATAATTAAGCTTCATTATTAATTTTCATCAATAAGAAACCTTTTGTCGTAACATCAAATCCAAGAAGTTGCTATAAACATAATGAAATATTTGAACTGTCTTGAAGGTAAGGAGTTCCATAAATAATTTATTGACATTGACATAAACAATTCTTTATTTCATGAATCTCGTCATATTATTCTAACAGTTTCGGGAATATATTGTTCCCATCATCAGGCACTATATCAGCCAAACCGTTGGAATAATATGACAACACTCATGAAATAAAGCAATTTTCTGTCCATAAATTATTTATGGGCTCCTTTCCTTCAAGATTAGAAAAATACCTTATACTAAGACAGGCTAGTTTTAATTCTAGAAGATCAAATGTGTGAATTTTCAATCAAAATCAAAACAGTTTCTATGTTGTTGTTTTTTACCATTTTTCTGGGTATCTAACAAAAGCATTGACTCCTCCCACATGGACAAGGCCATTTATCGACAACAACAACAACAAAAAAAAAAATCCCGCCGGCACGTGTTGTGCGAGCCACGCCAGTCGGTCCGGAGTATCGCCGCGTCCATCGCTCAGCTCGCAACTCTCCGTCGATGGGCGGCGCAAGATGGCGCGGCTGCGGTGGCGCTGCCACGGGCCGCGCGGGGCGCCGCGCAATTTTCCCCGTAATCGAGTGGCCGGGCGCTCTTCGGTCGCTCGCTTTGTGGGGGCGTTCGTCTCTCGCGGCGCGCGCGCTAACGCGGTTATCGCGGGCCGCAGACGCCGCCGCGAGGGCGCCACGCGCCCAGTGGGCCCCAAGGCAAACAAGTGGCGCTACAACTGCACGCACTTTCTCGCGTCAGTAACGGTTACGTGAAATAATAATAATAATAATAATAATAATAATAATAATAATAATAATAATACTGCAACTTCTGTCAATGTTAACACATCTCAGCTGTCACTTCTACTAGGGAGAGGATTTGCATGACTTAAAAATCTTGAAATTACGAAAAATCTATTTGTTTTACCGAAAATTGTACATGACCTTTCTTAAAGAGATGATTTTTTACAACAGACTTTGTATAAGGAAAAAAATCGCAATTTTTAATTATGTAGTTTTTAATGTTAACTTTTTACAATTTTCGAAAATACAGGGAGTTAGCCAAACTGGAACTAGCGCCGTATTTTTACCGCCCCTACATACTTGATGATTTCGTGCTATACAAGGATGCCAATGAAAAATGAATGGCTAAGCACGACTCGATTTCTTCAGTAAGTAAATGTAGTTACTGCGTTCCTCTTTAAAAATTCGATTATCCAGGTTTTCCGTTCTTCTTATGTTCCTTCATGATACGCCGGCCTGGTAGCGTAAGACCTTGGATCAAGTACAATATCCAGATACGAAGGATACGCATTTGAGTCCCGTTCAAGCCATGCATTTGCACCCAGTGGTCCAGAAACAAGGTTGACATCTTATTCTACCAAGCGCTTGTCATTCATAATATTGATTAATATTGAACCCCCCCCCCCCCCAATTATCCCAGCCGTTACATATAAAACAGGATTCAACGGCAAACGTCCACTGCGGTAAACTTCCCGCGAAAGGAAAGTCAAAGGGATCCTTAACATTTTTTTACTATCTCGATCGTTTGTTTTGACCAGCTTCTATTGATCCATTGAACATAAACTATTACGGCCTCTTTCTTGCTTCTGGTAAGTAAATTAAGTTTTTCTACTCCTCACAGATAAACATTTTAACTCTAAATTGTTGAATAAATGAACAATACTTGTTTAAATTGCAAGGGATAGAGTAGAGCTTTATTCGTGAAGGAGACACATAATTCTTCCAAATGAATGCTCAAGCACAGACGTGCCACTTGTCAAATTCACAAAATTTTATTTTAAAATCATTCTTAGTTAATTTTGTTTAGTCTTAAACACGCGTACACGCTTAAGCCACACTGGGTAAATATCCTTACCTCGATAGTTGCACTGCTTCCTACATTTAGGAGGCAGCGATGATGTTGAGGACGAGAATGAGTGAAGGTCCGCCAGCTCTCACTATCCGGCGCCCCTTTTTGCCCCAATTCCAACCACTTGTTTTGACTTCAGTGACAGTACAAGTGCAAGAATAGATACTCACATTGATTGCTCTCTGGTGTTACGTTAATCCCTCCGGGATTAAATTGCCCATTTTAATTATAAAGACGCAGCGCTGTACTTAAGCAGTAGCGCGATTCAGTTCGCATTTAATCCACATTTAAAAATAAAGAAATGAAAAGCACCTAATCTGAGCACTGAGCAAGCGCTTTTGGTGCAATGTGCGCACTGTGCTGGGCGAGGGTGGAGGGCGTGAGAGTGGAAGGGCAGTACGCGGGAGCCTGGAGAACGAATACGTAGTTGTAGTTGCTCACTTGCATTGTGACGCATACGACGTATTGTCTGTACTACACAGACCAAAAAGTAGACTAGACACGACCTGGATACACATAACTGACTCGATCTGTAAGTTATTATTTCATTTTGTTAAAAAAATAAGATTCTCGTCACACAAAAAGTAATACGCAGAAGCATACCAAATAGCAAAATTAAAATTATTGCTAAGCATCACGACTGGTTTCTTAAGTAATATCCCAGGAAATAAAGATGTAAATATTTCTAAACAAAAAGAGGATAAAATAAATGTTTATTACTATTGTTATTATTATTATTATTACTATTATTATTATTAAATACGAGAGTCTATAGTCTCGTTTCGGTGATGGACGAAACCTGCTGAGTGTGATAGTCTGTGTCACTGTCAGTATTTTTCTTCACTGTCAGTATTTTTCTTCGGAGTACGGGTTCATTGTTGTCTAAATCCTGAACGTATGAAAGCGAACCTAATATTGCGAGGTAATTGTCATTCAGATAATAACAAAATCTGTATTATGTCGATTCTCTTCAAGGAGTTTTTGATATGAAACTTCTTTTCTTGCAATTGAGTAGCCAACACATTGCGATACAGGAGGTTACGGAAGGTGCACTGTTTATTTTCTACCAAAACTGCACGTCAGAGAGAAAATCATTTATGATGTGTTGTAGTGGGCTAAGGCGAGACGTATCGAACGGTGAATATTGCATCTCGGTTCCTCCCATGAGAACCGAATAATTAAATAATACTTTCACGTGTTAAATTCTACTTTAGCCGTTGTTACCATGATGCGTCACAAGATTTTCTCTCTTACATTTTTCTCCAGCTGATTAAAATGCCAAAAACATTAACTGAAGGTTCAAAAGAGTACTGTGAAAGGAATTAGGCTAACAATACTTTACTCTACAAACAAATTTATTTCATCGTACAAATTTCCAATTTATGTATCTTTGAAGTTTCATGCGCGACGCCACCATTCTTTGTTTATTTAATTTACTTTGGCTGTTGGAATGCTTCCTTTGAAAAGGCAGAAAGCGCGCAACGAACTAATTTAGGGAGTGAGGGGATATTGACTTCAATCACTCCATCTGTTTGGGTCATTAGTTCTTTAAGTGTGGAGCATGATTAGTTTTAATAGTTATCAACTCCTAGTATGAAGAGCTTCTTTTCAAGCATGGTGTTTCCCAGCACGTGGAGCATTTCTCTCTCTCTAGAATACGAGATTCGCGGCTTGTGGGGGAATTTTCGTTCGGGTATCTCCCCTACCGAGACACCGCACCACCCGGGACCAACTCTAGGTTCCCGACTGGTCTCCGACGTGTGCGGTAGTGCAGTGCATGCAAGTGTGTGTGTGTGTGTGTGTGTGTGTGTGTGTGTATCAGGGGAGAAGTCATGACAAGAAAGAGGAAGGAAAGATTACGCACAATCCGTAGCCCGTTTGTTAGGATCGTGCTCCGGTATTCATCTAGTGATCGGAGAAACCACGTGCGACTACCGATCAGAGCAACCGGCCGCCAGAATTCTCTTCCAGATAGCGGCTCTGCTCCGGCCCTCGCCTAGAACTGATGGTAAATTGGTTGGGAGTCTTTCGGGAGCACTGTGCGTGCACCGCGCGCTCGCGAGGGCGCATGTGAGGGCGGTTGAGGGCGGACGAGGGCGGACGAGGGTGAACGAGGGCGGAGCGCGGCCGGGAGCAGGTGGCGGCGCCAGATTGCCGATTAACCTAACGGAGCGCGAGAGGAGCATCTGCGGCGGCGGAGGCTGCTCTCCCCCTCCCTCCCTTCCCCCTCCCCCCTCCGCCCCTGCCCGGCCCCGGTGCTTCTTAAGAGCCGCCCCCGCGCGCCGCCCGCGCCAGTGCCGCCCCGACTGCCTCTCCCGCCGTAAGTACCACAGCGCTGCTCCAGGCGCTCGTAGCTGCTCATTTGCTCTGCACAAAATACTAGAGAGACACTGCGATTTAACGGGAGACATGCGAAGCTAGCGCCCCTAGTGGCTCGACCTATCATAACCAGTGTAATTTCAAGTATGAAGTGTATAAGTTTGAAATATTTTGTTAGTTTACTTACAATTACGTTTACTTACGTTTTGAAGAGTGATTTCCTTTGATCGTTAGTAACTTTTTTATATGGCTGGGAATGTGTGAGCCATGTTTGATACCACAAATTATGAAATTTGAAATTTTTTTTTTTCGATTTCCTCACGATGAAAAGTTGTTAGTCAAGAAGTCTGTATGTCCTTACGGACTTCGTGTTGTAAATACTTTATTATGATAATACTTATTATTTTCCAATTAGGTACAGATATTCATTTATCAGATCACTGTTTTGTATTGCTTGTGGTATCGTACATTTACTTTTATATTCCAAGGATATAAATTTAATATAGAGAAGAAAAATAAATAAATAATGTTCATAGTAATGTAAATAATAAATTTATTAAAAACCACGGAACTTCAGACGATGTGTAGTGAAATTTGAATTTGTTGTCGCTTTTTCAGATCACTTGAGTAAGTTCGGTAGTGAGCAGTTGTAGTACTCTCATCGTAGTGCGAGAGAAATTCCAAGTGTCCTGTATTGTCCATACAGTATTTTCCTGCACGGAAGCATCGTATTCTTTCCCTCTCTGTAGTCTTTGTCGTGTAATTAGAGTGTCAGAGCCAAAATTGTTCTCTGCCGTGTGGTAAACTAAATATAAATTTTATATTTGAAAATTTACGCCTTTCATCAGACGACACACACCACAGTCTCTGACACTGTGTTACGTACTCGACACATTCTCTAAAATATAGTTTCATAAATAATGTTAATTTTTCGTTTTTGGATTTTTTATTGTTAACTACATGTGCAACAAATGACCTCAGCTTAAAATTAAACCGTTCATTTCACAAAAGCACTCATTGTTTCCATCTTTAATTAAAAAATGCTACGAATTGTTGGGTAACACGTTCGGTATTAACGAATTGTTGGGCAACACAACTTTTTTACAATACTAAATAAATGAAAATGGATCATTTGTCCCAAAAATGCTGGGACTTAATTAAAAGACTCCAAAACTTCAAAAGCTATTGCAAAAAAAAAATCCAAAAGATATTGCAGCCAAACAATACCGCTGTTAAAAGTTTCTTTCCTGGGCAATTCACCACAGAACATTTGTATCTCACCCAACAATTACCTTTTAAATGAAAATTTCACAAAAATCTTTAAAGGTTTGAAGTCAAGGTTTTAATATAATTTATTACGTAAATTCACTTAGACTATAGATGTAATGTTAGTTCAGCATGAGTGGGAATTTTTTAAACTTTATTTTGGGAGAGTTTTTACTATCCCAGTGCGTCCCCCGGAGAGGCAGCTGCATTCCCGGTTTAGTTCCTTGCAAGGACTCATCGATCTCCTCCAAAATCCCCTGTTTCGAATTCCCTCTTTCATTGCAACCCTTAGTATTAGATTATTATTCACATCATTTTCTATTGTAACAATTTTACCTTGGTGATGATGTCATCAACATAATAAACACAATTTTAAATTATGTTTACAAATATTTTAGTTTTTTTAGTCTGTTTTGTTCAATTTGCCGCTAACGTAATGTCACGTGCTCCTCTTAAAATCGTACTGTTAAACGATTTCAGAATGTTCTACTTGGCTCGTTCTTTTAAGTGATTTTTGACGCGCTCCTTCACTCGTTTTTGTTACGGCATTAACTTGTTAACTTTTCGTCCTTTAAACAGGATTGGTGGATGAAGTGGCATAGTTATAAAGGTTACAGTTCAAACAACGGACGCCCCATAGAGGTAAATGAAACAAATGCGCATTGAATACAGTTGCAAGCGGACCGTTTAGGAGCGATTGCAAATATTGGCAATACACGAATCTCTCGGGTTAAATGGTAAGCATGCGCGACTTTATTGGGCGAATCACTGATATTAAGCGAATCCCGCATGTTGAAGCATTGTGGCAGTAATACGCTTTCACCTCGGAGTTAAATGGTAATTCTAACTGATGACGTTACTATTTTGTGAGATAGGTCTAATAATTTTTCGATTTATCGTTATTTTCTAATAGTCATACAGTTGCACCCAGGCAAACGAAATAAATATTTATGATCCCTTTATATTATAGTATATCTATGGATTAATTCATTGTAATTAATGATCGAAATCATTTATCTATAACCAAATTAATGAATGAATATGAAGGATTTAACTCTCCTGACTTTTGCGAAGTAATAACTTCGACATCTTGTTAACAATTATCTATTTCCGCAATCGTAAGTTTTCTCTATGGCAAAGGCAAAGCATTTCATGATTATTCAATTGTTGATGTGTAAATTTGTGGCTCTAAAAATAGTTAATAATATGATTTTAGCTATTTACATATTGAGCGTTTATTCAGGGTGTCCGCCACATTCTGAGTCTTGCAACATCCATTTCAAGTTTGTTTTTCGTTCAGTTTTCTGAGATCCATAGAGTGAATTCGACATGGTTAATATTAACTTCCGGATTACAAGTGCAGATTTCCATAGAAAATCAACTATCCTTTCAAAATGTATCCATTATTATTTTTTGATACTATGAACATGGAGCATAATTCTATATTCCTCCATGCTATGAATTTCTTTCTAATTCACAGGGTATCTTGCAAAACTTTCAAAACAGTAGTGTAGTGGTAGTATACTAGCCGCTATTCTTATGACTCTCAATAAGCTCCGTCTCTTATCACAGCCACAGTGTACATCAAAAAGAAATGTTTACATTGTTCTTACAAATTATACTTCAATAACTTATTATACAATTACACATTGCAGAGTCATTGTTAGAGCTCTGTAGTAGCATATTTCGCAAAATATTGTGCTAATACATTCTTATGTTGCAAACTTATACAACTAAGCGCTCCAAAGCGCCATGCTCTAAGAGCCAAGCCCAAAGCACGGTTTTAGATAAAGATTCGAACCGGCGCGTGTCACAAATACACCCTAGCCAAGAGCGCACAATGCGCTAGCAATCTCGGCTAAAAGAAAATCTAGCATTCAAGAACGCCAACACTTCCTTATATATTTCATTTAGGATGTCTTCATAATTCAATGTCTTCATAACTCAAGTCCACTCCAGAAGACAGCGCTGACAACAGTAAATTTGTGGTTACTTCTAATGAAGACTGGGGGAAGAAAAGTTTAAAAAGCCATGTTTTGCGCAGAAGGACCATGCAGAAAGAGGCGGAGGCGACGACGGAAGCCGGCTCGGGGGCAGAGGCGGGGGCGGGAGCGCTGGAGGCGGAGGGCCCCGCCTGGCGCCGGCGCCTGGCGCAGCTACGCGCCTCGCGACGCCTGCAAGTGGCGCTGGTGTACGCCTCACTGCTGCTGGACAACGTCCTGCTCACGGTGGTCGGTGAGATTATTTATTTATTTATTTATTTATTTATTTATTTATTTATTTATTTATTTATTTATTTATTTATTTATTTATTTATTTATTTATTTATTTATTTATTTATTTATTTATTTATTTATTTATTTATTTATTTATTTATTTATTTATTTATTTATTTATTTATTTATTTATTTATTTATTTATTTATTTACGGATTATTTATATATCTTTCAATAAGTTTATATTTGTCTGTCACTTTTCTCTTGTGATGTTTATCGCTGGCCATCAATTATCTACAAACACGTATTAAATTAACAGATAAACATTACACTTAAAACGTGGCATAAAGTTTTATTAAACACTAGTGTACCCGGCAATGCTTCGCTAATGCAATGCATTACACTTCACACGCTACTGGTCGCCTGATTGTTAATCAACTTTTACGTCTCCTCTGAAAAAAAAATTAGTAGATGGAAGACTTTCTCGCGAGCATTGCTTTGTCCTATGTTCCGGTTTAGACTTTCAAGAATTTTATTGTGAACACGTTCTCCCTCTAGTTTGGACATACATTCCCTATGATATTGTCTTGGAGAAATTTGATTTACTTGTCGAAGATAACGTTTAATTAATAATTCCGGTCGACGTTTCACAATCGCAGGGGCTGAATATGCGGCAAAGTCGCGCTTAATACTTGAAGGAGCGGCGGGTTGCCTAGATCTTCTGTCCAGGGGCGCTTGATCATAAACGCATAAAATAATCAACGCGCGTCTATGTGAGACATACGCACATTCTCAATGTACAATGCCTAAATTCTTCGTGAAAGTACAAGCAAGAAGTTGATAAAGGTTTTATCGCAATCGGATGAACGGTACGGCAGCCAGCGCATAAAATACCAACAAACAAAAATTATTGATTTTTATATATTAGATTCATGTGTGTAGGTCAATAAGTTTCTGTTTGTCGTCACTTTCCACCTGTAATATTTGTTGTTGGAGATCAATTATTTACAGACATATTAAATTAACAGAACAATACCCTTAAACTTGGCATAAAGTTTTATTAGACACTTTTGGCTTCCACTGCGTTTACATTTTGGTAGTTTTTTGTGCAACAACGTTTCAGAAAAAATATTTTCACATGTCCAGGTTACTGCAATACGTCAAAGGACTTTTGGCACTTTTAATACCATTTAAAACATCAAATTATTAAAATTTGTTGTCATAATATCACACACCAGTGGATATAAATGTATGCCAAGTTAAAGTGTATCGTTATTATGTTAATTTAAAATGAATCTGTAAATAATTCATGGCCACTCATCTCTCAGTCGGAGGACATTATTGGTCTCTTAGGAGTAAATCACCTTTAAGTCGACTAAACAGATTGTAATTACGCTGACAAGATCGGGACTGAATCCGGGAAGATCAGACATCTTGTTGCAAGTCTGTTTGTGTTGCAAGAAAATAAAAATATTTTTGATGTGTTTCGTGATTGCTTAAAGACTTTTTCTTAAAAGTTGATGTTCATGTCTCCCACAATTGAAGCGTTGTTTTAAGTGTGTATATATGTTAATAAGTTTCAGATAATTTTAATTTTAAATAACGATTTTGGAGGTTATGCGGCACATGTTCACTTAGGAACACTTGACGCACACTAGAAAAGTATACTTGACCCATCTAGAGATATTTGATCAGTAGGCTTTTGTTAAATGTAGACCACCTAACATTAAAACCTAAGCTTGCTGGTAGTCTAAACATTCTTTTTTAATAATTTTATGACATTACAAATGCCAAATAATCTGTTTTCAATATTGTAGTTGTATGAAGACGCCGAAAAAACTTTTCAGTTATCTAAAAATCAGAGATTTCAATGAAAATGAGACCTGCACCATTCTCTTAAGCGACTTTTCGTTATTCGGGGACAAAATTGTTATCCAAAAATTTGGAACCATTTTTGAGAAAAGTTGGAAATTGTTGGACCTTCCTTTAAAGTATCCCCCAACTAAAATATTAGTTTAGAAATCAGATATCCTCGAGTTCCATTAAATTGATGGAGTAATATTAATTTTGGAAAAAAATCGTATTCTCCGATCCGTTATATATATATATATATATATATATATATATATATATATATATATATATATATATATATATAATAAATTTAAGGTTAATTGACAAATACACTTTTTTTACTTTAAGATGTTCTGATTGATGATTTTAGTACTGAGGTATTGTTAGCTCACAGAAGTTAAGCGTTAAGTTTGACGTTTAAGCTCCTGATTGGAAGACGCCGTTACAGCTGATGATTGGTCAAAGGACACTAAATAAACAGAAGTACAGATCGGGAGGCCGCTCACTACCACTTACGAGCGGCGCGGCTGCTCTTGGACACTTTTCAGCATTTTCTATTTCTTTCTTTTTGATTTTTCTCTACAGAAAACGTACTGTTTTGCTTTAGCGCCAGTAGCGACAGAATCGTTCGATTTGTTTTCGCCGGAAATCGTCCATCCTTTTCAATTTTGTGATTATTTGAGGTGCGATATCTGATATTTTGTGTATTGGCATGGAGAATTTGAATTATTGGATTTTCTGGTGACTTAATTTCACTCCCTGTTGCAAATGTGAGGTTACTGAAGCTTACTTCCGCTGCCAAGTCTTCTTCAATTCGGAGCGTGTTTTTTTTCGCATCCGCTAAACCCTTCGCTGCCACAGCCATGCTTATAGCGACAACGATGACGGCCTTTTTATTTTCCCCGGGTTTCATTAATGCTTATAAAAAATTAACAAAGTAACTCAGAACGCTCTAACACAAATGTCGCGAATGAATGTATTCGCAATTCATTAGTGTGCCGACAGAGCCTCTGACGGCGTCTCATCGCAACTCGTACGAAAATCTTGTGATATCATGCAGACCATGGAAACACACTTTTGGCGTTTATACTTTCAATTTGGGAACTTGAAGTTTCTGTAGTGTTTTGGGAATGAAAATCAGCACGATGACTCTACCGTGTAAAAAACACGGTCACATTTTTGCCGAAATTTCGATCGTCCGTCGTCGGACATTTGTGTCCGATATCACCGATTCGTTCAAACACGTGCTATTAAATGGAAAGGACATATAGGACCTCAATGACCTCTTTCGACAACATCCGGAAACATCGGCTGTCGGACGAAGATCTGTTTTATTTAATTTTGTCGGTTCGATTCGCCCGAAATCATCTCGAGAGTGAAGGCCATCTGTAATACCAAGACTACCTGCAATACACGTACGTTGTCTTGAGCGTGATTCTCACAATCAATGTTTCAAACAAGGAACAGTGGAATAATGGGAATATTAGGTCGATCTCGTGTAACATTCGGGATATTTTTCGGATGAAATAAGTCGGACGATTTCGTTTTCAGTCGGCCTGTAGCGAGCACAGTGATCGTAGTCTTGAACTAAGCCAGCTCCATTTCCATTGCAGTGCCCATCCTGCCGGACTACCTGCACCAGGCGGACTACGACTTCGCGATGGCTGCGGCGGCGGCACCCGCTCGGCCGTCCCCGCGGGCGGCGGGGGCGGAGGGGCCAGCGACGGTGCTGCTGGTGCAGTCGGAAGCCGCGGCCGCGGGCGCCGCCCCGCCCAACTGCTCGCACGGCGCTGCGGACCGACGCGACTTGAGGTATCCGCGCGCTGGCGCCCTCGCGCACGCTGAACCGGCTGAGATGGCTCAGTCACAATAGACGTTCCACTGCGGCGTGTAGCGTCTCAGTCGTCAGAGCGTCACAGTTACGGTTGAATCGACTTCCCGTCGATCCCTTCTTCTTTGAGAAAATAAATGTCTTTACAGTTTTCTTTTTTGTTATTTAAGGTCGTATCAACTTCTAGGTCATTAGCGACCATTTTTGCGAGTAACGGTATGTTAACTATGAGGATGACACGATTTGGTGATGGGGGTGAAAGGACGAACACAATACAACCATGCCCGAGGCGTCTTTACAGTTGTTTGCAGATGTTTTTCGATTCTGTGGGATTCCTGTGTCTAACGAAATCATTGAAAATTGTAGAGCATAAATAAAACCCGGGCTAAGTGTCACAATGTGACAATTTGCCTTTTGTTCTGAAAAGCATGGTAACAAGCGCAATACCGTGTAAAATTAGTTATCTGAAATTCTGATTCTTGGGAGTTCAGATTGTCGCCCATCTGTCAATCTCGGGAGCTTTTCAAACAGTTTTTCTTAATTATCTCGGAATTCCATTTTTGGCACTTAGCACGGTCTTCACCTACTGTCTACCTTTATTAAATCTAATTGTAATTTAGTAAAATTGATTCTATTTCATTAATTTACATTGCGACTACAAATTAAAAGAAAACTGTACAGCCCCCAATCATCTGAGATGTGTCTCTGGTTTTATTAGATACACCGAAATACAGGAAAAGTAAAACAAAAAATAGTCAAACAGTTTCGCTTTTACAAAAACTGTAAATATTGGATAGTTCCGTTTTTTCCATACTGCGTGTTGCACTCCTTACGAAAAGCTGAGGTCACGCGACAGCAAGGCTTCAAGGAAGAGGTCTCCTGTAATTCAATAGTTGCTATTCATGTGTTGATTTATGGGAAATGTTTTATATAATATTTTTTGTATTTATTTCTGGTACGTAAGAAACTCTCGTATATTATGCTATTGTGATATTCGTGATGTCTGCTTAAAAAAAATAATGTAATGCAATTCCACACGGGAGTAATATATTTCTTGTTCTTGAGCGAACTGCAATCCACATATTCGAAAACCATTTTGTGCGGGTTGGTTCAGCAGCATTCGCGTTGCTGCAGGTCACTCATTTGCACTATATCTGTTTCGTTATCATTTGTTATTCGTAAGAATGACAATGTTGACATGCTGTCAAAAATGTTCTATGCATTGACAAAATGGCGAATCAACCGTAAATACGATTAATTCGCAGCTCTCGGCAGTTCATTGATGGTGGACTCCGAGGAATTCGAGGAATGTTACTCAATTGCAACGAGTAGCTGACGTGTGTAAACACGAACAAACTGTGTCGCCCGAAGTGCTTAAACTTCATTTTTCCAGCGAGTCCTGCGGGAATCGTGGCATAAGCAAGAATTCTCAGCTGCGTTTTGTCAGGCGTAATCTAAAGCTATTATGAAACCCAATGAAAGGAACCGACGACTGCGTGATTAGAAGAAAACATGTGCTATATTCCTGAATTTCTGGCTCTTTTTGTTTTTCCGAAATGATGGGTTGTGCTGGGATTAGTTATAGTTTCGAATGATTCAGTCTAACAATGGATTTTGTTTGTCGAAGAACCAAACGATCTATTTGCACCCTGGGATTGATATAAGCTTTATGAAGTTTCTTAAAATCAATATTCCAATATAGTAAGCATTACAGCGTGCAATAAAGCTCTATTATTTCATGATCGGATTTCTTTTGTCACAGAAAACAAGTGTTACAATCGTTGGTTTCGATAAAACCAATAAATAGGTATGTAATTATTTTTTGTAATGAAATCGTAAGGTGGAGAAGCGCTAAGATGAAAAGTTTAAAAATATTTGTAGAAAAAACTAATCAAAAATAATCACAAAATCGTAGTTACTAGTAATTTATTTACATTACATGTAATGTGAAATTTTGCGGAATTAAGATTAGATTCCCAAAGTCTTTACGACAGAAGTGCTTTAATAATCCAGGGTCCACCACCTTTCTGTGATGAAAAATTAAATAAAAATTACATAGAACCGAAAATAATGGTGCATTATTTTTTTTTACATAGTGGATAAAACTCGTTGCTATATTAGTTATCCAACAAATCTTAGAGGACTTTTTCAGTTCTATTCCGCAAAGTAGCAAAATATATTACGATACGTATATTGTAAATAACTATGATGACCAAAAACGATTTGTTAACTGATTAATTGACTGTTTCCTGGCACATCAACAGCAATGGTCATTAGTTTCGTTGCTGTAGTGAGTGTTTTGTTATGAAAGGTGGCCGCGTTCCTTCCGCATTAGATGATGAGATATGACGACCTACACGACGACTTGCGGGCGATTCTCCCAGCGGCAGAATCGCCCCAGCCGGGAAAAGCTATATGCTCCCGACCGGTCTCCCGGCATGTGTGGTAGTGCCGTGCGTGTTTGTGTGTGTGTGAGTAAGGGGTGTGGATAGGACAAGGAAGAGGAAGGAGAGATCGCACGCGGTCAGTGGCCCGTTTAATAGGACACTGCTCCGGCAATCGCCTGGTATTGATCGGAGAAAACTGCCGATCAGAACAGCCGGTCGCTAGAATACTCCTTCAGACAGCTGCTCAATTCAACCTGTTGAAAATATGCAACCGTAAGACCTCTCAGATGAGAGTCTGCAGAGACAACAACAATGCTGTCTGTAAGCTGTCTCTTTCCAAATATACTTGGATTACTAGGCAGTTTTACGCAGGCGGAACAAAAAGGGCTCATGATTAGTGGTCTCGGAAAGACATGGAGAAACATCTGGGCGGGTAAATCTGTACCAGGAAGTGGAAACTATTTGATTAAATGAGCAAATATGAAGATTGTTCCTCTAAGCACGTGACTCAACAGACCAGGACAAATAAAACTGGGTATCTGCAGGCACCTTCGAGGTGCTATTAACAGTCGCATTCCAAAGCCATTCCGGTACCCGGATATGCCAATTTGAGTGGAGGGGAAAGGGGCAATGTTGGACGCCAGAATAAATTGCAATAATTGATGAAATGTTGATAAATTTAGGAACGACTGACATATATTTTACTTTTTTGCTTTCTTTCTATCTTTTTCGTCCTTGCCTTCTCTCATTTCTACAGGATCAGCAGTAATGGGGGGAACACATTTTAATTAATTTTCCGCACAACCCATTTTTACACTCTTTGGCGATGCTATTGCGGACGGATGCCCTTCCAGCGGTTAACCACAGGGCACACAAAGGCACCTTACACGAAGATAACACCTCAATCACACACACAACCATGCCCGAGGCGGGATTCGAAACCTCAATCCTTCGGCCTGAGATCGCCCCGGCATGCCTTAGCGATCTTGGTTTACCGGATTGGTATGTAGTTATCAATATATTGCAATCATTTTGGGCAAGTTTGGGTTAAATTATTTTCAATTTTTGATCTTCAGAATGGGCTTGAATATTTTGAACATTGTCTGTTCTTGGGGAGTTTTCCATGGGACAGAGCCGGCCGCGTCACTTTTTTAAGCTCTAGTTCAACACTCATTGTGTTGCTGCAACTGAGTAACTATTATCTACAATGAAATATTCTGAAATAAGAGTTTAACGTGTGTGTGGCCTGAAATTTCCGAAAGAGAACGCCGGAGTTTCCACGAAGCTAAAGACATGGTGACCATCAAATTTCGGTTTTTAAACATCTGACGAGCCTTGAAAAACAAAACTATCAAGTAGGTTTATGAAAGATTCTTGTAATACAAGTTTTAAACGAAGAAACTGTACTTCCCTTTCCAAACAATTGAGAAACAATCTACGCTCTATTGTTGCCCCCTTTAGCATGTGAGTGTTAAACACGAGACGCGCGGGTCTGAACTAGTAACGAGAGGAAAAGTGCGGTGTTGTCTTTGCCAAAAGTTTTATTTCAGAGATTTGCAGCTTTCGATGGCTTAGACGTTACCTTCAGACCTATCCTGTGGGAGCCAGCATTGGACTTCGAATATATGCTGGGTTTGTCCGAACACATTACTTATGATCAGTTACAATGTTACAATCAGTTACAAAGTCGATCAATAGAATTCAGTAAATCGCGCAATAATTTTACATTTAAAGAAAGATTAAAGAAAAGGATCAGTGATTTTTAAGGAAAATGTACAACATCCTTTGGGCGTCATGAAAAGTTATTATAAAAAAATCAAAAATATGCGTATCAAATATATTCATTGAGTGTGGTCAGATCGGTCGCAGAACAGCTTTACGAAAATATCCTATGAACGATTTAGGTGACAATATTGTCCACGGACGGACAGATGTACAGACTGACGCAAGTAAGAACCGTCAGAAAGACCGTCCAACAGGAACGGTCAGAAGTCTGAGACACGGACAGACAGACACAAAATTTTAGAGACAGACAAACGGACTGACGGACGGTCTAACCACAAACTGACAGATGGAAGGACATACAAACATTTGTCCGGTATCAGAGCGTCCTAAAAGATATATTTTATTCAAAAACTTGATATCAATTTTTTTGCCCATTACAACCCTTTCTCTATATGATCAATAAGAAAAGTGTGCATAGAGACGACCCACGAACGCTCATGTGTATCTTGCAAATGCGACATCCCCATCAAAACATAGATGTTTGTAGACATGGATGTTAATAAATCATCGACCCGATGATAAACATCGATGTTTTTAAATTGTATTAATGACCATAAAAGTTCACGCGAAAGGGATTTTAATTCGAAAGTGTTAAGAATTAATTTTTAATTGAAGTTTAACTGTCAAAACTAAGTCAAAAAATCATCAGGACAATTAACAAAACTTTATTAAAAACTTCAATCAAAAATTCAATCAACACTGCATTGAAACAAAATCTGTTTCGATAATTAAAAAATAATAAAGACTTTTTTTAGAAAAATTTTGTTTTATTTATTTTTGATTTCCGTCACTTTGGTCTGAAGAGTATTCAATTTATGGATAGCTTGAAATTATCATATAAATTTGTTACGTTGGGGATTTTTCGTTTAAAATACATCGCCGACATAAAAACAACGAATACAAAACATCGATGTAAAAAACGTCGGCTTTAAAAATGATCAATTACATCCAAAATTGTATAAAAACATCAATGAATTGTAATCATCGAATCGATGACGCTTCCGTGGTGTCTGCGTGACATGTGCGTTAGAGATGCATATGGTGATCGATATCGATATTTTCAATACATCGATTATTTTGTAGAAACATTGATGTTTTAAACCGGAAGAGGTGGATAAGGGCATCAACTGATGTCCCTGTAGTGCTTCTGACCTCGAGGTCCTAGGTTTGAGTCCAGACGGCAGAATTTTTGACAGTAGTTTGTCAGCTGAGTCGAATTCAGTCGCTGTCTGAAGAAGAATTCTTGCAGGTGATTGCTCTGATCGGTAGTTTTCCGAGATTTCGCCGATCAACACTGGAGCAGAACTCCAGTAACAAAAAGGCCTCGGACCGCTCGCGATCTTTCCTTCCTCTTCCTTCTCTTATCATTACCCTTTACTTACACACTCTTTTACAGACATGGACTACACTACCAAACGTGTGAGAGTTTTTTCCGATCGGGGCGGTGGGGTGGGAGATAGCTGATTGGGAAAAACCCTGCTAGAAATCGGTAGGTCGGCGTCGGATCTCGCCACCCAGCAGAAGACCACCACCACCACCTGCCGAAGGAAAAAGCATGCACTACACTTATGGGTCCAATGAGCTTAGCAGTTGACGTACCCAGAATTCTCAAACAATTAATCAATCGATCAATCAATTGATCAATCAATCGATCAATCAACTGATCGATCAATTAATCGATCAATTAACGTTTTAAACATCGATATATTAAAGTGGATGTGCTGAACGTCGATGTTTTGATGTTGATGTCGCATCACTAGTGGGCGGTGTGTGTGTGCAGCCTGGTGGCGCCTGCGGCGGGCGGCGGCGCGGGAGAGGCGCTGCTGTCGGAGTCGTCGCGCGTGGGGCTGCTGCTGGCGTCGAAGGCGCTGGTGCAGCTGCTGTGCAACCCGCTCGTGGGGCTGCTCACCAGCCGCGTGGGGTCGCGCGTGCCGCAGCTGCTGGGCAGCGCCAGCCTGCTCGCCGCCGCCCTCGGTGAGCACGTCTCGCGCGCGCACACGCCGGGCAGAGGAAGACGATTTGGACAGACATTTAGGTCGGCCGGCAACAGACGTTTTTCTGCGATGTGCCGCATTCGTTCAAACACACGGCGGCATTGAGGGAATGTTGGTGAGGTGTTGTTAACATAATTAAATGGTGAAATAACTAGATTTCTTCGTCAACTTCAATCTTCGTCAACTTACTAGATTTATTCAAACAGACAGCTTTCGACGGCTTTGCCGACATCACTCTACAAATAAAATGAATAAAAACTCAAAATAATTAAAAAATATGATAATAGAAATAATACAATTGATAAAAATATTGAAACTAACATAAGAACAAAAATGCAAGGATTAATACAAATTATTGTATTTCAAACAAGAAGAAACAAAGGAGGTAATAATAATTTTAAAAAATAATATCAAATGAAACTTTAAAAGTGAAGAATACGTTGAGCTGCTTGCTTACTGTCACTAAATGTGGTGAAAGTCGGGAGACAGTGGAGAGGGTAGATTGAAATGGAGTTTAAATGTTTCTGGGCTGCGGGTGAGAGGTGGGAGGAGGTCTGTTTAAGGCCATCTTGGGAATGTCTCAGGAGGCGGGGAGTCAGTTTGTGGGGGAGCGGTGTGTAAAATTTTAGTAGCAGAGGGGACTCAGTGAAATGGATTTGTTCGTTGAGAACTTCAGATTTCTGTTTGGATTGAAAATGGGGAACATTTCTAAAGCACTACTGTTCCAGAATTTATGTTGTATTTAAAGAATGTTAATGTCTGAATTGCTCTGCGTTTGCTAATGCTAATGTTTGCGTTTATAAGATGTATAGTAAAGTGCGATATGTTTGCATTGTGTTTCCATGCATGTAAATGTTCTTTATTTCTGGCATTGAAGTTTCTGTCAGTCTGGTATATTTATCTACCTTTGTGATTGTGGCAGTGGAGTTCATAAACTTCTGACTTCAACATTAGTTGTATGAGGTTGCGAGGGGACACACCTACTGTCCCCTGCGCAAACATCTATCTGCATCAGAATCGCTATATGAATAAATCTAGCAAGTTGACGAAGATAATTTCAGTTATTTCACCTCATGGTAGTAAACGAAAATTATCTTAGAGTACCCGGACGATCTTTTCCAACTGTGTCCGAAAACATCGTCTGTCAGACGAATATTTGTTTCATTTGTATTGGTCCGTCAGACGTTGGCTGACCGAAATTTCGGCCAAAAACGTCTCAGCTGTTACCGCCGCCTTGGCTTTGCTTCGTGACTCTATCTGTAGTATACAGGCGATTTAAAAAAGTGAAAAAGTGCACAGAATCGGTAGGGAGTGTGAAACTTTTGATTAATAAAGCTGCATTGAAAAGGCCGAGGTTCCGTGCCACGTTCATTTGATGAATTTGGATGATGGGTGAGCGCTGCTAGCTTTAGTCTAAAGCTAGCAGCGCCCACGATTTTGGGAAAACCAAATGAGCCTAAAACTCGGGAATAGAGCATTTAATTAGCCTCAAATTAGCTTCAAATTTTGGATATAGTTTGGTTGAAATTGGTTTTGGGGGGCTTTTAGCTTTAGATGGCTCTATTTGTTGCCGAAGGAGGTGCCAAAAACAGGCACATCTTAATATTCTTTATCTTAACCTTTATCAACATTTTAAAAGGTTTGGAGAACCGAGATTCTAGAAAACGAATCATAACTCCAGGGATACGCATATTTAATCTATTCAACTCAATTGGAGGATCAATATTTCCATTATTTTTATTACAAATAATTAAGTTCATGTCTTAAATTATCATTTTATTCTCAAATCTCTTTACAAACTTTTTTAAAGAACTTTTAGGCCCTTCTTCTAACTATTCCCCTCTTTGGCAACTCCTACGGCAATGACTTGAAATAGGAATTGCAAAAGGGATTTGTTTGACACAACTTAGCATCGAACCTCGTCTTTTTAAATCCATGTTTATTTATGAAAAAATTGCCTTCACACCTACTCATATTGTTTGTGCACTTATTACTTGAACATGATGCTTAAAGTTTGCTTCCGATCAAAGTACGTTGCTCCATAAACGAACGTAAAATTTTCCCAATTTAACGTGATAAAGTACTGTCCCGACAAACTTTAGAAGGTAACTGAGTGACAATGTTACTAAAATCATTCTACGATCATTTATCCGATACTTCTTTCCTTTAATAAATAGTTTTTTTATGCGACAAAGACCTTGCAGGTGTTCTTAATGATCAAGTGGGGACAAAAAACCCATGGTTCGCTTCAAAGATGACATCGTGGGTAGCAGTGATGTACGTCACAAGTAGGTAAGAGTGAGCTATATTCAGTTTATTTACACACACACAAATATATATATATATATATATATATATATATATATATATACATGTATATAAAGTTCTCGCTCTAAGGCGTTTGTCAGAGCTAACTCCCTTCAGCCCCATCTCTACACGCCTCTTGCGGCGGCGCCCGTGTATAGCCAACTCGGCCGATACGCGACCCATCTTCCGTGCTCTGGCTGATACACACTCTGGACGACAACCTCTCAACCGTTCCCAAACTCATCGGAGACCCTCGTGCACACAACACACCCACGCCAGCCTGGGCGCAAAGCTTTTGCAGTTTCGCGCGCGCAAAGCCCTGCGACACTGGTCGCTGGCTCGCCTGGCTATTTTCGCTACCCTCATCTCCACACCTTGCATGTACCTTACATCTCCATGCCTTTGCTTCTTTGCTAAAGGAAACCTAGCCTTATGACGCTACACAATCACAGTAGTACAGGATGTGGGAGGGAAGGGCGTTCAACCGTTAGAATGCAGTTATTATTTCTGATACCCAAACATGACCATAGCCCACCCTCGACATGGGATGAGTTTTGGGGCATCTAAATGTCTCTAACTTTGGCGCCGAACGCTACCAACTGTTTTTTATCTGCCATAATCGCTTCGAAGTTCCAGACACAACAAAGATTTCAGTCATACTCTATTCAAGTGGAATGGTAAGGATGTAAATTGTGGGACGGATAATTTTGTCGGACCTTCATTCAGGATTCTTTCATACGATATACGCGCCACATGTCAAACGAGGATTTTCACTCCGAATATCGATCACCTCAGAAGGCTTTAAACTCCCTAACACTGGTTAAGGAAGCTAACTTTTATGCTACTGCAACACGCATTGTGCGAAGATCGGTATTTGTGAAGAACTTTTTTGAATATATTTTTGTACGTGAATCCCGCCTGTCTGGCACTCACAAGCCAAATATAAAGTGTGTCGTTCAGTAATCTCGTGGAAACGGTGTTCGTTGGAACGGAGCTTTGCTTTGGTCCAAAGCTAACGTTCTACAACAAAGAGCCAGCCTGCAGGCGCAGTGAGTTCTGAGCTGGCCGCTGTGTGTGCACGTGACTGCGGCGCCTGCAGCGTTCGCCGTGGGACAGAGCTTCGTGGCGCTGCTGATGGCGCGCAGCCTGCAGGGCGTCGCCTCTGCCTGCGTCGGCGTCTCGGGTGAGCTCCACACCCACACTACTTTGCTTTGATTGCTACACTAGGACTACGCCTGATTTTTTGGGTTGTGCCACTAATGCAACTCACGAACGATATGTGTTTTTAATTTTCCGTCAGTGTTATGTACGTTTGGCCTGTACGTAGGCATGAGCCTGGTGGCGGAGCTGATCCCAGATCAACCATTATTTGTGTTATTAAATGGCCGTTAGTATTATGGAAGTTGGACTGTGCGTAGGCATGAGCCTGGTGAGAAGATGTTCCCGGATCAAACATTATAAGGTTTTTAATTGGCCGTTAGTGTTATGAAGGTTTGGCTGTGGGTAGGCATGAGCTTGGGGACGGAGCTGTTCTCGGATCAAACATTATTTGTGTTCTTAATTGGTGTTTGTGTTATGGAGGTTAGGCTGTGCGTAGGCATGAGTTTGGTGGCGGACCTGTTCCTGGATCAAGCATTATATTTTTTTAATTGGCTGTTAGAGTAACGGAGGTTGACTGTGCCTGGTGGCGGAGCTGTTCCTGGATCAAACATTATATTGTTTTTAATTGGCTGTGAGAGTAAGGGAGGTTGACTGCGTAAGCATGAGCCAGGTGGCGGAGCTGTTCCTGGATCAAACATTATATTGTTTTTAATTGTCTGTGAGAGTAACGGAGGTTGACTGTGCGTAGGCATGAGCCTGGTGGCGGAGCTGTTCCCGGATCCAACATTCTAATGTTTTTAATTGGCTGTGAGAGTAACGGAGGTTGACTGTGCGTAGGCATGAGCCTGGTGGCGGAGCTGTTCCTGGATCAAACATTATATTGTTTTTAATTGGCTGTGAGAGTAAGGGAGGTTGACTGCGTAAGCATGAGCCAGGTGGCGGAGCTGTTCCTGGATCAAACATTATATTGTTTTTAATTGTCTGTGAGAGTAACGGAGGTTGACTGTGCGTAGGCATGAGCCTGGTGGCGGAGCTGTTCCTGGATCAAACATTCTATTGTTTTTAATTGTCTGTGAGAGTAACGGAGGTTGACTGTGCGTAGGCATGAGCCTGGTGGCGGAGCTGTTCCCGGGCGCGGCGGCGCGCTCGCGCGTGATGGGCGCCGTGCTGGGCGCCGCCGCCACGGGGGTGCTGCTGGGCTACCCGCTGGGCGGCGCGCTCTACCAGCTGTCGGGCGGCAAGGCGGCGCCCTTCCTGCTGCTGGCGGCGCTGCTGCTGCTCCTCACAGGTGCGCACCTGGCGTCCTTTTCAGGAGAGGTGGCTCAGGGTATCAACTGATGTCTCTGCAGTGCCTATGATTGGAAGGGTCGAGCCTGGACGGTGGTGGGATTTTTTTGACACGAGCTAGATAGCTAGGTCGATTCCTGTTGCTGTCTGGTGGAAAATTCTAGCCGCTGTCTGCTTTGATCGACAGTTTTCCATGGTTTCGCTGATCAATACCAGGCGAATGTCGGAGCAGTACTCTGTCAAACGGACCACGGACCGCGCGCTATCATTCCTTTCTCTTACTTCTACTATCCTCACCCCTTACTTACACACTTCTACATTCACATTCACTACAACACCACGCATGCCAGAATACCGGACGGTAGACTAGAGCTTGTCTTGGCTGGGGTGGTGTCCCGGGTGTGAGAGATACCTGGTTGGGTAAAACGCGGCCAGTCGACGGTAGGTTGGCGCCGGATCTCACCATCCAGCGTGGAAAGATCAACGCCTCTCACGATAAAACATGTACTACATATACGGGAATAATGATGTTAACGTGCCGGTAATCACCAATCAATCAATCAATATCAATCGAGCTCCGCAGGCCAACACCACGGTTGGTTCATTAGAAAAGACGTGCGCGTCAACTGGTGTGGGCATTTGTCTCGTAAGTGAAGTGCATGTGATCGGTGATTCCTCGCCGCCACATTGTTTCACTGATGTTAACTGGAACGCCAACTGCTATGGCCATTGGTATCGTCAGTGTTGTGAATCTTTTTTATCGAGGGGCGGTCATTTTCCTCTCAGTTACATGAGGGTCTTTCAAAAGGTCATAACATGCAAAAAAAAAAGAAAATTATAGAAAAACGAATTAAAGGGAGTTTCATATATTTCATTTTAAAAGTGAATAACGCAGCGCAAGGTAATTTGAGAATTGCAAAATGTAATAATTATTTTTCCTCTCCAGTAATGCAGCTGGCGTGCCTGAGTTTTAAGTCACAGGAGCACGTAAGTGTTAATAAATTGGCTCTTTGTTCTAATATGTAAATATATAAAAAGTGTAGTTTAGTGTTTGTTCAAATGTTTGTTCCCCACGTATATCTTCGAAATGTTTAGTACACTTTTTATGTAATGTAAATGTAATAAGGCATTATAGATAAGTAAATTATCATCCTCCCTGAACCTTAAATTGCGCTATAAGAAAATTAGAAGCTAGTTAGAAAGTCATCACGAGTACCTGTAAAAACGTTTTCTCTATTTGTTTTTAAAAACTTCACTCCGAAGAAAATATTTCAAAATACACCCACAGGATAGTTTAGTATTTCTCAAATGTTATCTACTATTTTATGAGAAGAGATGACGCAAATCGGGGCGAAAATATTCACATAATTCAAGTAACTCAAATAGAAAATGACTACCAGTTCAGAAGAGATAAGCAGTCCGTCGGTCCATTCTACCTGCTCTCCTCTTCCAGACACACGACGCTTCGCAGCGCTGGCACCACCTGCTCACGGACGGCAGAGTGCTCATCACAGCGGGGGCCATCCTTGTCTCCACGTCGGCCATGGCCATCCTGGAGCCTTGCCTCCCCATATGGCTAATGGATACCATCAAGCCCCAGGTAGTGCATGATTACAACTATTATTAATTTAGTCTATTACAACTATTATTAATTTAGTCTAATTACAACTAGTCTATTAATTTACTAACTAAATTATACTACTTAGTTTATAAATTGACCCATATAAATCTGTTTCTTGTAAGTAAACGAACTAACTCATGAACGCATGAACGGCTTCCAGACGACAAGCTCGCTCTCTAAGTGTGTGTTCGGTTAGGATAAACTGAGACCACAAGGAACTGCCCGGGTAGAATTAACAAACTCGATATTTTCGTGAACGAAAATTTCATCTACAAACATCTTTTTATGAAATTCCATGATATCTACAGGGGTCGGCCACTTTTTTGGTCTTATTTGGCGGCACACGGCCTTATTTGGTAAGAAAAGAAATCGAGTAATCATGCTCTGGAAAGCAGCGATTATTCGAAAGAAAAATTATTATTGTCAGGTGCCAGTAACGAAAAAGTTGATAATATTCTTCCTTTATAGAGTACATTTCTTCCTCTAACACGTGTAACCAGAATCCACGTTTTGTGCGTCCTTGATAAAGAAAAGTCGATTCACCGCAAAACATCCCTGTCGTCTTTGTCTTATTTTTTGTTGCGCCTTTCTCGCAATAACGTGCCTTAACAATCTTTTGAGCATTGTGCATATATACATACATAGATATTGAGTTACCATCCGCTAAATTTGTCTTTTTCACGTAACGCCCATGTCTTTGTCCCTTCGGCCAGGATTTCGGTGGCTTTAGTAACCGAGGTTCCCAGACAGTCACCCACCCAGGAATCCGTGGTGTGTCGAGTTACTTATCTTGCGTGACTTCACGAAGCGTAGTTAAGCAATACAGTTAACGACACTGGCTGCTTGGTTGGCTGGCCGTCTGTTTATGGTCAATGTTAGCGCCTCAACCGCTCAGTTTTCCAAAAATTGCTATTCCTCGATTGATCGAGAAATTCTGGGCCTTGCTAGTTTAAAATGGATATTTTGATTTTAGGGGACCCTTGACTCGAAGCCTCCACAACGTTTTCAAATGAGGCTTAAATTGAAAATTCACTTCAAGCCTCATCAACGATTTAAAAAAACGCTCCAATTTTTTTATTAAACTTTTCCCTCAGACAGAGTAAAGAACACTTAAAAGAATGGTGCATATTTCATTTTCATTGAATTTTCGATCAAATCACCGATTTTTCGAAAATTGCAGAAGTTTAAATTTTTTCTGCGGTTTTTAATGCTGCGTAAAATCGATTTCGAGATTTCAACGGAAATACACGTATTAGGGTCCCCAGATACCGAAAAAAAGATTTTTTTCTAAACGTCCATCTGTCCGTTCGTCCGTCCGTTCGTTCGTCCCTCCATTTGTCCGTCTGTGAACACTACCAGCCCCTAAGCCATATTGATTTTTCAATTTGAATTTTCTCCAAAATGAAGAAACCCGTGTCGATCTGGGTCGAGTCGATTCTTTGAGATTTTGAAAAAAATCTTTAAAATTTGAGAGTCCACGCTCTAAGGACATTTTCAAAATTTTCTCAAAAATAGCTCCAAAGTTATTCTGTAAATTTCTTGTGAGAATAGAGTAAAATACACTTTATACTCTTTAAGATAACATAGAATTAATTTGGCTTTATTCATTGCTTTTTTTAAAATTACACAAATGTAATCTTTTGAAAATATTTCGAAAGCACATTTCCTGCAATTTGTAAACACTATTGCATTTGTGACTGGAAGTAATTGAAATGACGTTATATGAGGTTTTTCGACAACTCATTAGTTTTCTGTGAAAAGTGGTTCAAATTTCGAATTTACCGTAGCGCTTAAATTCCATTTTCTTAAAAACGTCTCCGAAGTTTTTAATAAAAATTGCCATTTAGAGCTAAGTTTTACTGTTCTTTAATGTACTTTTTTACGTTATAATTAGATTCTACTATAAGGAAGCCGAAAAACTAAGAGATTAAAAATAAAAAGACTTTGGGTGGCGACCGATTGCAGCTGGCAGAGTTTGTGGCAAGTCCGAATAACTGGATCAATGGAAATAGAAAACTAATACGGAAACGTCTATGCCATTCGGTGGCACCACTAGTTTGCGAATGAAATCTGTTCTTCAACGACATCTTGAAATAATATAATTTACCATTTTTCGAAAATATTAGTAGTTTTAACTGAATTTTCCGCGAAATACAAATAGTTTTTAAGCAAATATTTTGTCAGAAACATCTCCAATTTTTTCTTTACATTTTATCCTCGTATATATCAAGGATAGGTAAAAAATGTTGCTAGACAATTTTTCTCGCTGTATTTTCGAAAACTACTAAAAGGTGACAATGAAAAACTAAGATGAAAAACTAGGAAGATACAGAGTGTCATATTAAAACAGGTTTTAAGAAATCAGATCTATGGAAAGATCAAGTCTATTTTTTTAACAATAGTAGATTTCGCTTGATTTCTGAACTATTCTGATAATTCAATGCATTGATTTTTTTTAATCACTCTATTTTTTTCGCAGAGTGAGCAAAGAATGCTTAAAAATGGTGCATGTCCCATTTTTTATAAACTCTCTAAATGTAAATCGAAAGTTTCAAAAGTTAAAAATAATGCAAGAAAAAATGGGTTTTTCTATCATCACTAGTTTTCAGCTACATTTAATTTTTAAAAGCAGTTTATACTAATGCATTAATTGTGAAAAACATATTTCAGAAACGAAAAATTATGTTTTAATAAGTGGAATTTCTTGTACTCCTCGTACCAATAATATCAAGCTATGGTTTAGTTCAGTCATAATATCGACATTCCAAATGAAGGTAACATCAGCTCTATTATTAATATACTGGTTTTATAGAATAACAAAGTGATTTAAATATGCAAGTATACTGTAAAATTGTCAATATACAGTCAATTGGTTTACGCCATATATTTGTTTCTTAAGTAGGTAGAAAATATAAGAAAAATAACCAAATTAAACGAAATCATGAGGGTTAGTATTATCAATACCTTAAGTAGACTGCGACGGAAATATTTAGTACCATAAATAAACAGTCATATTGGATAGGTTCACAATCCTACTCAAAATATTCAATTGTTTTGAGGAAGTTTACTTCTACTTACCTATCCAATATGGATTTCCCCAAGATTTCTGTTGTAATTATCGAATTTAATCTGTCATATTATGCTGATACACCATAGTCGCCTTTCTACATCAACATGTAAGAGTAATAAACCTGCCTATCTGCTTGTTTCTCTTTGTGTGTAGAAGTGGCAACTGGGGACGGTGTTTTTCCCTGACAGTCTCGGCTACCTGCTGGGCACAAATTGCTTCGGGCTGTTTGCGTACCGCCTCGGACCGTGGAAAGTCGCCGTAGCTGCTCTATTGCTGGTCGGAATTTCGGCCTTGCTGGTAAGATACTCGGACGAAGTAGCGTAACGAAATGAGTGCGGGCTCGTCCGCAAAACGTTTATCCGGGCCTCCTTTATGAAAGTGTACGGCAAACATAAGTAGTGTTAGTACCTTAAATACTATAAATATCTCCTAAAATAGGCCCTCTTTTACCCGGCCCATTACCAGGTATTGAGAGTATTGAGGGCCAGGACGTTACGCCCCTGTTCAGAATGTTTCTTATTTAATTATTTCATTTAATTTGTGGAGAAAGTTATCAACGCAATTGAAAAATTAATTACCTTATGAGAACATAATTTTGATTATTGTGATTTGCAATTAGTTGGCCTGTTCAATGAACCTTTGAACGACATGACTCGTATATGAGATTGTGTATACGTCGGTAATTAAATATTTAAACAGACAAACATTTTTAGGACCAGTTGTATGAACACGGAATAAACTCTGGATAGATTTCCTCACGTTGTTACCGCTTAAATCGATTGTTCCAACTCGGTATACAGGTTAACTTCGGGTTAAATAAGGTGTTTAAATTACGTGCGCAATCACGGAATAATCTGTTTGTTAACAACATGTTAACTCTTGACACTGCATTTGCAGGCCGAGTAATAGCAAAATGTGGAGCACATGGCTGAAATAAACAAAATTCTGGAGTATTTATTTTCTGACGAGAGTGTAGAAGAAGAAGAAGAAGGAGGAGGAGGAGAAGAAGAAGAAGAAGAAGAAGAAGAAGAAGAAGAAGAAGAAGAAGAAGAAGAAGAAGAAGAAGAAGAAGAATTACTCCTGATGTATTTAAAAAGTCGAAAGTTGAGGAGAGTGCGGAGGAGGCCAGACTTGATAAACAAATAACACAATTATGATTTTTATGCAAGATCCAGATTAAAAGATCAAACTTTGTTGATGCCCGTTAATGACGACATTGAACGCAATACAAATAGGTAAATCCATGAAATATAAGTTTCTGTATCAAACATTTTCTATCTCTAACTAAATTTTCAACACCAAATTTACAAATGTTCGACTTGATGCAGTATATTAACGTTAACGTAAAGGTTATGTTTGTCTTGCAGGAATCAGTCTGTACCTCTTATAAACCACAACTAACTTACTTTAAGGTATTATGCTCCTGGAGCATTTGTAATTTGTATTGGCGGTTTTTGCTACCTGGACAAAAGTACCGCAAGTAGAAGAATTTAAAAAAACTAACTAGGCTATAGTCAAATTAGCCACTCAATTTATATACTTCCTCAAAAGTGCACTAGAAAGGAATCGAGTGCACCATGACTTTTCCCAAGAGTGATTAATTCTATTGACAGCGTAGACATTACAATAAAATATCTAGGTGGAACCAGTCCAGAATATTTCAGACGGAGATGCAGTACTTTCTCATTGAATGTACAATCAGCGTGCAATGAAGACTTAAAAATTCAAAATAGTGTTACTCGCTAGCCAGGAGCAGTGCAAACTATTTTAACAACTCTTCTCATAAAACACGTTTTGAGTTGGGCAATATGAACAATTTAGTTTTAGTGGGATATTCTGGATAAAATGTGGATACATTATTTCTAGCCTGATTCCATGCTTCAAAGCGTGCATTGGAAACGCGCCGAATCGCCTGCCCGTAATACATTCAAAGTCCAACTTCCGCTGGTATGATCATGTTAACAATCTCTTGGTGAGTCCCTGCTCCAATTTTCTCAGGGTATTTGGAGGTGCATGGCAGTATCAACAGCTCACTCAGAAAAGAATGGGAGAAAAAGAAGCCTGCATTGAACAGGAAAGACCCTGGGTGACGGAGAAAAGGCGAGTTTTTCAGACAATACTCGACCACCTTAGCATACAACTGTCGCTGGAAAATACCGGCTAAGTGGACCGGCAAGCTCCTAACACATCCTCCTCACAGCCACTAACATTGCCTAACACTAACATTGTCCCTTGAGAGTTTTGTGTTTGGTCCGATCAAATGAGCTTTACGTTACACCATGTTCAACGACTTTGAAGAGGTAAAGAAAAAATATAAAACTGGTTTACAGATTAATTCTTCTCTAGGAGAGTAAAAAGACTCGTAAGAAAATTGGACAAGTTGGGTTACGTGGAAAAGTAGAAAACAATCTGTCAATTTAATGAATCATTTTTGTTGTATATTTTATCTATTTAATTAATGAATGACCTTTCGTAATAAATGTTGTCCTCGCTACAATAAGATTGTAATTTCAAAAAAAAAGGCTTCTAAAATCAGATTGTGGCTTATAGATTATGGCTTATGATTAAGCTTATTTTCAAGATGGCTTAAAGGGAATTGAATAGTTTATTGCTTTGCTATACGTGCTGCCCTTGGAATCTTCCAAAAGTCCAAGTGAGTTTTGTGTGTATGGGTAAATGGGTGTCGCAGATCCCCACTGCAAGCGCCATATCCCAGCTGGTGATCCCCCACTTCGGCCTGGGTCTTGGCATTGGGGTGACGGACGCTGCGCTGGTGCCGTTCCTGGCGAATCTCGTCGACACGCACCACGCAGCTCACTACGGCTCCGTTTATTCTTTGGAGCAGACTGCTGTGAGCCTCGCCTATTTCTTAGGTAGGAACTTTGTAGTTTCTTTGCTATATAAAGCATTGTTACTGTGGGGAGCATCTAAGAAATCTAAAGGGGGCTTTTAAAGGCACCGTCATGAAATACACTTTTTTATAGAAAATTTCTCTAAGAAGGGACCACTTTGATAGGTTGGGAAACAAATGAAAGTCATGCAGGTAAATGACATTGAAAGATATAATGATGAAGCCATTTACAAATGAGCTAACTGTAAACGCGCTCGCTGGCAAAATGAGTGCATGGGCATAACCTGCATTTTGCCGGCAGTGGCCAAGCTGTAGATCTTAAAGCGGTCCCTTCTTCATATAGAGTAATCTCTCTCTATGGTCGTATAAAATGAAGGTTTTAACATACCATTGCCTTGTGCTAAACGTGTGGATGAAGTTAGTCTTTTCTTAAATTATCTGAATTATCTCCGAGATGTCACGCGGAGAAAAAAAACCAACTTCGGCGAAAATGGATATTTTTTTGTATCGTTAACCAAGCAGAGTAAACATGAAACAGATAATGATTTGAAATAAGATCATTTTTATACGATCGTAGAAAAAAATACATTTCGTGGGCGAAATTATTGTTTCGTGCACGATCCCGGTTGTGGTTTTTTGTCTCGACTTATCGGTGTGAGCAAAAAAACTGGATCTTAATCGTGCATTTCACACAATCATTTAAAATAAAAAATTAAAATATAACTATTTTATTCGTTATTTTTGTGCTGAAAAGTCTCCTTTTGTGAAAATCAAACACATCCACAGCCTACTCATTGGCGTACAGTAGATAGAGAAATATTATCAATATCTTATTTACGCCATATTCATATATTCATTAGCTTTAGTTTTATTTACCGCTGCCTCGCCCAATTTTTCTTCAGTGTTACGTCAGTGAGAAACGTTTGTCATATTAACGTTTTAGGTCCATTTGCTGGTGGGGAGTTGGTAGAGACGATCGGTTTCTCATGGCTGATGCGAATAGTAGGGCTGCTTAACATCCTCTATTGTCCCCTGCTCTTCATTCTCATCTTCCGAGAAGCCAGGCAAACAAAGAAGGTAACCCTTAAACATGATTTCGGGAAATATTGTTTTCTCGTCACATGTAGTTGTTTTCAAAAATAATACATTATTCAACAGCAAAGTACTGTTATTGTCCGTGACCTAAATAAATAAAATAGTCATTCGTATATGTAGAAATGTTGGAATTTGTATTTTTAAATAAATAATATTGTTGGAGAAGAGAATTAATGGTCGTGAACATTTTGATTGGCAATATTAATTCACCAACCACTCAACTACGTATATTTTCGTATCGTTTATCAAGCCTTTATATAAATTCAAACTTTTTGGAATGAATTTCAACATACCATTTTCTTAAAGAAAACCTTGAAAAGTGTATTATTTCCGAAAACCAAAAACAATATCAGTAAAAGGAGTAGATTGAACACCAAAAACAATATCAAAAAAAGGAGTAGATTGAAAAGAGTACAATGAAAATATCCACATGATTTCGTTGTACCCATCAACTTATGGTATGTTTGATACATTAAGTTCCATCATAAAAACTTTTTTTTGATTTTCAGCAAATACGCAAAATTGTTGACAACGAGATTCTTATTGTTTTAGGATATTTTGTTTTTTAAGTACGCTTTTATAAATATTCCAGATTAGAATATATTAAATCAATTAAAAGGTATTAATGACGAAAGTTTCATTGTCATTTCCAAACAGAACAAACAAACGTAATTTTTAGGAGAATGTGCCAGTTTGATACAGTCCACGATGAGAATGGGACATTACCTTAGTCCTTAAATTGGCTGCTGCCATGTAGTTACATATTCTTTTGTATTTGTTAACATGTCGCACTTCATTATAAAGAGAATATCAGGGAAGATTTGACCTACTTTCTTAATATATTCTGTACGTTAAACGTAAATTTGTAAGTGACTGTTACGAGAGACATCTCCACTGGTAAAAAATGTTGATCCCGATTGTGAAAGATTAGTACAATTGTTTTAATGGACAGCTTCATTTTCTATATCTCATTATAGTCAACAAACATATTTTAATTAAAAAATTAATTATTTTTCTTATATAACGCAAAATATGTTATTAATTGTATCATATGTTCTATTTCAGGGAAGTATCGTGGATTCAAGCACATGGCTTATGAACTATCAAAGTAATGTGAACACTTCTCAGTCCAAGAATTTTGCCTACAAACAATTCACTGACGCATCGGATAGCGAATGATACATTGAAATTTGATTCAAACGTTTCAACGCATAAATGAGATAATTAAATAAATAACAATCAAAAACTGCCATTGTATTTTAATGAACGTGCAGAGTTATTAATTGTTCATAAGAATTATTGTATTTTCCAAATTGTTCTTGTTGTAAATATCTATGTATCTGTGAATAAATATACCAGCTTTTTTGTCAATTGATATAATAAGCATGGATAAGATTACTGTATGACTATAGTTTTTTTCATCACAAATTATCACTCTTTATATCCATCAAGTTATTATTTTCACGTTTCTATTGTTTTTTAAATTAAAATTTTTTTCTGCGACTGCA
This sequence comes from Gryllus longicercus, assembly GCA_038098605.1. Lineage (NCBI taxonomy): Eukaryota > Metazoa > Arthropoda > Insecta > Orthoptera > Gryllidae > Gryllus > Gryllus longicercus. The sequence goes on from JAZDUA010000284.1 coordinate 103,485, forward strand.
ACTGAAATGTGCCCATTTTCTGAAGTATCTCTGGAAATTAGAAAGCCAATGACATTTCGCACGTCATGAATGATTGTTTTTTGCCGTGTGGATACTGAAGACTGAAACAAAATTATGTGTCAATTAATCTATCAATGAGCGAATATACCTTTTAATTGGCGAATTTAATGGTGATAATTTCACTTTTCTGAGACAAAGACTTTTGTTGTCATCGTGGGAAGTTTTGTTTCTTTAGTAGGTTTTAAAAGAGAAGTAATTTCCTGTAGCTGCGACTAAAATATGATTAAAACATTCAAGAGTAAGCAGGTAAATACCGGACATAACTGAAACACAAGTTATATTTTTAGAAAGGCATTTAATGCAACAAATATTGGTATAATAAATAATACAGTTATTAAAATAAATAATTCAACGAAATACACGCATTAAACTCACAAACTTGCTATTTAGAATATCAATTTGTTCCAGACTTGTAGAACTGATGAAAATGTGAACAATGAAATGACAAATAAATATTCATAATGATCCATTACAATATATAACAATGTTGCCACATATCCAGTCTTATTTTCCGTGTCTCCCTTGCACTCCATTTGTCCATTACAAGCAGTCCCGTCCAAACTTTCATGTTATATTCATTTGGAATTTTAAAAAAGTAGTTCTCATTTTGTTAGTTACCTTTTTGTGAGCAGAGTGCCTGACGTTTTGAATCTTACGAAATGATTAAAAACAGAGGGCACTTGATGTGCGTAAGGACGCATTTGTGAGCAAAAGCCCGCTGAGAGCGAGCAACTTTAGTATGTGGCAGCTGGTGGGTAAGGTTGCGCGGAGTAGGAAGGCGTGGCGTAGAGAGGCAGGTGGTATATGGGGACAGACACGTAGCTGGTGGCGTAGTCGGCGTAGCAGGGGGCCGCGGGTGGGGCGGGGTTGGCGTAGGGAGCCGGGGCGGGGGCCGCGTAGGCGGGAGGCGCGTAGGCGGGAGGCCCGTAGGCGGGGGGCGCGGGTGCAGGCTCGTACGCGGGGCTGTAAGAGCGTTCCTCGGCGCCCTCCGCGTCCTCGCCCGCCGCGCGCAGCAGACCGAAATGCGGGCGCTTCGCCAGCCCGAACGCCCCGACCTTCCCCAGCGCAGAGGCTCCGGCCAGGCCCTTCCCCAGGCCCACGTGGCTCAGCCCGTGGCCGCCCACGCCCACCAGGCCCCGCCCGGCCTTCACCAGGCCGGCGCCCACGCCCGCGTGCGCGGCCGTGCCCACCACGCCCACCTTGGGGGGGCCCAGGCGGCTGCCAAACGGGCGGCTACTAAACGGGCGGCTGCCAAACGGGCGACTGCCGGCTGCCCGCGCCTTCTCCGCGTCCTCCGCCTCCTCCCCCTCCACCGCCGCCGCCTCCTCCCTCTCCGCCGCCTCCTCCCTCTCCGCCGCCGCGGCCTCCTGTTGCTCGGCCTGGGCCACCGCCTCCTCTGGCCCCGCTTCCCGGAACAGCCCGAACGCACTGCGGACACATCACTTCACTCACTATCTGCTCACGTTTTCTGCAGCTCTCGCTTTGCTGTATATGAGAACTAAAACGAGACTTGAAGGATTTTGTTAACAGAATTGAAGTGCTTAATAGAACAAGGGACTATCCCGCATCAATCTAGTTGTGAGATATTGAGGGTTGTACTAGAACTTTTATGAATAAACTCACTAAACTTTTAAACATTTTTATATAACATTTAAATTTAAGATAACATATTACATTTAAGAAAACATAAAGTATTTTATTAACAACTACACGAATATTATTTGAAGTTATATTTAATGCCAATTACTCAATTTCAAAAAAAATGGGATAGCACTTTATTCTACTCAGCCCTTCGATTATCAAATCCTGTCTGTATCTCGTTTGTAGATACAGATAGTTTATATTTCATCGGAGCTAAAATTTCTTGTTATCAATGATATTGCTAGCAACGCTTGCTGTCTCTTTTATATCTAATTATGTGGTGTGATAAAAAATAGAGGGATGTTAATTCGGAGCTTAATAAAATATTTACAGGTAGATTTGTCGAACAGAGAAAATAATACGCGGCATACTGAAACATTTCCTCCTCTTAGTGTCATTATTCAACAATTAGTCATATTTTAATGGCATGGAATCATTTAAATATCTACAATGTAATTAATTTATGCAGAAATCAACCCAGCCACAATAATAAATAAGGTTAAAAAATAGATTCGAGTTTCGGACTTTTGGGGACTTTTCTTAAAATTTCGAGAAGCTCGGATACACTTCGAAAATTATATACGAGTGGGCTATTGCCTAAGAAAAAATTCTACACATTCACTATACAGAAAATAGAAAATTTCTAAAACATCTTACCCTCACCCCTTACTTACACACACTTGCACTTACATGCACTACACTTCCACACATGTGGGGTGTTTAGAGCTTGCTCCGGCTGGGGAGGGGCCGAAGATCGGCCCACGATAAAAACATACGGTACTAATGACCTTAGCAGTCGACGCGCCCGAAAACATTAATTAATCAATCAAAAAATAAGAGTAAATAAAAGGGAAGGCAGACGCCCACTTACTGGTGGCCGTGGCCGAAGGCCCCCAGCGGGCTGAGGACGCCGCCGTGGGAGCCCATGCCGAAGCCCATGGGGCCAATGACGCCGCCCAGGCCCTTGTGGAACACCGCGGCGCGCGCGTCCGACTCCGCCTCGCCGCCCACGGGCATGGGGTCCGGGGCGATCCGCTGGACGGGAGCGTGCGCGATCGACACCATGGGCCCCATGGGCACCACGTGCGCACCGTGGCTAAGGTCCTCCGCCAGCCGCGCCGCCTGTGACACACCGCAAGTACATGGAAATCAGCCTCTTCAAGTAAACGTACTCAGACCTCTATAACTGGCAGAACTACAGCAAAGAAATAAGAGTAATTAGTATAATAAATAAACTGTATTTAAATGAGAAGAGGAGTAGGGCAGGGCGACCCAATTTCACCTCAGGTTTTCACGTGTTTGCTGGAAAAAATCTTCCGTTCACTGAAATGGAGAGAAACTGTTGGGATTAAAATAGATGGAAAATATTTAACCAACCTAATATTTGCCGACGACATTGTTTTGTTCACTACATCAGCTGAAGAATTGGAAAGTATGTTACAGGAGTTAAATAAGCAAAGCATCAAAACAGGTGTACGCATGAATCTACAAAAGAGAAAAGTAATGACCAACTATCATGAAGTACCTATTTCCATGGATTGCAATCAAATACAATATTCACAAGAACACACATACTTTGGAAAACTCATTCCTTTTCAAAACAGAACCAATAAGGAAATCAACAGAAGAATGCTAGCTTGGAATGAATTCTGAAAACTTGCTTTCATTCTAACACATATACAAGTAAGCTTTCGAATTAAAAATACAGTAATGGATTCATGCATTCTCCCTGTTCACACCTATGGCTCTTAGACTTGGCCATTAACTAATTAACAAGTAACAAGACGTTCAACGTTCTTTGTAAAAAGAAGTCAAAGAAAAATGGAAAGAAAAATATTGGGAATCAACTTAGACAAAATTCGAAAAGAGGACATACCGAACAGGACTGGAATGCAGCTACTCAAGCAGCACGATTGAAATGGAGTTGATGTGGGCACATCATGAGGCAACAACTACAACGCTGGGCTCACTCAACTACACGGGGTAACTGCAGCGCAGAAGATGGAGTGATGTATTTAAGAGCGAGCTTGGAGATACGAGGTCAAGGGAAGCGAGAGGCAGAGACAAGTGGAAGGCATCTACCGAAGAGTTTGGGACAAAGAGAAAGTTAATGTAATTTTTGTTTGGAGTTTCTTAGTGTTATGTTTTTGTAATGTACTTATTGTGAAAATCAGTTCAGAGTGATCAAGCGAGAGAATGAGGCAAGCGTAAGACATTGACGGAGGAGTTTGAGGAAAAGAAATTCATTTTTTGTGTAACATTGTGTAATTATGTGTTGTGTTCATTTTTTGTTTAACATTGTGTGGTTGGTGTTTGAGGCAGTTGGATACTACGCAAGTTAGAATGAGTACATTATTTCATATTTCTTAGTTCGTTTCTTATATTGGAGCTTTTGTTAAACGTTTACAAAATAATATTTTAGAAAATATTTAAAACCTATTTGAAATAAATATGAAATAAAGCTTGCAAGCCTTCGGTCGCCCACTCCCAACTTACGCAGTTGGATGTTACGTACTAAGTTAAAATGTGTATATTATTTCAAATTTATTTTTTTATTATTTTTTATTATATTTATGTTATTGCATTTTAAATTGCTTGGTGTTAAATGTGAAAATGAATAGATGAGCGGTCATTGTTCGTTAATGTAACCCATTGTTTTAACGCCGCCCTGACAACAGAATGCGATAATGGCTGCCTTTCGTTCACAGTAATATAAACCAATTCTTTTATAACGCGAATATTATAATACCATAGTGTTTAATAATAGCTATTATATATTTCTCTATTTATTTGCCAACGTTATGAGTATCGTATTATTTATTAACTTTTAATTTTTTTACTTTTTTGTATACTACTTATTTTTCGCACCAAATGTTCTACGATTTCAAGTGCGTCTTACAAAAATGATGTCTGAGATGTGTTAATTCGAACAGAAATTATGGTATAAATAGTATTACATAATCATTACTAATGGCGAAAACTAACGTGCTGTTAGCACCACTAGTTTTTATATTAATTTTGATTACAATGGAAACAATAGATCGAGAAGGAAAATCTCTATAAAACTTCAAGGGACGACAATACCTCCTTAGATGCAGCAAAACCAGCTCCTCCTCAGGGAATAAGCTCTAAAAAGTCTACAGATTGGTCAATGACGTACAAAACCATCACGAAGTTTGTGAAAAGGCGCTTTCGCTTGGCTCTGCCGTACGTCGGAATGCTACTGTACCTGATGCGCTGTCAGCTCCACTGGGACGATGACGGGCGCGCTGGCGTGGGCAGCGGCGGGGTCGGGGTCGGGGGCGGGGGCGGGGGCGGGGGCGTCGGCGGCGCGCCCCGTCGCAGGGAGGCCGAAGGGGTTGAGCATGTTCGGGTGCAGGCCAGAGGGAGTCATCAACCGCATCTGCGGCCCTTGAGCCGGTCCCGCGGCCGCGCTCGTCTGGGGCAAGGGTGGAGCCGGAGGCGGGTCGGGCGCGCCTGAGGATGCCCGGTATCCTGGCATGCTCCCGTAGTGGTAGGGCGGCGGAGGGGGGGCCGCGTGAGGCGGGTAGGGGTGGTAGGGGGGGTGCGCTGGAGGGGGGTAATACCCGGGTCCGTACGCCGAGGCCGGCGGGGAGTGGTAGTGCGCGGCGCTGCAAGTCGGGGCTGGGGGAGGCGCGTGGGGGTACGCCGAGGGGGCGGGAGACGGGTAGTAAGGCGGGTGGTGCCCGAGCGAGGCAGGGGGATGATAGCGAGTGCCGTAAAAGGGAGGCGGGGGAGCGTGCATGGGGGGATGGTAGGGGTTAAAGCGACGGCCTGTAGCCTGGTGAGAGGCGGACTGTTCGGCGGACGTCTGGGTGGCCTGGCTGGTACTGGACTGCCCCATTCCGCTGTGCAGCAGATGCAGCAGCTGGAGAAGCAGTGGCGCCAATTGCCAGGATGCCCGTGGGACTCTCGACATCTGGAACCACCGACACATGAACAGTTGTCATCAGATTACGACTTCGGTTTGATCTGTTTACATTAGGTACAGCTTACTTTGCAGCCCGTGCATGTCTGAATGAAAAGTATAAATCTGTCGTTTTCAGTAAACAACGAAAGGTACAAATAACGCAGCACTACCTTGGAATGAAAATAAATTTTTAAAAAATAATACTTTTCGACAATATTCATGTTTTTTAACTATAGTTAATAACATGTTTACGATCGTAAGCTTTTAAAAAATATTATAATAACTCTATTTGTTCTTTTTAATTGCTTCCAAAAATAGCATGTTATTTACTGTACTTCCTTATTCTATTTCGTATAACTTATCAATACTGAAATTGAAGGTATGGTTCTTTTTATGTACCTCTTTTTATGTTTCTACTATTATTTTAACATTTCTTTTTAGTGGCACCTTTTTAGCGGCATAAAGCTACGAAATTTTGAGGGACAAACTAGAGTTTAAAATATTGACAGAAACCATTGAAACTATATATACACAGGTTAAAACTAAAGTAAAAGTAGTACACCAAACTACAGATGAATTAGAATGTGAGGGTGGAATATGCCAGGGCGACTCCGTACGTTCTGTAATCTTCAACTTGATTACAACTTGATAAACTAATTGGCAGCGTGAGAGCAATGAAAGACTACATGATGGGCAATAAACAGGTAAACATGGTCTGCTTCGCAGATGAAACAGTGCTTATAGCAGACTCTGAATCTAATCTGCAGATTTTTATAAATTTATAACGACAGCGAAATTATATAGTAACATGATAATTTCAACAGAAAAAAAACGATTGTAGTATCCCAGGAGTCTGTAAGTCGTAAGTTATAAATAGAAGGAAAAGTCATTGAGCAAGTGATGAAGTTCCCAGATAGAAAGCGTTTCTTTATGGAATGAAAATTAAGCTTATTTGAAAGCCAAAAGGAAATCCACATATTTGAAAGATGTAAACGACACATCAGAAATATCAGTCAAGTTAATGCAAGATTTTCACAAATTGGTAACTGCCGATGAAGAGTAGAAACAAACTTGTGTCAATATTAAAGTTGTAGATCAGGCTCGAAGAATATTTGAACTGTGTAGCCATTAAAAATCAAAACGACTAATACTTTAAAAACAATGTATAGGAAATTATTCAAAATTATAATATTTAGAAATAGATTGCAATATATAACAAAATCTCTAGATCAATACTAAATATGAAAAATAGTTTGAATGAAAAATCGACTTCAAAATTCCAGACCTTTTAATGAAAATTGGATTACCTCATTAAAAATATTTTATGGGGTTATATAAATTGGATTTATAAATTTCTACATATACGACAAAAATCCATTTGTCCTAGAAATACATCTAAATAGCTAAAATACTTTCACAAGTTCTAATGGCCTGAAAAAATAAATTTTTGAATGTATCAACTTGATATGTTCTCATGGCACAATTAAATTTACAAGCTACAATGTAAATTGCCGTGGGAAAATATTATCCTCACAGTACTTGCTCGGAAAGAAAGTTCAAGTTTAGTTCTACGTTCTCGCTACGGTGCAGAAAGTTATGTAATGCTGCGCGAGAAAACGGCTAATTTTCGGCAGAAAAACTCGTATATTCGTATCAGAGTCCTGTTAATGAAAAGTGGATTAACAGTAAAATTTTAGTAATAATAATACAAGCACCATCTATTTGCAACGTTGACACTAAGACAACTGTTTTTTTTCTCTACGCATTGTGAATGTTGAACTAGCACTGGGAACTGAACTTATACTTGTAGTCAGACAATATTAACCACGGACCTGACAAGGAAAGCAATGAAAGAAAGTAGAAATGAACCAGAATTTCCTGACGAGGTAAGAAAATAATGTTAAACTCTTGTGATAGGTCTGCAATTATGCAGTAACAAATTGAAATTTTACGAATAATTATGAATGCTACGTGATGGAATGGAATGGGAATAAATGCTCCATCTGGTAGGTTTAGTAATTCATTGTGCACGTAAAGTTTAGAGTGCGCTCCTCCTGCTGGAGCTCAGCTCGAAGTATTCGGACACCTGTAATTTGAGACAGTCACTTGCAGTGAGAATGTCTCCATCTTTATGGAGTTGCAGTCTTCTTGTATTCTAGTTATGGATGTAGTATTTAAAATGCAGGTGAAGTGCACATGACTGCGACATGCGACTACGAGTACATAGAAACTCGTCAAATGTTAGAAAATCCATCATTCCTGTTTCTCTAAATACAATAATTTTTGAAATTCGTAACAAGAAAATCACATCTTGTCTTAGACATTCACGACCCAAATTTTAATTTCTGATTTCTGATTATGATTTTATCCGAACATAAACGGTTAATTATTTGATAATTTGGGAACAAACTAACAATTACATAAAAAATTAATAGCAGTCGTAAGAGTTACTAACAATATTTTTTAAATATGAAAGTCACAAAAGTATCTTGAAGTTAATGTTACTCGAAATAAATAAGTACATACATTAAAGAAAGAAAGGATAAAAAATACATGATCCGCTGCCATCGTGTAAGCCATCTTTAGATTCGCTCAGTCGGATCATAAAGTAAATATAGAGAAGTTGTCTTGGGATGGAAATGACGGAAACCATGTCAACATCAAGTTTACATCGGAGAAGTATCCCTCCGCCATGACACTATTCAGTCGCGCCTTTTCGTAAAACGTTTATTGATGGCTTCCGTAATGACGTTATTGATGATCACGAACCACGGCCTGAAGATATGCGTCTCACATTGAAGACTCAGTTTTAAAATTTACATAACACAAAAATGACGAATAATATATTCTTTGTAAAAAAAGGTGCTGGCATACTCGTACTTCTTAAAAATATTTAAGAAATACAAATAACACAGTACTTACCATTTTCAATAATTGATCATGACCCACTGTAGTTTTTATCGGAGTGAAGATCACATGAAAAAGTGTCGAAATCAACTGTAAACGAACTAATGAAGAAATCAGTGCCAATTGACATCTCTGACGAGCGAATGGATAGAATCTTTAATTATGTTGCCAGCTGTAGCTGCCGCTTTGTGTGTATTTAAGCTTAACTTCTTTACATTTAGTTTACTGAATTGATATTGGTCAAAGTTTGTATGTTTATTCATTTATTCAGAGATGTATTAACTTCAAGATCGCGAGTTTTATAATTTAAAATAATCACCGTTCCTATATTTCAAGTTTGCAGTTCAATGCCTATGTTCCCTAATAACAAAAACCTTGTGTGCGATCTCAGAACCAGCGGCGCCGTAGAGGCGTGACGTACCTTTCGGGGAGCGGTGCGGCGCCAACAGCGGTGGACGAAGTCGGGCACTTGCAAAGGTGAGCGAGGGCGGGCGTCGGCGATTTAAGAATGACAGAGCTGCGACGGTGCATATAATGTATACCCACGCCCCTTCCCCGCCCCCGCCCCCACCCCGCCCAGGCTCTGCGCCGGTGCCCCGTCAGCGCCCAGCGCCCACTTTGCGCTAGAGCAGGCATGCCAGACGCTTCCCCCCCCCCCCCCGCCGCGATTTGTAATCACGATTACAAATAAAATCAAGCGCCCTTCCAAGCGTTCGTGTAAAGTTCAGTAACAGAAATATAAGGTGAACCAAAATAGGGACGTTATTTGAATCGCGTTGATGCCTTGGACACAACGAATGACAGGAGCCTGCTTCTGGCGAAAAATCGATTGGCGGCAAAACGTCTATCTGTACGTCTGTGAGATGGCGTGGAAATTTGAATGTTAATTCAAAATTGTTACCTTTAGATATGTTCTTTTAACCTTCCAGCAAGGCATTCTAGATTCGAAAAAGTATAAAAGTGACAACCAAAACATGTAATCAAGAATCAAATTTAAATAATTTTGGTTATGAACATTGGTTGTAAGTGTAAGAAACGATAAAGTTTAAAGAATGAAGGTGACAAGATAGCCGAGAGAATTTTAGCAAGGGTGCCATCTTTCAGAACAAAAAGGGGTATAATGAGAATAATGTGTCTCAATGAAATTATATCAAAAATAAAGGAGAGAGGAGTTGAAGAAAATAATTTGGATGGTGGAAGAATGTGGAATAGAGAAGGATGGTGGAAGAAACATTTTCGAGTTTAAACTCAGAGCGCAGTCAGATGTTCAAATGCGATGTAAATCAGCATAAATAAATAACTCCGTGGAACAGAGCTTCGATTAAAAAAGGTGTATGCAAACTCAAACCAACATTTAGATTATTCAGTAATTTGCCAGTTACTTTAAAGTAATTCGTAATATTTAAATTACTCTGGATAACAATTTTAAACTTTTTATGGACTCTGGATGAAAGTAGGTAATTATTACAATCAGAATGCTGAATCTTTATACTTCTTCAGTTTTGTCCTATCACGTATAGTTTTTGAGAAATTGACAACTATATGATTTACACCATTTGGTGAATTATGATAACATTGAAGTATATATTACAGAATACTTACCTTACTGCAAGGCTCTTTTGGTTCTCTTCTTTTTGTGTGATGAAGATTATGTTCCTCTCGCTGCTAACCAAAAGTAATCTGATAACATGGCTGGGTTCCATCTTTCTGGGTAATGTTTTTCAATAGCCAAAATGTTCTGATGGAATCGCTCTCCATCTTTATCCCTGGCAACTCCCAAATTGTTCGAAAAATATCGAAGTAGGTGTGCAAGAAATGAATCTTTAAAGACATGTTATATCCGATCTTAGGGTACCCACTAAAAATTTTTCCACATATTTTCTCAACTTTTCGGATTCATTGTTCCTTACGAATTGCTTCTTGACATCTTTATAGCACTCCAAGTCATATTTTCTTTTCTTTTCGTTCGAAGCTCCTATCAAATTTAATATCTGCCATCGATAGCCGTATCTGGGATCCAACACAAATACTCTTTGATTTTTGCCTCACTAAGATTTTGAAAATTATCTTTTAGGAACTGGAACGTTCTGCCATTTCTATCCATGCCCTTGACAGGATTCTTCATTAGCCCCAGCTGATGGGCAACTGTAGAAGGCATATGTTGCAAGATTCAATAAGATTTTCGTCCAACAATTTTTGACATGCTTCCAGTCTCACAGGTCAGTAACGGAAAGTGCAATATTTGGATCTGGGTCGAGTATCCCATTCACAAAGAAATCAAGTTTTTTGTGTAAGCCAGCTACATTTTCAAAAGAATAGCGACCACTTTTAAAAACCCACTATCTTCCACATGAAGGAAAAATTGATACTATTTAATATGAATTCCATTGTTTCATAAGAATCCTTTAAATGCATAGAATGAGCAATTGGAATTGAAGGGTGTTTGTTACCATTATGTTGTAAAAGGGTTTTCAAACTTAGTTCTTAAAAAAAAATATTTCTACTTGTTCATTTTTTTGCAAATATTTAGGTTTTTCAATCAAATGTATATTACATAATTTTTTGGCAAGATGCCACACATTTAAATAATAGGTAGTTCATTTTTACCGATAGTTAAATAACCACGATTTTCAATATATATATTTTTTAATTAAATACGTACAATATGCTGAAAGTAAGACATATGTATTTGAAAAAATAAGCTTCCTTTTGACGCACCTCTGAAGAGTTGCCATTTATTTGCATGGTGCATTAACCCAAGGTTTTGCATTAAGCCGTTTACGTTATTGCAGAATGTGATGCTTTCTATGGATGAAAAATACTGAGAGGTAATGCGTTTCCTCGGTCTGAAATCTCCACATATGTAACAGAAATTGTCTGTCACATTCGTACAGTGACATGGCATTTTTATTGATCTATCTATTGAAGAAATACACGTTCCTCGCAGTAAAACTCAGGTGACATGCACTATGGGAAGACCCTGATTGTAAAGCACGCATATGCAATTCACTTTCCAAGAAGAAAAGACCTTCTAACAATGAGACACGACGGTTACAGAGTTGTTCTCTATTGTTAAAATGGGTTGAATGATAACTTATTTATAGGAGGAATCATGAGATACACAATTTATGGACAGACGGAAGAACAAGTCGTGTTGACCAGTGAGTGCGTTGTTGACCAGTGTTGACTAGTCGTGGTGATCAGTGACTACCTTGTTGACCAGTGTTGACTAATCGAGGTGACCAGTAACTATCTTGTTGACCAGTGTTATGCTGACAATAGGTCGATATTAAATTATATCAATAAAATACAACTGTGCTTACACTATCTTTCATGTATCATTTCCGATCATTAACTCAGGATTTTTTTATCCCAGAAAAAGAATTGGGTTAAAGTGTGTAAAATAATTACCCAAAGCTTCTATTGTAAACAGATTTAATAAGTAGAATTAAATTTAAATTTAAATAGTTTATTTAAATTAGACCCGAGTAAGTTGCATAAGCCTAATCATAAACATAAGATGTACCCCAAATTGCTGAATAAATTCCCCCCTCTCCAGAAATCCTGGAGAGAGGTAAATCTTTTTTTGAAAAAAGGATCGTGTCAATGCTGCCGTTGCCAGCCGTCGCGGTTATTGCGTTAGTCGCGTTGGCATGTGAAACGCCGCGCGCGTCGCGCCGTCGCGAATTCCGTGCAATGAGCTGACGTCACCGTGCTGATGTGCCTGCTCCAGATCGCCCCGCATTAACTGCGCTCTGGGGAAGTAGGTCTGCTGCGTGCGCACAACTAGGGATGCCATATGTCCCGTAAAAGCGGGTCAAGTGAACGAACAATATGCTCCGCTGTCTTGCCAGATTTTTCGTTATTACTGCCAAATATACTGAATTGTTTTACTCCTTTATAATTCCACGGAGTCCCACAAAAAACTACGTTTTGAGACAACTTGTAAACTGCATCACAGATTTATGCGCTATATAAGAGAACGCAAGCATCAGATACCTTCTTGAAGCAAATATTGTTATTTTTGGCAGGAAATGGTGTGGAATATACATTTGCATCATAGCATCATTTGAGGTGAAGTTCTGTCGTCGGTTTTTATTTTCGCAGATATTCGGTCACATTGCGGCCATCTTCTTTGCGATGCGGCGCCTGGGAACCTCTGTTCAAATAAGACAGCTATCTAGTAGCGTTGTTCACAGACGGACGAACAGACGTTTTGTCGTCAATCAATTTTTCGATATCAAGGACCCACAAAACAGGCACCCCGTGTTAGAGGATTTTTTTAAAAATTAGTAACCGGATTTATTTCCCTTTTCAATACTAGGACCCTGTAATAGGAGTTATTCTGCCGAAAATTCGCAGTTTTTTCGCGCAATATTACTTCTAAGTTTCTTCTTAAGTGCGAAAAAATTAAAATTGTTTAAACAATATTAACTAGAGGTACACAGACTTTCCCGTATTAGTTTTCTATTTCCTTTGGTCTCTGCTAGCTATACGAACTTGTCACATACTCTTGCCAACTACCATCTATCGGCGCCTAAAGTACATTGTTTTGAAATTTACTCAATTTTTCGGTTTCCTAATAGTAGAACGGAAATATTGTTTTATGGATATTAAAGTACAATAAAACCACGCCTAAATGACATTTTTTATTAAAAAATTTCGAACCGTTTTGAAGAAAATTTGTTTAAGCGTTACTGTAAATTCCAAATTTGAACCTCTTTTCGCAGAAAACTATTGAGTTATGGAAAAACTTCATTAGAAGTAATTTGAAGCACTTCTAGTTACAAATTCTATAGTGTTTACAAACAGCTGGAAATGTGCATATTAACGGCGTGAGAGATCTTTAAAACAAAATGCATTTGTGTAATTTTTTATATAATAAAAAAATACTTTGAAATGAACTTTACGTCATATTTAAGAGTGCAATTGCACTTTCCGTTCGAAGAGTTTGAAGAAAAAATTTGGAGCTATGTTTGAGGAAATGACGTTTGAGCATTCCTGAAAATTCGGAATTTTCAGCTAGTTGTCACAGCTAAACCACATGTAGGATTTTTTCGAGAACGAAATAACCCTGTCCATTTGGCTCGAGTCAAAGCTTTGAAATTTTGAAAAAATGTCCTTTAAAATTTGGGAGTACATGAAATCCCCCGGATATTTACAAAATTTTCTCAAAAGCAGCTCCAATTTTTTTCTTTTAACTTTTATTAGGGATAGTGCTAAATGTACTTTAGAAGATGACATCAGTTTGATTTATTCTTTTGTTTTTTTCAAAAATTACGAAAATGTAATTTTTTTGACTTCTCTCTCGCGTCGTTAATATTAGCGTCGATTTGTTTACATTATTATATTTATCAGTACATCTTCTTTAAATAATATCCTAAAAATGTTCTTGAAAACTCAACCGTTTTCTGTGAAAACGAGATCAACATTCCGCATTTTCAGAACCTGTCAATCGTTATTTTCTCGAAAACTCCCGATTTTTCGTAATTGTTTTTGACTTGCTTTGTGAATAGTGCTTAATGAAATGAATAAAATGGTATAAATGCCATTTCGATGTACTCTTTATTTATTTATTTATTTATTTTGAGATATTTCCCATTCTGTTAATATTTATATCTCCAGCGATTTGAATACATTATTACAAAATTCTTCAAATGATTTCTAATGAAGTTGCTCGAAAACTCAAAAGTTTTCTGCGAAAAAGAGTTTCAAATTTCGCCTTCACAGAAACGCTTAAACATTTTGTCTAAAACGGATGCAAATGTTTCAGTGAAAATTGCCATGTAGGTCAAGGTTTTACTCTCCTATAAAATTCCTGAAGTCATATTTCAGTTACGGATCCAAAAAAAATGAAAAAAATTGTGAAAAAAATGAACTTTGGATGGTGATAGATGGCAGCTCGGAAGGGTGAGGCAAAAGCGGAAACTTAGCCCAGACCAAAGAAATTAGAAAACTAGTACGATGAAGTCTGGGCCATTTTGTAGCACTGATTATTAGTATCTCTGATTTAATCAGCAAAACTCATTTGTCTTTTCTTTATCAGTTTTTTTTAATTATGCTTTCTTAAGTGCCCGCCATAATATTTTTAATAAAACTAACATATTAATTAATTGACAAATAAGCACAAGACATTCGCGTAAAAAGACATCCAATAAAAAATTACTGGTGGTGAAGACTTAAAAACGAAGAGTGAAAATATTAGACAAGTGAATTGATAGTTTTGGATTGAATCTTTGGTTATGGACCTTCGATATCACATTTAGGTTTAAAAACTAGAGGTACTACAAGGCATACTTACTTGCTTTGTTTCAATATTTTGCAATTTTCGAAAATTAAAAAAGTTAAGCAAAAATGCGCCATTCTTTTAAGCGCTCCTTATTCCATCCGTGCAAATAAATACAATAGCACGTACTTTTTCTCATCATTTTTAACTTTTGACAATTTTCGAAACTTCAAAGAGTTTAACGAAAATGACACTTGGACTTTCACCTATTGTTCTATTCATAGGAAAAATGTAAAGAAAAAACTCGGGGCAGTTTTTGAGAATTTTTTTATTATTTAAAAATAATAATTTGAATTAATGTTTAGCAGATAAATATTGATGTCACTGCATTGCCACTGGCCAGGAGCTCCCAGGGTTTCACGTTCCGATGATACCAGGATTTTCGACGCTAGCTAGATCGAGTTCAACTGGTTATTTGTTATTTATGATTTAGATTTATTTATTCAAAAAAACAGTAAAAACTGTATGTGACGTATGGGGAGAATATCAACTGAGTTCCAGAATCCCTTCCCATTATTTAAACTATAAATAGTTGAAAGATGAGTAAAAGTTAAAGATAAATAAATAAAAATAAAATTGATAAAAGCGCGAGATTGGCAATATTTAAAAAAACTAGACATTTTCGTTCCCGAGTTATAGAAACTTATTTGCAACGGTAAACGAATTGCAGATTTTTCTGTTTTGCTAACAAAATACTAACTCGCCCTTACCTCTATTCCTACCATTGCAAGCAAAAGGAAAGTGAAGCTACATTTACGTCCAAAAGCAAAACAAGGAACCATTTCAGCATTTGCTCAACGGATCAGTGAAAGTGGACAAAAACCTGATCGAGATAGGAATGCTGAAGTACATTATTTTTTACAAACATAATGTCTTTTTTTAATATACAATAATTTAAGGAGAAAGAATGTAAATTAATTTATTATATATCATTCTTTTGTAAAAATAAATATTATTTTTCTTTTTGATGATCAGTATAGTATCTAATAGTATAGGAACAGTAAAACAGCAGAAAAGATTTTACGTTTAACTTAAATTTATGAGCCGACTTCAATTGTTTAATGTTCTCTGACAACGCGCTGTAAAGTAACGTACATGTATTGTATGTGGATTTCTGATAGTGAGCTGTTGATACTGACACTGTGAACATGATTTCTACGTGTGCTGTAATTATAATTATCGGTATTGCATGAAAATATGTTCCCACGGTTATAAGTAAGTCAGTTTTGACAAATATTACAGATTCGTAAATAAAGATGCAAGGCAGTGATAAGATTCCAAGCTCAAGGAAGAGCAGGGATCACACGTATGGCATTTTTTCGTAATTGGAATAATTTTCTTTTGCAATCTGAAGGTCTGGGTACTACATGATGAGCTTCCCCAAAATATTATGCCATATCTCACGTGGAAACATTTGCAATATACACGCAATGCATGAAGGCAGAATTTGAAAGATTCTGAATGCGTAACATACTAATGAACTTAATTTAGTGTTTAATTATGTTGTTTGGAGGGGAATATTTCAGCGTCCGGCTATTCTGGTCGGTAGTTTTCGGTGGCTTCTCCAATTAACATCAGGCGAATGGCGGTGCAGTAACCTAAAAAACGGGCCACGGACTTTCACACTTACATGCACTACACTAACACATATGCTAGGGGGCAAGTCGGGAGACTAAAGCTCGACTCGGCTGGGGCGATGTTGGTAGGAGATACCTGCTTGTGGTTTGTTTTCCCCAAAGGCAAGTCTAAGGGGAGGTCGTCGCAGATTCTCGCCATCTGGCGGTGGAAGATCACGGCCACCTCCGCACTACACTTACGGGACGAATGACCTTAGCAGTTGACACTCCCGGAATTACCAATCAAATATTGAACGAACACTAATCGTTTTTGTTTAAGACCAAAATCTTTCTTTTCAAGTGTAGCTTTGCAATGTAAACGTACTCAATTTTTTTAAAATACTGATTTTTGTCGCAAATTGTGAGCCAATTTTTTCGTCATATCATATGTTATAACTTACTTAACAGAAAATAAAATATACAGAGCTTCTCAATGAACACAATGATTTAGTTTAGTACGTTTCTTAAGTATTTATAATGAAGTGTTTTATAATTTTTTAATAAACATTTTTTCAATTGTCCGATTCTTAAATTGATACGAGACTTTCAGAATTTTTATATCTTCTTGAATAGAATTTTTTACGAAATTTTTTTTGCTGTTCTTGAGAATATTTTGATAGTACATTTACAAAAATGCACCAATTTCAGTTCATTTGAACTTTTAAGATTTATAAATTATGAAATATGCTGTAAAGTAAATATTAGCAGAGTGCAAAATATTTAAAAAAAATCACATTGTTATTTATGAATAAATGAAAAGTTATGGTGAAGATAATTCACATTACATGTTACAGTTCATTTAGCTCTATCCACACAAAAACTTTAAAGATAAAATTTGAAGCAGTTTGTGCAAAAAATATGTTTATATGACTTTTGAAAATTGCTACAACAATTTCACTCTACATTCCACAAAAACTATTCATATTTTGAAACAATTGTACTTGTCATCTTTTAAATGTCTATAATTTTGAAAAACACATTTTATTACGCAAAAAAAAATAATAAAATAAATAAATAAATTCAATTATAGTTTTAGTAGATGGACCAAAGAAATTTGTAACTTATGCAACTTTCATAGAAAGAACCCCCAAAAATTAACACCTGCTTTAAGTCTTATACGTGCATGAAATGTGCTAATGCGTATCAAAACTTACGGTTCTATCAAAATCTTCACGATGATTTATCGATGCATTAAAACAACTTCATAAACTACTTAAACAAAGTAAGACACACACATCTATAAAGGAAAAAGATACTAGTGAAGCATAAAAGCAAAGAATACATAACCGTTAATGATGGTAGAAGTCAACACTTTAAATTTGAAAAAATTACATTTTGAAAACAAGGCTGTAGCATTTCTCAGCACATAAAAGATTTTGAAGCATTTGTTGAGTAAATTATTATTAAGGAAGGATTCTCTAAGATAAAAAGATAGTTTGATGTTTTTTCAGATATTCCTATTAAAATCTGGATATAACAAAAACTAATATAATATGTCACCATTTGTGAATTTCACCAAATATAAAAGAATAAGAAAAAAAAAAAAAAGTAATGTGTGCCTCATAGTCTAACGGTCTTCTTCTTCTTCATGACCTTCTCCGTACAGCAAACTGAGGAAGCTGAGACCCCTTGAGATCACCCTAGACGCTCAGGCTTTCAGGATCACTTCTAAAATTCTTGTTATTTTTACTTTGCTTTGTCACTTAAGTCTTAATTATAAATTAATAAACATGGCCACTCCTAAATTAAAAGTTTTAAAACATTGATGTGTTGTCGTCAATGTTGCAACCATAATTAGAGAGTGAACATGACAGAAACCATAAAATGCAATTTAGCAAATGATATCTCAGATTCACAAACCATTTCGCATTTTATTGTAGATTAAAAACCTCCAGAAATATACTGCTCTAATCATCAAACATACAATTAATCATTTTTTTCAGCATTTGGTAATATGTCACATTTTTACCGATTGCTAAAATATTCTCTACTAATATTCACTTTAATTTCACATAGAATCCAAAATTCTGCAAATCTTCAACTACTGTGCTATGGGGGTGAGGGAACTGCTAAAAACATAACAGAACGACCCAAAAGATCTCATTTTTTTTGTGGATTCCAGAATGGTAAAACACAAACAAATAAATTTACATTAATATACAATTCTTCACCCCTCTTTGAATTTCTCTTTTTTCCACACCCAACCTTTTGAGATTATTTGGGTTTGAGAGCCACAAAAGTGATCAGTACAATGGAAATAATATACCTTATAAATCTTTAA
Organism: Gryllus longicercus; assembly: GCA_038098605.1. NCBI lineage: Eukaryota > Metazoa > Arthropoda > Insecta > Orthoptera > Gryllidae > Gryllus > Gryllus longicercus. Next base: position 122,207 of record JAZDUA010000284.1, read on the forward strand.
TATTCTAGTGGTTACATCACCTAATAATTTATTTTTTTTTGAAATTAAATGATTTTTATATGCATACTCCATTATTTCCATTCATTCCACGTGTGTAAAATATAGACTAAAGAAAATGTATGTCTATAAGTAAAAGCATAGAAAAGTTAATACTAATTAAAAACAATAAAATTTGTTTTTTTAGTAACCTTTAACCAGAGATTTTAAGTAAATACCTTTGAATGTCTGTTTTTCCCTGAAAATAAATGCCATGTAACCCAAAAATAGTGTCTGTCAATGCTGGTAGCCAAACTGCTTAACCATGCCCTGTGAAGTCCCAGAGGTTAAGCAGTTTAAGACACCATGGGTCTATGGACGGGTATAGGCGCGTACACTAAAGAACACCAACCCTCTAGTTGATATGGATATAAGGCAATGACATAAAAAAAGTTTTAAAAAAATGATAAAGATTTTTCCTGCAAGTAATTTTTTTCTCCAAGAAAAGTCAAGACTGGATGACATTTCTAGACAGAGTATAATTTTTTGCTACTTACCAATTTTTAATTTTGTTAAAAATAATCACAAAAAAAGTGGAACATTTTTATAATTTCCCTCCTGAAAATAGAAATTGGTAGGAGGTGTAGGGTTTTTAATCATAAGAATTCACCCTCTTTTGTAAATTGACGCATCTTTACTTACAACAAATATTGGAAACCGAGGTATAGCTACTATACAAGACATTATCTGAGCTACCTCTAGATACTGAGGTTACATTATACACTAATAATGTAACTGCTTTAACTGCATTGTAACATCCACGCATTTTCAATGCTGTTTATTATACACTTACTATACACAATGGGTAACAGGGCTGTTGAGATTTCCTACTAGTACAAGAAACAATACCAAAGTTTTCAAGAAGAGAAACTGACACAACATTTTGTCTGTTTAGAGATTCATGTGTCTTCATTCAGTTGAATTCATGTGTCTCACTAAAGATATTTATAATACAGGGATATTTCTCCATGCAATTGTACACTGCATATTTGCAAATTATAATTTTGTTTGAAAATTTTCAATAAAACAATATCTATACATACATTTTATAAGAAGTGTGTAAACCATATAATTAGTAATAAAATAAATTTTTGTATGCAGGAAACTAAACATTTTGGATGCAAAGAAACTCAATACTGAATCTAGTCTCAATGCTTTAATTTTACAACACAAAATAATTATTTGTTTAATGGGAATTTTTATGAAACTTGAGTTCTGCACTTGTTCACTCTGTTAGATGTTAAAATGTTTTGATTTACCTTTACTTTCTTGATTCTAAAGATATTGTTGTGGGATTCAAAAATGACATTACAACTGCTCATGATCTGAGAAAAGATGAGGAGTTTGTTTCCTTTTTAAAGGGAGGAGAAGCAGGATGTAACATTGATAAAATTGAAAATATCTTCGTTGTGTGTTCTTTCGGTAAACATATTTACATTTACCTTCGAGCAACTAAACAATTGCCATAATGAGGCTTGAAAGGCTTTCTTTTCACAAGAAAAAAGAAATGGACTTCATACATTCTTTCAAATTTTTTAATGAGTGCTTAGCTATCTGATTTTGAAAATTATAAAGTTTGTAAGATTTTGCAGTACACAACTTGCAGATTGATTGTAAATTACATATAAATGTTTTACTAACATTTTTAATAAGAACTTATAGAAATGTGCTCATCTCTTAACATCCTCATCTCTTCTCGAATTAGGACGTTATACTATTTTGTCTGAAGTGCATTTTCAGCATCCAATTTACCTAATCTTTTTTAAAAATGTTATTCATGTTTCATTGACTTCTCAGTGTTCAAAACGTGACTAATACATTATATTCATCAACACAATTACACAAATATATTTTATCAATACCTGAAGAACAATGAATAAGCTAGAGAAGGCAAATACAAGTTGTTAAATTTAAAACGTTGAGCATTAATTTAAATTTTCAAAAGAAGTGCATGACAAAGAAAATGAAGCCAGAGATTCTAAACAAGATTGTGTGCCTCTTACAACATTCCTGGAAGCTGACATATGTAAATGCAAATAATGAATTAGAGATTAATAATAAATGGCAACTAATTAATATCGTATTTTCTTTTAAAAAGTTATAATTGCACTCTCCCAGCAAAAAATTTTTTTTTTACTTCAATGAGATATAAATTAAAAGAAAAGAATACAATTATATGTGTGTGTACATAAAATTATAGTATATATATTATCAGAATACATGTACATATTTGTGTACACACACACAAGCACAACTGAAACAAAATTGAATGGAATAAAGCATACTCATAAATTGACATTATCATGAAAAAGGATCTTGAGTAGGGACACAATTTCTGTTACACATTCATTACTGCACAAACATAAAAATGAGTTTTACTCTTTGGAGAAAAAAAATCTTGAATCAATGATCTTTATCTAATTACATAAGCAAACAATATCACATAAAACATCAGATGCACCTGACAATATATTGTTCATGCTAAAATTGTAACAAAGTACAAAATGTATTAGATTAATGCAAATAAAAATATAGTAAAAAATATAACCAAGATATATAAGGTTATTTAACAACAACCAAGGAGATATAGATAAAAACTTCATAATTCATAATATTTTGGTTTTAATTCTTGACAAAATCCATCCTTGATCCTTCTTTGAATTTGAAATAAAAGTGCAATCTCTCAGAAATACATTGTTTTTAAATTCACTTTCCTTGCTTTCACTAACTTTCCAAAATATAAATATTGTAAGCTCTCACATTTATATAGACTTTCGTAAATATTTTTAAAAGAAATGCAAGCTTGACAAATTTTTAGAAGTTTAAACTGATGAAGTGTATATATGAAGTGTATATATATTCCAGGTGCACTAAACAAGCATATAATTTTCTCAATATATGATCAGGTAAATCATCAGGTAAATTTTTTTTAACAAAAATTAAATCTACATTTTTACAGAACATTCAGAAAGGTCATTTATGGGCAGGGATATTTGCTAACAAAATTAATCAAAAACTTCATGTTGAAATAAGAAGAAAATAAGAAGTAAGAATACATTTACATGGCAGTGTGATAAAAAAATTGTGAGCAAGTCTTTATCTGACTGCTCTCTTAAAGAAGTGCAAATGCACTCTGAGAACATATCAGGTTTATAGTTAAGTAACACATCCTTCAAAAGCTTCCTTGAAAATGACTAAATATATTTGTAAGATTAAATGTATTATAATATGAAATACATTCAACAGATATAAATAACAGTCCATTGATTTTGAACAAAATTGCACTATTATTATTGAAAACATGTACTGTACATGGGAAGCATTTGGCACAAAACATATATCCTATCTATTATGTATACATAAAAAATCTTCATTACTAAATGTAAATATTCTAAATTACCTCATTTACATTTAGTTTTTCACATGCCCTTTCTGCAGTTAATGAATAACTATAAAACAGAGATATTAAGGCAAGAAATATTACATTTGTTTAGCAAAATAGATAAAACATAACATCATTTTTACAGAAAGGAGTAAAGATTAATTTTTGAACACATAGAATAAACAGTTTTAAACTCTTCCACTGAACATTAAATAATCTAGCATGTGAAATGATCCAAGGCAAAATCAAAATATCATTAGCAAGGAGATCAATGTATTGAAGTAATGATGTAAGACCTAAACAGACAAAATCTTATGTTTTAATACAGCACATTACCGCATCTTTTGATGTTGGAATATACAAACAACGAATTAACAAAAAGTCAAGTAGCACTGATTTGAAATGACACTATTTGCTTTGTACATTGCTATCATAGAAGAAATAGCACTTCTCAATCATTTTATTACAAATCCTATCATTCATTTATATTGTACTTTGTTTTTGCTCTTGACATTCACTAATGGAATAAGATGAAAATAATAACAAAAATAAAAGGAAAATTTGTTTCAACTATAATTCAATTTACAAAAATCAAAAGTTAACAACAGTTTTAAAGGATAACATATATGCCAATTTGAAAATTTATTAACAGAAAACTAACAACTTGCTGTTTATAAGTGGCACAAAACATATGGTTTAATACAATTATTTTTTTGTAAGGGAGTAAGCAAAAATATTGAAGAATAAGTATATTTTAAAACAAAGAAAAAGACATGTTGCCACTTGGTCACCTAAATGTACCCTGCCCAACATGCTCCTTTCATGAGATTGGTACTGGCACACAATTTCATATAGAAAGAAGATTTATAAAGCATTCCGAGTTTTGAATAAACCCAGTAATTTTCTTTGACAATGTAAATGAAGATGCATTCTGTGTTCATATACATACTATACATTCTGCATATATTCAATTTTAATTAACTCCATACTTAAATTTTAAAAATTCAACATAAAAACTGTACATCTGCAATACAATGAGACAAAATATAGGCAACAATGAAACGTGTGAACTTTGGTAGGTTATAGCTGAAGGAATCCTGAATATACAATGAACAGCACAGCATGGAAGATGGAATAAAACAGTTTTAGAGTTAACAAGGTTTGCAATATGGAGAGGACATGAGAGATTCCCTATGTTGACACTATTTTACATAATTGTTTTGAAATAATTCAAAAAATCTTTTAATACATTTAGCTCATGTCTTGCAGTGATTATAGACTTCAAATCAAACAACATGTACACAATTATTATAAAAGACAAAATTAAAACAAAAGTCTAAAAACAAGCAATTTCTGGCACAAAGGAACATATATTTTTCATAAAAGAAAGACAGTTATTTGGCCAAAACACAAATAAAACACACATATGTATGAAAAAAGTTTGCAAAAAATGCAGTTTTGAATTTGTTGCTTCTGTGTAAGCTTTCAACACTTCGTCCTGAGTATTCTTCTTTCTCTTCTGGTCTTGATTGTCTTCATAGAGCCTCAAAACCATCTTTTAGTGGCCACACACTTAAACACATGCACCTCTCCCAGCAGCATTCAATGTAATTTGCTATCGGCAGCAGGAGTTACAACGCAAACGCAACATTGTAGAGAAGTCGCTTTCCTTTAAACAAGATGCTCAGGAAAGTATCCTCTTCCACACTTTCATCCTCTTGCTAAAAGAAGCTTGGAGGTCCAATTATGAGGAAGCCTTCTGAATGTTGCACTTGGCTGAATGCTACGTAACACTAATTACAGGTCGTGTGTTCGAAGATGAATCTTTGTTCCCACTACTATTTTCGGTCTTAATGCACTGTCCTGTCAATTGATTTACACTGAGAGGGTTGTTGATGTCATGTGGATTGGTGCCCACAGGGTTCCGATGCAAAGGTGGGCCAGGTGGAGGTGGGTGGTGTGGAGTGTGGTGATGGTGCACAGACATTGCTCCACTTCCCACCGCATTTGCTGATGATGACGATGACGTGGAAGCAGGTTGGTGGTTTGACAGCACACTCAGGCTGTTCATGGAGGGTTTACACTCAAATGCAGATGACTCATGCGGAGTGAGTGGGCTCTGCAAACTCATGCAAGGGCTGGCCAGACTGACCGAGGGGCTGGCCAAACTTGTACTTGGGCTAGGGAGGATCATAGAAGGACTTGTCAGACTCGACAGCCCGCTCAGCCCGCCTGGACTGGAAAGTGAATGGTGAAGAGACTCTCCGTCTTCCTCAGGTGGTGTCTGAGCTTCCCCTGCACTTCCACAGCTGCCCAGGTTGTCCTCCGATTGATTTCCATCCACACTGTCACCAGATTCCATGTATCGGATGCATTTCTTCTTGCGTCTAGAAAAGAAGAACAATTATGTTCGGGACAATTTTTCTTTGCATCCATAGAACACACATACTACCACATACACAGCTGATGCATATACTACATACCATAAATCTTATCATGCACTATAACATTGATCTGCTAAAGCTCCAAGACTGTTTATAAAGAGGATATTTATTTTTAAAAGAACTATATTTTCTATCATCAGTAGTTGCTTATGAATGAATTATCTTGTATTACAAAATTGCTTGACTATATCAGCAGTGGATCCAGGAGAAGAGGGTTGAACATGAAGATTTTTCATTGGTACCTAAACTTTTTTATAAACCTCTCTACATACCAAAATATCTGTAACTACTTTTATTTAGATTTCACATTTTAATTGTTATTTTGATATACACAATCTAATTTGAAATTTGAATAAAAAAATTAGTTGTCCTGGAAAAAAGGGGATCTGACCCGTCCTTAAACATCGTCTGGATCCGCAACTGGAGAATACTGATAAAAGACATAACATACTACTTCTGAAAATTATAGTGTCTCTAAATACACCGACATACCCACAAATCCTGTTACATAAGTTAGAAATGAAATATATAAACAATATTTATATTACTACTTGCAAGCTAAAATGAAAACAATAATGAAGAACAAAAATAGGTAAGTGAATGTGCACATGCATCAACCTGTAACAGAAAAAACAAAACGACTCATTCATGCTCTTCCATCATTCATTCATTCATTAATTCATTCAGCCACTAATCCTTCTTCTTGTTGATGTAATAATACAATTTAATATAATAAAAATCAGCTCTTGATTTAAACACACAGAATCTACTAGTGTTAATATCTCATTTCATCACTCAATAAAGTCAACATCAAAATTACAAATGAAAAGGCAATTCAAACAAACAACAAATTTGAATAAAACATTAACTTCAGAGTTGTAAGGTGACATGTCCACTAAAGATTACATATAACATGCCTCCAAATCTGAAATTTAAACACCAAAAAAGAGAGAAAAGTGTTATCATGCATGTGTGATTTGTATCTTCTTTAGAGTCACATGTAACAAGTCTACATTGTTTTTACAGTTATTCTGCAAACATAAAAGTGTGGCAGACATTTCATAGTGAGTATTATACCCTTGAATTAAAGTTGTTATTGTATTAATAATACACTTTGTTAACAATGTGAAAAAACTGTGCCAGCATGATATTGCACAGGAGTGTTTGGAAAGCATCTAAATGGTTTCAATTAAATCCATGTTCTGTAATGTGTTATTTAGCAGCTTAACAAAAAACAACACAACACAACATCAATTCTACAATACATCCACAGGAACTAAATATGAAACACAACACAGCACACTGCAGCATGCCTCGAAGTAAGCACGGAAGTTTGTGTAAAGACTCACAGATGGCCTCGGGCTCATGATCGACTAGAGATTAACATAGGTGGGTTCTTGCGGGGAAGCAGCATTGCTAGTGGCAGTGTTACCGTGGTGGATTATACTAGCATGGACCCCCAGCCCTGTGGTGGGCCCAGGGCCAGGGGCGTGCCCGGGGGGGTTCCCATGACCAGGGCCGTCTGGACTGCAGTCCGCAGCACAAGATAGAAACATCAGTCAGCATTAAAGGGGCACTTCTCAAGTTCAAAAGGTAATTAAACAAAGAATGATAAAAATTACAGAAATGGACATTAAGACAACATTTCCTCTAAAATAAAAACACAAAAGGAAAACATGGAGTACTGTGAAAATTTTTTCAAACACTACACAAGAAAAGACCAATTGCAAAATTTTCAGCACATACTCCATGAAACTCATTTAATTCCTTTTCTATAAAATAATCCCAATTGGAAAATCATGTTCACATGAACAATAAGAAGTTCAAATATTTTCAGAAAATGTGTCGACAAAGATTGCTAGGAATTTTTAAGAAATTGAAATAACGTACTAGTTAAAGAGATTTTATGGATAGCAAAGCCTTATTGCTGTTCAGGAAAATTTGGGCAAGTTTTATCAACAAAGTTTCTCTTTGAGACAGAAAATATAAAATAAAATAGTTCCAGAGGTGACATTCTCAACTATGCCCCTTTAATGTTTAACTGTGGTCTATCTACGCGCCAGAACATAATCAAGGCTCTCACTGCAGTGAATCTACTGATTCTATGGAAACAACGCAGAATAGAAGCTATCTCAGCCAATCAAACTTGGGTTTCTTCTCTTTGTGGGAAGACACATTTTCTGAACAAAAAGTTGCACTCTCCTTCACTGTTCTGTTCATACTGTCACGCTAATGAAACATGTACAGTAAAACTTTCTGATCTACAAAGAAGAATCATCCTTAATACAAAAGACAATTCCCAACAATTTCCATGCTTCATTTGTATTTCATTTCTAAAATTAACTGAATAATTTTAGTAAGTTATTTGGTCATCAAGGCTGAAGTAACCAAACAATTTACTAAAATGTAGTACAAGCCTTTGTAGCTTCATAATCCTGGCATTACAAAACACACAATGATATGAAATGTGAAAAAAATCAGTACTAACAGCACTGATAATTGATAATCTACAGCATGAATTTGTTTATCATAAAAAGTCAATAGAAAAACTCACATGTAAAACACCAAAGTGTCTTCTCACGACTACAACTAGCACAGTCTTTCCACATAGATAAGATTACACCAAATGTCAAATTGAAAACAAAAAAAAGTGAGACCTTTTTACATGAACCCCCTTTGGCACGATAGTTGAAGGGCAGTAACAAGGGTCACTCATATTTGCTTATATGAAGATCTCCAAATAGACTCAGAAAAATGCATGCATATGAGAGGGTTGCAAGCAACTTAGTATTATCTAAAACTTGCAATTTTCAAAATATTATAATTCTCATTGTAACACACACTTTCTGGGTATTTGCTGAATGTTTATTTTCAATATTTGGGTCATGTTTTTTTAATAAGGAAAATGATGTCAATCCTACATCCTGAAAATATAACAAATTTCTATGAAAGTAAGTAATTAATAAGTTTACTAGAAAGGGTAGATTTTTAAAGGATGTACCATTATATCACAAATAAATGTTATCTTTGGCAATAATAGTAGCTACTTTTCACTACATTTTGTTTGTTTCTAACATCAAGTTGAAATACTCTTTAAAGCCCATAATTAAAAAGAATGCTACCTTGCAAGTCTACAATCTAAAACCTGACAAACTAAAAGCAGTGAAGGATCTATTCAATTACAAATAGTCCACTGCTAGGATTGCTACATTCTATTTTATTATCAGGTTTGTAAGTGCAGAGTGAACATGTTGAAGAAATAATACTTTATTAAGGCTGAACTGCATTGTGACCGAAAGAGTGACCCTTTTTAAACCCTAAACAAGGAAAAAATAAATGAGACTGAAATGAATTAAATCAAAATAGAACTAGAAATGATAATGATAATAATGAAATAAAACCAAACAAAATCATGTATGTACACTAGGCACTCACACAATCACACACAAACCACACATAATTTATGGCAAAATGAATCATTTACCTGCAAGGTTTGCACCACTGACTCTGCTGGTCCAGGCCATAACGAGCACGGCACTTTTTCATGCTGTTCCCTGTAGAATAATCAAATCAATTAACTTATATTTTTTTTCCTTATGCATGCACTTAAGTAAACAAACATGCAGTACCAGTGCCAGGCAAAACACAAAATCAAGCCTATCCCAAGCTTTCAAAAATAACAACTAGAACAGTCATTCCAGAGAGATGCAAAAAACATAAATAGCACAAAAATAAAATAACAAGGCTTTGGATGAAAAAAAAAATAAATGAACTAAACACACTTATTTTCAAATAAAAAACGAAGTGCAAATTGAATGGGGTTCAGATTTCAAACTCTCTGAAAATATTTTTGGGACTTGTTAACAAGAAGAGGAGATTGTGCCAATAAAACAGTACACCGAGAATCTTTTGATAAGCAGAATAGGTTCCTGCAAAATGCACATTCTAGAGATATAAAGTATTTTTTATCTACTGACCCTCGAAGAGAGAATTATCTTCCAAACCCGAACCCCCCAAAATTATTTTCCCCTTCACAGAAAAATAAATTTACATGCAACAAACTTGAAAAATAAAATTTTGCTCGAATTGCTCTTAACTTGATGCTACATCAACTGCCTTCCGTTGATTGGCATCTGTCATTGGGGTATGGGATAGATGAAAGAATCAGTATCTTTCAGCTACACCCACTAACTTTTGACACGTTACCAATCACAGACACAGTCATCTTCCTAAACAAGCATCAAAGTTAATTTCAAATGGAGCTATGAGGCGGGTATCGCAAGTACCTCCATCATTTGTCTCTTGTTTGCGTTTCCTCTTCTTGCCGCGGGAAGAGTTAGCACGAGACGACCAATCGGGGTAGAGCTGCATGTGTAATTGCCGCTCTCGGCGAGCCAGTTCGTAATACTTGGCTTGTTCTTCACGACCTAACGCGTGCCACTAGGGGAGAAGCAAAACAAGCCATTACAAACACTTCCCAAGATCATGAAAACCGCATCTCTAAACAAATTTTGAGGGGGCCCTACTTTCCATTTCTTTGTTGTGCTAGAAGAACAGCCAGCAAAGTTATAGTGTGTTATTTGAGTATCTATATTTTTTAAATGTTTATTATACGGCTTGTTTTGGAGACAAATTAAAGCATCTCCCGACCAACCTATTCTGCTCAGCAAAAATCGTCAGTGTCTGTGGATAGGGGTCGCGACAGTTTTCCTGAACATCTGGATACACGATCACTATCGGTTCAAAAAGGCTTTGCGCGGCACTACAGTACTGTCTCCTGTCACTGCTGTTCTAGCACTACTGGAAAGGGTACCTCCTGGGTCGGCTGAGCGTTCTTTCTTTCTCTTCTTCTTCTTTGCACCATTCCCGTAATTGTCACGGGCACTCCAGCCTGGATAGAGCTGCATGTGGAGTTGGCGCTCCTGCCGAGCCTTCTCATAGTATTTCGCTTGCTCTTCCCTTGATAGCGAATGCCACTATAAGCAACAGGCCAGACACTGAAATTCCACTAGCCGGTACTTGAGGTACTACTTCCTACATAGAGGAAAACCACCACTACGAACTCTCAGAACACTGAGCTAAGGATTCCATCACCATGGAAAGATCCCCAAGGGGTACACAGGGAAACTACGTGGATCAATGTCAAAGATCAGAGAAGCCTGAAAAATTGTTCTGCATTGTCATCAGTAGGTAGAGGATTGTTTTCCAAATTAAATCAATAGCTGAACCAACCCCAGAACCACATGAACAATCATTATTTAATGAATTTCAGTCAATTTTGAAATTCTTTAGTTGCTTCAAAATTCTGTTCAAACAAATGTATTTCATCAAAATTATTTCAATGAAAATCAAAGTATTCCCATGAGAAAAGTATAACCTTGTGTCTCCAGAAACAAGGTTCTTGATGGAATTGGGATGATGCAGCAGTATTAGATGAAAGAGAACTGTTGTGTGTTAGTGGAAAATATAATGAAAAGAAGGTTGTTAACACAGAAATAGAGAAGAACACTTTTTTTTCATACAGCAAATGGATCATATCTGTGATGAAAACGTTTTTTTTTTTTTTGTTTTGTTTCTAATGTATACATGGAATGTGAAGTCAAATTTGTGACAAATAATTAAAAACACAACTTCACTTACCCCCAAGTTTTAATTTTTGTGAGAAAAAAGAAATACAGAGGAGAAAAAGAAGATAGAAACACAACTGATTTATGGGTTCATTAATTACAAAGAGACACATTTCTTATTTAAGGTACATATTCTGCAGCAACAGTTTTGATTTTTACTTCCCTTATGTATCTTCAGTTCCACAAAAAGTAGTGAAATGCTACACACACAAGTCAGGAAAGGAAACATTAACATAAAAGTGGACAAAATGCAGAACCAACAGTGAACACAATAGTGACTGATTTAAACTTACCCTTCGGCCTAATATTTGGTTGATAGCTGCACTTTCTTTCAGTGTGCATTCTGCCACTACTTTAGCTCTCATCTCCTTCATGTAAAGCATGAAGGCATTCAGGGGTTTCTTGATGTGAGGTTTCTTTTTATCTAAAAATAAAATGAAATTAAATAATTCTATTAATATAGAGCAAACCCACAAGAAATAATATATCTTGTTATGAAATAAAATTTTCCATAAATTAGGACTCAAAATCTGAAATATTATTATTGCATTGCATTGCATCATATTATTGCCTATAAACAAAGTATAACTTATTTTTCATTTCAAAGCTATTACAGATATATTTTACAAAATACTGAATTCAATAATTAGAGAATAGTAAATGAATTTTGATCTCTAAATGAATAAGATTATGACTTCTTGCTAGATGCTTTGTAATAATCCTGATTATAATAAAATAAATTAATGAAAAACAAATGTCATAACATATATTTCCTAAACTACAATATTCGGCCATACCTTGATTATTACTAGTTTGTCCTGATTCCTGAGTCTTTGTTCCATCTGTTCCAGAAGAGGTGGTATTTTTCTGATCCATAGACGAAGATCTGCAAGGAACAATTTTTAGTATTATTAAAAAAAAGGATATCCTTAGAAAAAAACCTGAAATAATAACAATGAGTATTTTTACGTAGAAAAAACAATGACAATAAAGAGAAACCACAGTAACAATGGGCTTTTAAAATTACCCTTTAGAGCTAGGTCTTGGTTTCTTGGGAACTATTTTATTACTACTGGGTGTAACAGATTCCTTAAGTGAATCAGCACTCTGTGTGGCAGGGACAGGACTACATTTGCCACTCACTTTTGGCTCAGCTGTAGACCCAATTTTAGGTATGATTGGTACAACAGTACTTGAACTACTACCCTGAGAACTTGTTTGTTGGTTCTCTTGCCATGTAGCCATTTGCCATAATCTTTGCTGCATATCTGCAAGAGTCCAGAGACTGTTCAAAGCAGGTGTTGCTCCAAGTCTATTTTGATACGCTTCAGATAGAGAAGTCAAAGCAGAATTATTGTATCCAGCATTGAGCAAGTAATTAGACATGGGATTGGAAAACGATGCTTGCATTGTATTTGTGGTTGGCGTATTCAGCAAACTGTTCATGTATAAGGCAGTAAGGAATTTGTGTTCACTTGAGGCTAAGTTATGAATCATTGAATACAATCCTTCTCGTTTCAAGTTGCTTTCTAACAGTGAGGATGCTGCAGTTTCTGTTGTTTTGCTATCTTCTTGCTTTTTCTCTACAGATGTTTCATTATCTTCTTCATCAGAAATTTTTTCTTGCTTTTGACTATCATCATCAGATTTGTCATTGATGGATGTAGAAGTAGCAGTACTGAGACAGGACTTCCTGAGCAATGCCAGAAAAGGGTTTGGCTCATCAACCAATTCTGATTTTTTTGATACTGATAAATCAAATATATCTTTACAATCGTTCTTCTCATTTACAATTGGTTGGCTCTCTGGACTATCAAATTTCATTTTATCGTTGTTCTTCTCAACAACAGAAGAGGGAGCCACTACAGCAACAGGTTTGTTTTTCTTCTTTACCAAATTCAATGGTTCGGACCATCCATCAGGCTCCATTTTATAGGAATAAATACCATTCAACTGCATTTTGTACCAAAATATTTTTTGTTTCAAAATCTGAAATTTTCCTCTGAATTTCCACAGTTGTATAAAATAAGCTCTTTGAAAATCACTTTGATTAAGCAACACTTGACCAAAATAAAATTGTATAAACAAAAATAACAAGAAAACTTTTTTATTTTATTTTAGGTCGTCAGAATCACATGGATAAGGCCTGGAGATGGAAAAGTTCACTAGCCCAGGCGGGCGAGGCAGCAGCACAGGGCAGGTAGGCGCTCGAAGCGAGCCCAGCGAAGGAAAATGCACCAAGACGCGAGCGGTTAGCGGCGAGCGGCGGCCGAGCCCGCCGCCCGGCGCGGGCGATGGGCGATGGGCGAGCGCGGGCGATGGACGAGCCGGCGGGCGCGGGCGGGCTCGCGGGCGCCGCCGCCACCGCAACGCGGACCGCCGCCGCTTTTTGTTTCGCGCGGGCGATTGTTACGACAAGATTTATGACCCCGCACCAGCCGCTGGCGACGCGCGCCACTCCGCGCCAGCTCCCATTTTTGCACGACCACTCAGGCGTCCCGACGCCCCTCCGACCGCGGTGGCGTCTCGATGCCTCTCGGCGACGAACGACCGCGAATCGACGCCGCGCCTACATCGATAAATGTAATTCCTTATTTGGCGTTTTCTCGCGCCCGCCGGCCGCGCGCGCCCGCCCGCTGGCCCATGCCGCATGCACGTCGCTTTTCCGCATCCATTTCCGCGCCCGCCCACGCGCAATTGAGTTATAAAACGGCCCGACGGCCTGCGGTGAAATATGAAGCATCGAGATCGATTAGCGACGAGCGTCGACCCTATTAACAATCGGTCACACGCATTTACTATCTGGTCAATAATAGCTATGAGCGTTTTTTGCTTCCGATCGTGTTCCGGAACGACATGCAGTGGATCCGAAAAGAGACGTTGTAAACGCGTACGCTGTTCATATTGGCCCCAATTATTTCTCCTCGACGCCCATTTCGAATTAAAAAGATAACTTGAAGGATTTATTAATCAACGACGACAAATTATTATCACGAAGCTGTATCGATCGGCGTGGTCCGCCCCGCGCATGCGTCCGACGCGCGCCTCCAAACGGGGGAGCCCGCGCCTCGGCGCGCCTGCCGCCGCCGGCTGGTGCTGCCATCTTCAGCAACCACCGTGAATTATTTAGTCGCCGCGCGAATAATGCAACGAGCAAGCGGGCAAGCGTCGTCGTCGCCGCCGCCGCCGCTGCCACCGGCCGCCGCTGGCTGCAGCGCGCTGCCGGCCACCCGCCCAAAAAAATGACACGCGGCGCGGCCACACACACACACACACGTTCATTACGAGCGGTCGAACGGACGGACGGGTGCTTCCGCCGACGTCAAACGGCCGCGCGGAAGAACAAGCGTTTATTTTTCACGGGAATAACGAAGTTATCGCGGAACCGCGCGTCGCAGCCTTTGTCACTGAGCATCCATTCGGGGTCGCTTTAAAATTCGTCCGCCCCAGGGGGAGATTACCAGCGGACCGAAAAGAAAAGAGGGGGGGGGGCAGCGACAGCAGAAAAAATTGAGTAAAAGAAACGGCAGAAAGGCCGCGGCGGAGAAGGTTTCGACGCGCGGCGAGGCGGGGCGGGGCGGGGCGGGGCGGGGCGGGGCGGGGCGGGGCGAGCGCCGAGGGAGAAGTACGCTTCAGAGAAGGCAAATGTTTAACAAGGCCGGCACGCAAAGTGGCCATCAAGATGAAATAAGCGCGCCTGCTGCGCGGCCGCGGGGCGGGCAAATACCGCGCGCTCGCTGCATCATTGAGGGCCCGCTCAATCAATGTATCATGCAGTAACGAGGCCGCCAAGGAGTCCAGATTATTCAATAATACACCGATTCGTTGAACGCCGCCGCCGGGGAGGGTCTACACTAGCGGTTGAAGGGTTGTGCCTCTACGCGACGAACAACTGCGAATCGACTCGGGAATAAGGGGATTTCGCGGTTTGGTTTCAGATGTCCTCTCACCGGTTTCACTGCGAAGCGTGCCGAATTTCTTTTCGGAAAGATTTACCTGGGACGTCTCTCCCGTGCCGCTCCGTACTAGAAAGTTCCGAAACGGAATAGCGCCACATTTGTTTTACCGTTTCATAATACATATGAGCAGGATATTTTAAGAAAAAAATTGGAACGGTTTTTAAAAAAAAATGTTACATGTTTTTTAACTTGCCTATATTTCTTGGCAAATTACATGAAAAATACAAATATTTTCGAAATATTGAACATGAACTTATTTAAAGAACTATCTTCAAGGAACAGATTTCATGAAGGAAACAATCTCTACCTACAATATTGCAGTTCTAGGATGTCGTCCCAAAAAATTGCCCTTTTGCAATTTTCAAACAAGCTGAGATTCCGAATGAACATGAGGTCGGCTTCATCAAAAAATTTGGAGTCATTTTTGAGAAAATTTTGAAAATGTTTTTGAGGCCTCATGTAAAGTACCCTCAAAAATTAAAATATTAGTTTGAAACTACAAAAGATTGCAGTTCGTTTAGATCGATCATGGAATATCAATTTTGGAGAAAATCGTCAGAACGGTTTAGACGCTAGCGTTGATCACAGACAGACGTTCTGCAGTCAATCGATTTTTCGGTATCAAGAACCCACAAAACATGGAAACATCATCACCTGTTAGAGAAATTTTTATCAACTTTTCCATTTTATCGTTTCCAGGACCCGGCAATGAGTTTTTCTGCCTATAATCCATTTTCCGGCGCACGATTACACAACTTCCTCTTCTTTCGGAGTTCCTTCGTAAGGTCGAGAAAGTAGAAATAGTAAATGCTAGATTCTGTTGGTCTTTTCCACGACCCCCCCCCCCCCCCGATAGTCCGTGGATAGTTCTTTTCTTTCCTGGCTCTATACCAGTACTAAGAAACTTTAAAAATAACAATACTATCTCTCTCTATTATATACATACACACACACACACACACACACACACACTTTTTTGTTAATTAGATAATTTTAAAGTATTTTCAGTGGAGTTCCCGACCTTTTCCCATGCCTGCGACTTTCTTTGTCGTTTGCACCAGCGTATGAGGGATTCCATGCAACGGCGTGTGGGCTTGGCCCTAGTACTACCTCGTCTTGTTCATTACTGGAATATCTGTCATTGAAAATGGATATGTGTTGAAGTAAAGTCAATAAATAAAAAACGCGCATCCCCATTTTTTCTCCTTTTTTGAGTACACAAAGTACTGTTCCTCATTTTTTCTCACAAAAAGAAAACATTAAACGCGTTTAATTTGTTTTTGATGTCGTATGATAAGGCCATGGCCGAGATTTGTCGAAATCGTAATTTCTTTTCGAATAGAAAGACGAATGTTTTCAAAGAAACTAAAGACTTTTTTAAAACCACAAATTCTAAGAAAAGGTGGCAAAATGTAGAAGCTAGAAAATCCACCTCCACTAGAAAATAAAAGAAAATTCACCAAAGTAACTCTCTTAAACCTCATTGTTGGTTGCAGCTGAGACTAGATCTTGTGAAATAAACTTATTTCCCCTCACCAAACGCGGAACAGTTTGACTGAGCTTTTCCTGAAGTAAGATAAAAGATGTTTTCCATTTCATAGATGAAATTGACGTTACCAATAATTGACTTAAATATTCTCAATAAATATTGTACCAACGCACATTCCAAATCCCTCTATTACACACACGAGAAATCATTTGATAACATGTATAGTGGTAAATAAAAACCACAACATACAAACAAACGTTTTACTCGTAATCTTGCCTAACAAAATTGTAATTTGTCTTGATCATGAAAATTGTAAATTCAGAAAATTGTGGTTTAAGCCTGATTTTTATTTAATTTTATGAATCACAATGGTTTTCAATTATTTAATTATTTTAGACATGTTCAAAAATCAAAAGCGTATAACAAAAGTACAGCACTGGAGAGGGGCAAGTGTTATTGCAGAAGACACATCAATGGACGAAGGAATGGAATTTATCTGTGAATATCCCTCATGTTGCCAAAATAACAACATTACTTAGGGTATCACGTAGCGTAGAAAATTGCAAGAGCGGCTATGCGAAATTGCAGTTAATACGAGGTGTCATAAAAAATGAATAATTTTATTACAAAGTAATAAGCTTACATAGAATGTAATTTAATCTCCTTCAAAGAACTGTCCGTGACTAGCGATGCACTTGCCCCAACGTTGAATCCACGACTCGCATTTCTGGAAGGTTTCTTTCGCAAGGGCTATCATCTGCTGCATCGTGGCCCTCTTAATGTCGGTAATGATGTCAATCCGTTTCTTTTTGAACGATTTTCATTTTTTGGAAGATCCACAAGACGCATAGTGCTCTAGTGAGGAAGGTGGATGTGGTCAGATAGGAACACTTTTTCCGCCCCCAAATTTGCGAATCAAAAGCGACGCAGTGCGGCACAGTGCATTGTCGTGAAGAAAGTCAGCTCAACATTATTATGGCAGCCTCATGTGCAAATTATCGGTTAAAATGCTTTGCACGGATACGTGCGAGATAATAATTTCTTCGGTAAGGACTCAATCGTCTTCAACCGACTTATTTCCGCTTTTAATCGCTTATACCACTTGTAAACAGTCTTTAGAGTTACCACATTATTGTCACATACTGAGGTATGAGTATCTTTATAACTTTTTTTGCAACTTGAAATAAAACTTAATGTTAATGCGATGTTCGGGATCCATGATGAGCGACAGAACGGAATGGAAGCTGACTGATGAATCAGAACGTGTTCAAACTTAACACTGCCCGGCTCAACGGACCAGGCTATCGGACATATTAGATCAAATGGATGTAGCGTTAGGATTTGCTGCTATAAAAATCATTCATCGATTTTTTTTTATTTCACCTCGTATCTATCTACCCTTTCACTCTTGCGGGAGCTCGTAGGGTCTAGGGCCAAATTTGCGCGCGAAGGGATCTTTTTTCTTGGTTCTTCTTGATTTCTAGCGATTCCTCTGTCTAGTAGTGCCTTTGAAGTACTTTGGATGGTGAAAAATCTTCCTCTCGAAGTAAGGTCATTGTGTCGTTTCTGTTTCTTTCTTACTTTTGCGGTCTTGACTTATGGTGTTAACTGCGATTTGGCGATAATGATGAACAACGTTGAAGTCTCCCTTCATTACAACAACAATAACATTAATAATAATAATAATAATAATTAAAACGATATGGCGAGGCAGATAATACGTTCAAGATTATTTCAGGAAATACCAGGTCGGAAATTGCCACGCGAAACCCCTTAACCTCACTCATTCATTCTAGCTGCATAGTATAAATAAATTGTTTCGAAAAAAGCAAAATTTCAAACAAACAAAAAATTCGAAGAATGCAAAATTTTATTTCTCACAAAAAATTGAACATTTTCGGCAATAATAAAGCAATATTTTACAGTCATTTTTACGATTGCATTATTACGATCGAAGTGCAAGGCTAATGAATATCCAGCGCATCCCGCAGCCTGTGGCAGCATCAGAAACGTCGATAACAATTGTGCAACGCCATTCATCCGAACTATTTCTGGGCGTCCGAAAACACTCGTCTCATTCAATTTCCATTCGCACTAAGGATGTACACCTAAATGAGAAGCCGTTCTTATCGATCCGCGCTTACTTTGTTAATACCTGTCGTTCATTCACGAGCTCTCCATCCAATTACAAAGAACGACACGCACACACATTCCAATACGAATAGTTGGCAAGAACAAACGGAACTCTCGTTCGCCCTTGGGGCACGCATAGGCCGGCGCGAGGTAGCCGGCTCCGGCAAGAGCGAGGGCGAGGTGTGCCTACGCCTGCAGTCCGGCGGCGGAGACGGGGGCGGGGGCGGGGGTGGGTCGGGGCGGGGCGGGGGCAGGGAGGCTGGCCAAGCCGCCCCCGCCTCCTCGGCCGGGCGGTCCGGCGGCGCCGCGGCCGCTGCCTCGGGCCGTTTCCACGGCAACGCCGCCCGCTGACCAATCGCCATCGAGAAGGACCTCTCCTCTTCCGCGGCGCGGTTTCTTGTGCGCTACCGCCGCCCCTCCCCTCCCCTCCCCTCCGCCCCGCCCCACCCCGCTCCGCTCCGCTCCCGCACGCCCGACTCGCCCAGGCCACCGCCGCCACGGCCACCGCCGCCGCCGCCGCCGCAACCGCCATAGAAACTGCGCCGGGCTCTCGCAACCGCCGCTCGCGATTCAGGCGATCCTCTCCCGCAGGCGAAGCAGTCTGCTGAATGTTCCAATGGGAACAAACGCGCAATGTTGTGCTCCTGTTCTGAAAACACCGTACATTCTAGCAGTGTTTAATATCAATGCGCGACATATTTCAACTTTTTTTTTTATTTAGCAACGTAGACATTCACGGTCGGAGTCAACATAGGCCGGTTCATATTAACCTTATCCATCAGCTCAGAAACTTTCTCTGATAATAATTTATTTTAGATATTAAAATTGTGGCCTGTATTTTCTATATAAAAGCCTAACGTCTTACATCATGTAACGGTAATCTGTTTGGTCTGAATAAAAGCTACAGCAAAGACCGGAACTTTCAAGACGCGCAGATTGCCTACCTCTTGACAAGTACACGGAATATGCTCTCAACACGTACGCACACGGCACGCCTTACTCTGAGGCTGTGTAATCAAAAGTACGCAAAGAAGTGCTGGGCGAACGCAAAGAGCGTGGGAAAGCCGCCGACCAGCTCCGAGAAGCCGGGCGGCGGGCGAAGGGCCGAGGGCGGAGGGCGGAGGGCGGAGGGCCGAGGGCGGAGGGTTTCCGCCCTGCCGGGATCGACCTGCTCCGCCCCGCCCACGCAGCGCCGCGCCGCACGCGCTCGCCCAGACAGCGCCAGCGAGCCAGCGCCGGGGCGCCCCGCAGGGGGCAAAACAAAACAAGGACGATTTAAATAGCGATGTTAAACACCCTCGTTTTGAAAACTGGTTTAGTAACCTCTAACATTAATGTACGCGTGGGAGGAAGGTATTTTTGACAGTGGCATTGTTTATTAATTTATAATTAAAATTTAACACACACAAATAATAATAATAATAATAATAATAATAATAATAATAATAATAATAATAATAATAATAATGAACTAAACAGAGCCTGCGAGCTCAATTCGCCGTAGAAGAGTCCTCTTCGCCTGCCGTGCACGCGTTGATCGCCGCTTCGTTAGTGGAATACGAGGAAGGGCGCAGGAAATACCAGGGCATCGTGGTCTCGGGTCTCCTTGAGCGTTTTCAAAAATGTCAAAAAATTATTTCGATGTCTTCCTACAACTACAAAATTAAAGATAGAGATTTTTACTTCAATTGGAAATTGTTATCCATAACTAGTTCTTTTATTAAGGTCGTGAACATTTTTTGAAACTGTTAGTAGTCTTCGCGCAATATTGTGAGCAATATATGCAATTTTAAAAAATTACAAAAACACGATTTTCTCAAAAACGGCTCCAATTGTTTCTTTAAACTTTTGGAAGGGATAGTACTAAATTCACTCTTTAAGATGACATAAATTATATATAGCTCTATTCTTTAATTTGTTTTCCAACAATTACAAAATTATATTTTTACATGTCTCTCATGTCGTTAATATTTACATTACCGGCCATTTCTTTGCATTTATAAGTTTATGTGCTTTAAATACTGTCAGATAAAGTTTCCCGAAAATAACCGTTTTCCGTGAAAATGAGCTCAAAATTCCGCATTTTCAAAAACTCTCAAACGCCAGTTTCTGAAAAACGGCTACATAATTTTCTTATAACTTTTCCAACTGCTAACTGCACTGCAGAATTAACTTCGCTGCGTTCATTTACTTTTTCCAAAGATTACACAAATGTAATTTTTTTGAATGATCACGCCAATAATATTCCCATTTTCAGCAATTTGTAAACACTATTGCATTTGTTACTGCAAGTGTTTGAAATGACGTTATATGAAGGATTTCGAAAAGTCAATAGTTTTCAGTGAAAAGAGGTTCAAATTACGAATTTACAGTAGCGCTTAAGTTTCATTATCTTAAAAATGGCTGCAAACTTTTTTAAAGAAAATTGCAACGACGCATTTAAACGAAAATTGCACGAATTACATTTTGGACCAAGTTTTACAGTTCTTTAATATACATAAAAGAATATTTCCGTTCTACAATTAGGAAACCGAAAAATTAAGAACTTTTTTTAAAAATGTCTGTCTGGGAAAGTCTGTGCCATTCTGTAGCACTACTAGTTTAATTATAGTAGTGGTAAATAAAATAATAAGAAAATGGAACGATAAAATACATTTTAGCAAATGCAATAACGTCAACAAATCAGAAACAAAACCGTATATGGATGTATAAAGTTGTACCTTCGATGATCTTTGAACACATTATGCAATGAAATCACATTTGTAATTTGTTTCTTGGTAGTAAGGTGTCGCAAGAGTCTGAATGTCATTTTTTTAGGTTGCAAAAGGTTATTGAAACTACAAATTTAAACTCTTCTTCGAAATAATAAAATTCGAAACAATTTTATTTATTTGCAGGCAATCCATTGAGGAGAAGTTGATTATAGAAGTTGATTTCTGAGCTTCACCAATCTATTCATTACACGTACCATTTCACCTGCTATCGAAATGTTGCGAGTCTTACAAGCTTTCGTTGAAAGTCCAACAACTCATTATAAATGCCTGGAGCTAAATTCCAACTTCCAAAATATGACTTCATAACATTCAATAAACTTTTATTTATTCATGGCTGACAATACAATTGTTGGAGCGACTAAATATCACCCAAACATCTCATCGATGCGAAGTTTTCGATTTTTTCGGAGGACGGATTTCCTTTTACGTAATCGCCGACAGAAACGTGACAAAATACTAACCAATGCTCCAGTACGATCCAAGTAATGTTGCAGCACCTGCCTTTGCCGCAGTAGCCAAAGAGTCATTAAATTTTTTTTTCGACACAGTGAAAATATTATTTTTATGATCACGTAAACATTGTCGGTGGGCTACAAGTAAAAGAAGGGGAGGAAAAGCAAAACTGCTAGCTCATCGTATTAAGTGCACACAACTTTACTTTTTAAATTACCAGTAAAACTTATCAAAATGTATATTTTCGTACAGCAATAGAACGTATGAAAATGTAAGAGCTTAATGCAGTATGGCCATGAAAAAGGAAGACAGAAAATATATAACGGATAAAAGGGCACTTTATTGCCCAAAGGTACGAAAAGGTCGAGAATAAGGCCCAAGCTTTGGTGAAACAGGTATAATGGTGACCAGAGGATTATAGAGAGAATACAATAAGAAGTGACTGCTTTGACAGGTAGAGATTGGTCACTGCTGGGAACATTATAGTTAGTTAGGTCCAGGCACTCATTTTGTCAGTGCATTCGTTTACAGTTGGCTCATTTGTGAATGGCTTCATCACTATCTCTTGCAATGCCATCGCCCAGCATGCCATTCATTAATTCCCCGACGTGCCAAAGTGGTCCCTTCTTAGAGTAACCCCTCCACAGAAAGGGAGTATTTTCGAAAGAAGGGCGACGCGCGGCCGCAGCTTGGCTCACCGGTGGTTGTGGTCGGCGGGGTGCGCGCCCAGCTCCTGCTTGGGGCCGGGCGTCACGATGGCGGGGTGCGTGGCCAGCGAGTGCGGGTGCGGGTGCGGGCTGAGGCCCGGGTGCGGCGGGATCAGCCCCGTGGGCGAGAACCTGTAAAAATCGCTACAAATCAACACAACAACAGCTCGTCAGTATCTGCAGGCCGTGCGGCGCAATTAATGCTCGTCAGTCGCGCGCATCGCTCGCCACCGCCGCCGCCGCACCGCCTCGCGCCGCCCACGCCCACGGCGGCGGCCTCCCCCTCTCGCCAGCCGTGCGCTCCCGCTCCCTCTTTTTTTTCGAATGGCGTGTCCGGACCGGTAAAAAAAACTAGCGGTAATTTTATTCCCGAACATTACGAGCCCGGTTAACTGTATCGGGAAATTTAACCAATTTCTTTCTCCGGACACGCGCCGCTGCCGACGCGCACTGCAGGGCACGGAGGGAGCGGGAGCGGCGGGGCGAGCGCGGGGCGGTGCGGGGCGGGGCGGGGCGGGGCGGGCAGGACGGGGCGATGCAGGGCGGGGCGAGGCTGGGCGGGGCGGAGCAGGACGGGGTGAGGCGGTGCGGGGCGGGACAGGGTTGGGCGAAGGCGGGGAGGGGCGAGGGCCGGGAAGGATGTGCGAGGGAGGGGAGGGGCGAGGCGAGGCGGGGCGGGGCGGGGCGGGGCGGGTAGGTGCGGTGGCGCAACACTGGCATTTTTTTCCGTCCTGGGAATAAAGCGCGCGTCGCGAATCGCGTGTGCACCGCGTCGATGACGATGACGTGGGGCGGGGCGGGGCGGGCGCCGCGGGGTTGTCGCTAACATATGCTCCGCAACATGTTACTCGCGCTGGTCGAGAATAAAAGAGGCACGAGGTAATTTTTGTAAAAATAGAGAGCGAGTTTGCAAGTGCGTTGCCTCGCGGCGCCCCTGCCGCTGCCGCTGGTGCGCGCTGGCTCCCTCTCGCCGCGCGCCTCGCGTTGCGTTGCGTTGCGTTTACGCCGGCGCTTTAGCTAAGGGCGAGGGGCCGCTGCGGAATTGATGCCAGTGTTGCCTCACACATACACAATATGGTGACACATGCAAATAATAAAATAAATCTACGACGAAAATAGTTTGTTTTGCTCGCTCTTTTTGATAGTTTGCCATTTTTTCTACTTTTTAAAGCTAGATACTAGAAAGACTTTTACTGGTAGAAAGAAAACAAAATTGTATGTAGGCCGCAGACAAATACAATGAATTCTCTGTATGCAGTGAATTGAAAGTATGATATAATGCAATATACATCTCCATTATTGAACGTCACTGACTCATTGCAAGGATAGAGTGACTTGAGAAGACCTGTCATTCATTTGCTTCTTAAGAATTAGGCAACCGACAAAATTGGAAGCAAAGATAAATAATCCAAGCATTATTTCTAATGTAAAAATCCTGTTACTTTACAAAATTTGAAATCGTAGAAATTGATTACAGAATAATATTCTAACACAATGAATGCCAAAATCCTTTAAATTTCATCGTCTAGAGAATGGTTCTACTTCCACAACATTCAACTGAATGGCATTTCCTCACGCGATCGACAAATTGATTGATGAAAATTAAAAAACGGAATTTGAATTTATCAATTCGACCATTGCTTTCGCCTTTTGAAAATATTTTCATACATTATATTGGGAGGAAACAGAAATAAGTTAGGTTTCATTGAAAGCAAAAAGCAGCCAGCGTCAGAAAATTATGTTACACGTTCAGCAAGCTCATATGCCGATGGGCAACAAATGCAACAGCGTAACATCCTTATTAGAACAATTAGCTGCTTCCCGCTAGCCACCGCCTCCTAACCAAGTGCTGGACAGAAATCGGGACAAAATTTTAATAGTTTCCCAATAACCCAATATTGTTTTAGCAAAACTTGACTATGACGAAAACCTCTGTAAACGGAAACTTTTCAGGTCGAAAAAAAATCTCAGATAAACGTTTACAGGAAAATGATCTCCAGATGTATAAAACCTCTCTAATTCGAAAACTAAATGTTTTACTCAGCTGTAAATTATTTTAACCTGAGTAAAAAGGGAAATTGACCCACAAATTTCAGGGGTTACTAGGAAGAAAAAAGCTTGAAGGGACACATCCAAAACGGGCCTAACAACGAAATTTTCGCGTTGTTCTTGCTCTCCGCGCATATCATCCAACACATTATCCAAATATTCCGCCGATGCTGAAACTTATCGTTTGGCAGTGATTTTTGGAAATCCTCTAAAAGATAGAAATGTTTCGCAGACACCTTTTGTTCTAAGACAGGTTTTACTGTGTTAATGTACAGGATGACCATTTGTTCCTGGAAAAAGGAAGGGAAAAACCCACATTGAATTTTCTAGAACCGTGAAAAAGGCAAAATTTAAAATATTTAGTTAAAAAATAAAAACCGTACGAAAAGTATCGATGTACCAAAGTTATTGTTAATAATAATAATAATAATAATAATAATAATAATATCGTCAGGGGACTGTGTTTGATTGTTCTCAATGTTGCACGGTTTCCCGCCCTTCTTCCAGAAAGCGGCCACCCCCTTCGCCAGCAGAAGCGCGCCGCGCCGGGCGCTGGTCTCACCTGGAGAGGCTGGTGCTGGTGATGGGCAACGACGACGGGTACGGGCTGCGGAAGCCGGCCGCAGCCGTGGAGATGGGGTACATGCTGGGCGAGTGCCTGCAACCGTAGTGGACGCCAGTCACAACGGAAGGGAAGCAGGGGCGGGGACAGGGGAGGGGGAGGGCGGGCGCTGGGCTCGCCTCCCTTCACATCGTGTGATGGTGCAAATACATAGGTAGTTGCGAGCCGCAACCGCCGGTAAGATCGCCAGCCAGAATTTCAAATTGCGAGATTCCTGCGTGGCTCAGGCGGTGCCAAATAAGTTCGAAGACGTATGGCATTCGTTTTGATGTAGTTATATGTAAACACAATTTAATTTAATTTGAAGTAAAGGAATGTGTACGGAATCCAATCGTATAAATAGATTGCATCTATCTCTCAAGATTACAGTCGTTTGCTCAAATAAAGAGACCATTGTGACTGTTTCTAATTAAAACAATTAGCGTGAAGGTTTCACATAAATTATAAAGAAGGAATAAAAAATGAAAATTCTCAGCACATCAGAAATTTATTTTCACTAATATTTCACTTTATTTTCCATTCTTTTAATCCACTACGATTGAGTAAACGATGTCACTGGCTAGACACCTTTCTTCCTTCTGCAGAGATGCGCAGCACTTAACCTACGTATTTACACCATATCACAGCCATTCACTTCAAACAGCCACACATCTACAGAAACGACATGGAGCAAAATTATTTTACAGTGCATTCATTCTTATTTGAATACTCTTCGAAATTAACATACTGTCAATTAATTAAGAAGTAGACAATTCATAATACACGAACAAAAAACACTCATTTTGGAATACGAAATCACTACCTACTTTTAGTTCCAGAAAGAAAAGGTGTTTGTTTAATCCTTCCAGAAGAGAAAGTCAATGATAAGTTTAGCACAAACACACACTTAAGCATTCTAATAAAAACACTTTCAAATTTTGTGTTATTTAATTAAGTCATAAAAAGTATTTTTAACAGTAGGGAAGTGTATAGCATTCCAGATTGAATGATGTTCCATTTAACGCAATTAAAACAGAAACAAAATTAAACATGATATGTACACATACATTTAATTTTGCAAATACCATTCATGGCGATTATTGATCACAAAACGCCCACACATCTACTGTTAAAACCAAACGCCAATAATTTTGGTTATAAAAGTTTATTGGCCTTTTTTAATCCATGTTTTCAGTGTTTATAGTTTCCAATAATTATGGCGGACACTCTTCCGTACACTCACAAAAATACGATACAACTGGCACCCCTTTAAACCAACAGTAAACTATGTATTAATAAACAAAACTAAAGTATAAAATACTACAAACAAACTTGCTCGTGAGTCTCAGTAATATTTGTTTGAAATAGCAAAAGGCTGCGTTCAACAATACACACGATCCTCCATTCCCGTCGATTTCCTTAAAGAGTCCAGCACAGTGTTGTAACATTCTTAAAATCGGATGGCTGATACTAGTTTTAAGAGGCAATACAGAACGTATTTTAAAGCCTTATAATAGAACTGTCTTTTTAAGTATCATAATAGTTACTTGTTGATCCACGAAACGAAAAACGAGTTTGAAATTTACGAGTATGAGCATTGAATTACAAAAAGTTCAAATCTAAAAATGCAGGGCTTCCTCATAAGAGCGGGACCTTTTGTCGGGTCGTCGCCGCCGCCGCCTTGCACCAAAATGGCGTCCTCATTTGCGCTGCCTCGGCCGCCGTCGCCTCCCGCTCCCCCGAGCGCCTGTTTTTCCTCCACCGCCCGGCCCCGCCCTCAGTCCCCAGTGCTCCCTCGCGGGGATCATCGGATTCCGAGAAGGGGTCGGCGGGGCGCCTTGCGGCCGGAGGGGAGGGGACCGCGCGCCGTCGATCGCGATAAGCCGATTTGGCCACGCCCCCGAAACCGCCGCCCGCGCGGCGCCGGCGCCAAATGGGCCGAAAGAATGCGAGTCGCCGCCATCCCCCCTCCCCCTCCGCCCGCCCCCGCGCTAGCGCTCAGTCGCGGCCCAAAACCCGAGCTCCTCCACTGGCGAGAAGGCGAGTTACGCATTCCTTCGACGTGCTGCGAGGTGTCCTCCGTTGGCGGGTCTTGCCTTCAAACTCAAAAACGTGAAACTGCAACAACGGAACCGCACTAAACGGGGCTCACGGAGTTTATTTTTAGGAGAATTATGCCATTAGAATTGACTGGCTCGAACGCGGATTATAGAACACTTTTTCTGAAACACTGCATGGAGCAACTGGCTGCAACTGGCAATAGGTTGCTTTGTGCCACGTTTCAGACCTTCATGTTTCTGAGAAAGTACGAAAATGCGTAAATCAACACTGATGGACATCAAGTCAATTAGCGCGTGAAGAAACTCACGAAGGCTACTTGCGACGCGCGCATTCATCGGAGGAGTGATGAGAGAAAAGAGAGTTAGTGAAGAAGAGGAAGTAAAAGCAGGGAGGAAGAAGAGAGCACGAAAGAGGAAAAAAGAAAGAACAGAGCGAAGAAAGGGAAGTGGTGAAGAGATACGAGGGAGCGAAATGGAAGATGTTGATCGAGGCAAAGAGAAAGCAAACGACAAGTGAACGGAGGAGAGAGAAAGCTGGCAGAGAGAAGAGAAGAGGAAAGCAGAGAATCAGCAGGGAATTTCGAATTGGAGAGAACCGAAGGGATCTAAACCGCCAGGCCGGGGCGGGAAGCGCTGCTCCGGGGCGTGGCTGAGAGGGATGGGGTTCAAGCCCAAGCCCAGGCCCAAACCCAGGCCGCAGGTGCAGCCGCTGCGCCGCCGCCCAAGCGGAAACGCGCTCCCCCCGGCCGTGTCACGCGTGCCCAGCCCGCCGTGAAAAACCCATCGGTTTACGCTCTATATTAATATCGCTAATTAATCGACTTGCCCGCGCACGATTCGCCGCGCCTCATGCATATGCGCCGCGGTTAAGCGCCGCGGATTGAATCCCGCTCCCCCTCCCCCTCCCCGCCCCACCACCCACGCCGCGCCGCCGCCGGCCCGCCGGGGGAGGGCGCCCGGCCAATTACGCTAAATATTTAATTTAAAAACGGTTCGCGTTAATGACATTTCATTGATTCAATCGACGCCACGCGGCAGCGGCACAGCCGGCCACCGCTCCGCGCCCGCCCTCGCTTCGAGACCCGCGCGCGCCCGGCGGGTCGTTGGCGACCCTTCGAGCTTCGCGGATCGTTTTTTTCAATAGGATAGTGGTTATAACGACCGAAAATGTTGACAAGTTCAATATTAAAGTATGTATGTTTGATGTTCTAGACGCTGCAAAACGGTTGCGCGATGTTTGGACGCAATTTTGGAAATCCACGTTCCCTAATCTGCCACTAACCCGAAACTTTCGGCGACACGGACTGATCAATGAATTTCCACTTTTGTATTTCTAAAGTCTAACTTGGATACGTAGGTAATCTCATAACACATCACATGAAGAGGACTCCAACGTTGAGTCGAAAAGTTGTTTATCGGTCAATATGCAAAATCACTGTGACAATACCATATGTGGTTGGTAACGTATTTTGACGTTAAAACCGCTGTCTTTACGAAACAGAATATGGCGTGTATGTTCGTCGCGAACTTAAGGACTTAATACGGAAATTTTGAAATACCCAGTGATCGACAGTGACAGGCGTCGGTAAATGAAGCAACAAACTCGCTACAAAATCGACAAGCCGCTGCGTGAATGAACTGTAGTCCTTCAAGCCACAGCTGGAAACAGGGGTATCTCTGCAGCATCATTACAAGGACGTTCTGCGTGTTGCCTACATGTGGAACCCAAGGCGCATGTTTCATTCATTCCAGAAATTACCTTCTTCACATTGACTTTACGTACACCAAGCGAATTTTAGTTTCGTGTAGCAATATTACAATGTTAAGTATTTTAAAAAAGATAACGCGTTAAATTCAATTATAATTTGCAATGACAGTACGTTCCCAAAAACCTGAAGTCCGGAAGGAACAAGTCCAATCGAAACCCAGCCTCCCGAACGGCTGCTCGGCGCCATTAACATCA
Organism: Gryllus longicercus; assembly: GCA_038098605.1. Lineage (NCBI taxonomy): Eukaryota > Metazoa > Arthropoda > Insecta > Orthoptera > Gryllidae > Gryllus > Gryllus longicercus. The sequence goes on from JAZDUA010000284.1 coordinate 151,884, forward strand.
GTTGAAGTTCGGCCGAAAATGGTAGAGGTCCAGCACCCCCCCCCCGGCACCGCAGCCCCTCCGCGACCCGGGGCGCGCCCGACCCGGCCGCACGGGGGCGGGGCACTTCCGCGGGCCGGCAATCGCGCCTTCGACTCGACTGGGCGAATGCCCCGAAGTAGGCGCCGCCGCCGTGAAATCGCGCTGCCCCAAGCCGCGCCACTCGCGTTGGCGAACGACTTGGCCCCCGGGCGAGCACAGAGGTCCCACAAGGAGCAGCGGCAACGGGGGAGTACTTCACACGATAGTTTTATTCTCTATATATTCTTAGAAGCACACCACGAAATCCTATCCTTTGTTCATTTGTATAATATTTGTAATCATTTCAAATATTTGTATCCTTTGTACTTCATATTTAAGAAAAGGCTTCATATTGTTTTTTTATATTAGTATTTGCCTATTAAGAAAAATACTATTACGGTACTACTACTACTACTACTACTACTACTACTACTACTACTAATAATAATAATAATAATTATTATTATTATTATTTCCTTCATTTTCCTTTTCCTCAAAACTTCTATGTAACACTAATACAGAAAAGCAATATGAAGCCTTTTCTTAACGAAACGTTTGATTTCTAAAATATGAAGACTTCCTTATAAATCATACGTATAAGCAAAATCTTCTTAGTGATTGTATTTTCAGATTCAATCCGATTTAATATGAAATTTATTATTTTATTGCCATATAATTATGTCCTGATTGTTCACAACAATTTGAGAGAAGAGTGTCCGAAACTTACTGCAATTGCCAAACTTTTTCAAGCGGAAAGAGCATGTAATTCTACAGTTCTAACTCTAGCTTGTAATCTCCAACAACGAGACGTGTCGAAGAGCCCCATTAAAAATTATCATCAGCAGCAGTTTTTGTCTATTATGTATGTATAATAGATTCATTACCAGAGTTAGTTTTCAAAAATAATAATTTTGTTTCGCCAAAACGAATCAGAACAGTATTTGCCTGAGAAAGTAAAATTACCAATGCAGATGGGTGCGCGGGGAACAGTACTTACCACGACGCCGCAACCTGCGACATCTCCGGACTCAGCATGGGGTACGGGTACTGGCCGGCGGAGAACGGATACATGGGCGGGCGCGTCAACCCTGCAACAAGACACGAGGCGGGTTAGAGCAGGACTCAGGGCCCACGCAGGGTGCCTCTCCACCGCCACCACACCAAAGGGCCACCAGCGCCACCGCCACCATCGCCACCACAGTCCCCACCACCTCAACCAGCACCGTCAACACCATTAAAAGAAGAACAGAAGGCAATTACATTGACGAACGTCACAAGATTTACTACATCGTACATTTTTCCAAAAGAACCATTGAAATGGAGGTTGGAGGGAGAAATTGAAAAAGTTACAAATTTACAGGAAGAGTTTAGAAAGCAACAGAAAATGTTTACCTCAAGTGCGTCACTACGGTTCAATATCCTTCTAAGAATCAACAAGAGCAACAGAACAAAGAATCCATTTGTAGGCGAACGAATATGTGACAAGAAATAATTTTATTAGATTAGAAGAAATGTTCGTTCGGAATACTGAGCAGCGCTATGTTAGGATGGCAAGGAAATTGGGTTGCAGCTCAATGAACTTAAAGAAGTCGTGAAATTCCACCTAACACTAGTGGTCTGCGGCAGCAAAAATTCTGCTGCTGAGTGTGGGGAAAATGAGATCCGAAAGTAGGGGAAAGATCTGAAACTATTAAGGTGTCATAGTTATCTTTCAATTTGTGGGCGCATTGTAAATTAGTAACATAGATTTTACTTTGATAAATTACCCATAGTTGAAAATATTGCCACAACGCAACTTTCGTTTTGACGTAAAAAGTTTCGCGGTGTAACGGTTAGCTTCTCGGACTGTTAAACCCCAAGTTTGAGGGTTCAAACCCGATCAAAAAACGTACATTTTTAAGGGCGAAAAGTCTATCGTACGGTTTCCTTCGGAGAGGACGTAAAGACGTCTATCCGATGTTATAGATTTCGTATAAAAGACCCTCCAGCCTAACCGACGCCTCTGAGCTTTTGCTCAGATTTTGAATTTTTCCACAATCGCCAGTTTCGTTCCCGAATGGTACCCCCTTCTTCGCTAGATGTTGAAGACGTAGATCTCCCTTAGCGGAATTTACGTGGTCAGGCGGAAGAGCACGCCTGACGGCCTGAACCTCGCCACGGAAAATAATGCGTTATTGCACTGAATTGAATAAGGGAACAGCGCTGCAAGGCGTGCGCGGGTTGTGAGCTGCGCGTTGCGCGGCGGAGATCGGAACGAACGGCGGCGCGAGGTGAACGCGCTTCTCCCCCTTCAACGCGCGTGCGCGGCTCCAGTGACGACGTAATTAGCGCCCCCAGCGCATCGTCTGATTTCACGCGACGTCTCGTTAGGAGAGGTTTATCGGACGCTTTGCCGACCACGTTCTTTCGGAACGTTCTCTAGACCCTCAACACTCTAGAACGGATCTGCCGTATTGGCACACTGCGACCTCGAAAAACGCTCTTTTGTAAACGGACACAGTACAAGGAGCATACGCCATTCACGAGGAAACCACGTTAAAATCAATTACTATAAAATACGGGCGCATTTGACGTTGTTGATTGAGGGTTCGTGCGTATGTTAATTTACGCGATAATTTTTTTAATTTTTTATTATTATTTTTTTATCATTATTATTTTATTTTTGAAACAAAAACTGTTTATATCATCCCACTAGTGGTATGGCTTCCTCACTACTTCGAAACGTCCAAACTATTGCACGTACGCCCTTCCTCCTGCACATTTGCAAGTCCTTTGCAACGTCCGAAGCGTGTACTGCAACGATGGAGAGCGCATATACGTTCATTTTTCACGACCGTCCGCGTGTGTACGTAGCAGCGTGCGGTTCGGCCCAACATTCCGCTCCTCGGCCGCCGCTGATGACGTCTGGGCCATCCCCAGCCGCCGCCGGCGCGCAGGAGGGGGCGTGGTCACGCGGGGAGGGCGGGGCGGCGGTGTCGCCAGCGCGCGACTTGGCGCCGCCTACGCCACCTCAATCTCTTGCCCGCGCGGGCGCGCATTCAGCCGCTGCTGATGCAAAATGCAGCAGGCCGGGCGCCGCCATTCACGCCCGGCCCGGCCCCGCCCGGCCCCGCCTCGCTTCGAGCGCCGCGCCGCAGATTGCGCCGCGCCGCACAGAAAGGGGCGCGGGCTTTCACGCGGCGGCGGACGAGATGACGCGCTGGCGACGCGCGACGCGCCGCGGGCGGCGGCCGCCCCTCAAGTGCTGCCCGAGCAAAGTAAACGCTACGGACACGTAATCAGACCCGACGCTGCCTTCGAGAAAGGTTTTCCCTCCGGAAATATCACGTGTGCGAATGCACGCGTGAAATGAAAGATGGGAATATGAGGAAATGTTACACTGATTTAACTGTTTCTAATACGAAAAAATAGTACAATTTTGTTATGCCTTATGGTATAGATTGATGCTTTCACGAACCATTATCTGCAACCAGTTCACTGCAGCCGTCTAACGAAGAGTTAGCGATGAGCACAATACTGAACGAACTTTCGCTTGAAGTCCTTATCAGCTACATACGATAAGAATCACGAGATTACACTGTGCTTCGTGAGGATCTTTGCCGCATTCTTTAAGCAAATCATTTTGCGTCCCATCGGCCTTTATTTTATGCAAATATATACTACATTCGCATATACATACACTCGATGACTGGAAGCGCCCGTCGAAGTTTACAAATGTAAAGTGGCATATTGCATTCATTTTTGACGCGAGAGGATATTATAGGTGAGCATTTTTCTTCATTGCTATTCTACTACACCATTCCCCGTTACAGATTTGATTTTCATGCTTTCGATGAAAGGGAAAGCTCGCGTGCAGCAAAACTAATAGCGAAGCAAGTACGAGAACGTATAGCGATCTAAAAGAACTGCTATTTTTGATAATCAAATTTAAATGTTACTTTTAATTATGGCTCTTTTACTATTGAACACGATATGAACATTCATTTCGTAAACAGAGCGTTCTGCCTCCTACTTCGACAATACATCTTTATCAACATAAACGAGATCAAGTGTGTCTGCGTGAAAAATAAATCGCTCAATGTTTATTTATAGGAATATAAATTCGCAAGCGTAAGGTAAAAAGTAAAAATGAAAAAAAAAAATTGGATTCAATCGAACGAGAATTCCAACATGAATGCCTCTGGTTCGTATACTTGATGAGAACGAACGTATCCCAAGAATAATTTTAAGTGATTGTAAGCAAAGACAAGCAAAGACAATGCCATACACTCCATCAGCAAAAACGGAAACAATGAGATAAACTGTTACAACAGCAAGGGGCGAGCAACTCCTCCTCCCGCATGACACGAGTGCCTCTCCTCCTCCTCCGCACGACACCAGCGCTTCTCCCCACACTCCACGCAAGACCAGCGCCTGTCCCCACACTCCACACGATACCAGCGCGTGTCCCCATGCCGCGGCCGACGCGTCTCCGCCGCGCGGCCGCGCCCCGTGCACGAGGCGCGCCTGCCGACACGTGCGCGACAGCCGCCGGCGACGCGGCCGCTTTTTAATTGCAGCGACGCGGAGCGGGGGCCGCCTCCTTCATTTGCGGCGGCGGTCACTCGCCCCCTTCCCCTGTCCCCCTCTGCAGGACCCTTTGAGCCGCCCTCGCCGCAAAATACGACCCGCGGTCCTCCGAAGAAGCCAATAGCACGCGCGCCCCGCCGCCGCCACCGACTATCGGCCGAACGTGCTCGCCCGCGGGGCCGCGCGCAGCGGGTCGCCCTCGCCGCGCCAGACAGGCACAGGCTGCGCTGGGGTCGCCACGGCCCTTGCCAATCGGAGGATGTGTGCGAGTGCGGTTTCGATGCGCTCCATGCTGGATTGTCGAATTGATTGTTTTACGTGTGTTGTTTTGATAAAGGTTTAAATCCATAAGAAACGACGAGTGCGCGATTTTTTTCTTCTTTTTCAAAATGAGTACAGGAAATGATTGTTTCCTCATGGATGTAAAACTTCTTAATTCTCGGAGAAAGCCATTTTTACACAATATTCAACATTTCCGGTAAATTAACCTTCACTATGTTGCACAAGTCGTAAGATCATATGCTGTTACCCCCATCTTTGTGTCCCCCCCTTCTCCCACGTTTCTATTGGTAATTACAGAATCGATACTTCCATTTACACAGAACCTGTAATCTTCAATTGCCAATAGAAGCTAGCCATAAAATTAAAGAAGTATGTCGATTACTTTAAAAAATCGTACGTAAAAAAAACACCTCGAGGCCACCGATCTCTCAGCAAAAACGGAGAAAAACCGCAGCGAAAATCAAACGGACGAGCAGACCTGGCCAGATGAGCGGGGAAGAGACAGAGAGAGAGAGACAGAGAGAGAGGCAGGAGAGGGCTGTAGAACAGTCACGAGCAGACCTAGTCAGATGAGCGAGGAAGATATAGATAGATAGAGAGAGATAGTGAGAGAGAAGGAGAGGGCTGTAGAGGAGACACGAGCAGACCTGACCAGATGAGCGAGGGAGAGAGCGAGTGGGAGGGAGGGGGTGAGAGAGAGAGAGAGAGAGCGTAGCGGAGGGTCCGAGGTGGAGCGGAAAGCCAGAGAGAACGGACGGGAAGCGGAACGAGCGGAACAGAGCGGAGCGAAGCGGGAGAGGGCGGGCGCGGAGTGGCGCGGCGCGAACGGAGCGTCGCCGAGCGCGGTCGATAGGCTGCATTATCCGGGCGTCGCGTCGCGTCGCATCGCGTCGCGTCGTGTCGGTCGCTGCGCCCGCCCAGCCCAGCCCCGCCCCACTGCGTTAACGCAGCCCAAAAACCGAATTACGACCCACCTGCGCGCCCACTTTCCGTAAGCCGATTGCAGCCCTCAACCCTCCCTGCTCCACCGGCGCCGCCCGCCCCGCACGGACGCGCTTCTCAATTTGCGGACGCCATGCGCCAGGCGTAAGCCCCCGTTAATATATTTTACCGATTTTGTATTACCCGGAATGGTAGAGGTGCTTTCCATGCGGGGATATTTATTTTTTTAACATCATTCACGATGTGGCGATTGAAAAGAACTCTGATTCGACGCTTCAGTTGTTTCCTGTCCACAAAATGCATTGCCCGATGTATAACAAAGCTCGCCGTCAATGAGAGGCCAAAGAAAAATGGTCCTTGGTGGCGAAATATATGAAAAATGTAACCAATGTTTCTTTACTTGAATGGACTGTCACGTCACTCGCTGGCATAGACCGTTCAACCTTCCCTTAGTTGAAAAGATTCTTACCAATAAAGACCAAGAACCAGATGTCATTAAAGACGCGACAGAAAATCGCGGATACGCGTATTCTGTAGTTATTTATGATCGCTACACTTTATGTAATGTTAATCACCGACGATAAAATGACACTCATGATAACAGTTCATAATGCCTGTGTGTGTCACGTATTTTGATCAAAGACACACATAAGCAATAATGTGATGGTGAGTGTCATTATTAAGCGTAAGCCAAGAGGACAACGCTTTTAGGCACATGTGGAAAAGAATGTCATTGCACAGGTGATCACTACGTAGAAAATGAAAAGGTGATCTTCAGATGAGATACGAGATAGTATGAGAAGCCAAGCATTACACAACCACATGACACAGGCAACACCCACGAAACTGAAACAGACAATTTTCAGTGCCGCGTACTTTAACGACACATTTAGCTTACGTTCCCGAAGCAAGGAAGTAGGCAATAAGTCCGCTGTTTACGATGACATTCAATCGGGAGCAGGTGGTCACTATAATCACGTTCAAGCTCCCAATTGGAAGACCCTGTATCAGCTGATTCAATGTCAAGTGCCATTATCAATAAATCGAAGTTTAGGTTGAGGGGGCGACGTCATGAGGACAGACAAATACACGTTAACCAGGATGGTAAAACTGCTACGTTTACCGAACAACAATGGAACCGTTGTCTCCGTCTGCCTTCCTTTCAATCACTCCATTGTTTTGTGTTCATTATTAGGTCCTCAAAAACAATGTTTCGCAGGTAGAACCGTTGCGATACTCTCGATTCGCCCAGAGAGGCGCGGTAAGTTGCGCCATCGAGCGCCTTCGTGGCGCCCCGACAACCGAGCCGCCTCCCGAGCGCGCGGGAGGAGCCCCTTCGCGGCGCGTAAGTGTGATTGGGCGCTCGGGGGTCACAGGTGCGGAGGCAAATCGCGTTTCGCATCCACCGCCGCGTCGCCCGGCCCGGGGGCGGCGCTAATTATGCACGTGCGCGCGCGCGGGCGCGGGCGCGGGAGCGGGCGCGGGGCAGCGGGCGCCAGGCCGCGCGCGCGCGCGTCGCCGGTAACAAGGAACGCTCATTTGGGAGCGCGCGGCGGAGGCGGGTCGAGGACGCGCCGCGACGGCGACGCGCGGGGCAGCGGATCGTTACGCCCGTCACGTGGCGACGCGCCTCCGCCGCCGCAACCGCCGCCGCCGCCGCCGCGCCTCCGCCTCCGGGCCCCGAGTCCGGGGGCGGTCGCACAAAGCAGGCAGCCCTTGGCCCCGGCTCGTTTGCCCAATCTGCATACGCAACGACGGAGGGGGTGCGGCGCGGAGCGGCGCCAGGCGCGGAGCGGGGTGAGAGGCGCGGCGGAGCCGACGGTTCGGCTCGGGTCGGGTCGGGTCGGGTCGGGTCGAGACCGGGAGGCGGATCGGACCAGCGGCAGTGTTTCTGGAAGTGCCACCCGCACAGTCGGCGCAAACGCCGACTCAATGGGACTCCAATAACCCTACAGAAGTTGGCAGCCCACGTCGCCACTCTCGCCCACTGAAGGGTATTGGAAAATGTACTACACCTTAGACATTAGAATGATTCCTGGAAATTGTCCACTTAAGTAAGTCTAACTGTCATCATAACAGCGAAGTAATAGACACATTCTATTTCAATAAAAATAGAAGTGCTTGCCGATTTTGCGTTACGTTCAAAGCCTTGCGATACACCAGGTGAGTTTCAGTCCCTTTGTAAGTGAAAATGAAGGAAATAGAGTTTTTTTATGAGAGAATATCAAAACTTTAGAAAATCTGAATTCAATTATCCGTATGACATCCTTTTAATTCAAAACACGGATGATTTATCCCAAGAATTGAAATTTTCGTTAGGATCCCTTGAATTCTACTGGATAATCAATATACGCAACCAAATGTCAAGAACATTCAAATAATAGAGCGATTTGGAATAGTCCAGAAGCCGATAAAAGAGGAAGAAGTGACATTATCCCAAACCGAGCACAGCGGGACTCAGCACACCCTGCCACACGCGAGGATTCAATCGGCCGCAGTAGCGACAAGTCACACGACTGCCACGCCACACCGCACCGCACCGCACCGCGCCACGCCACGCAGTAAACCCGCGCCGCTCTCATCCCGCACGCACGCCGCCCAACACAATTCCGGGGTTCGATCCCCGCCGTTAAACATGTAAATACGGAAGGCCGCGCGGGAGAGCCGCCCGAGCGCGCGGGGGGAGGGGAGGGGGTAACGCAATCGTGCGGGTGATTGGGCGGGGCGGCGCGGTCCCGGGTTCCGCGCCCGGCTCCGCCCTTCATTCCCCGCCCAAATCGCGTTACGCGGCGTAATGGCGCGCTCGTTTGCGGCGCGCGATCTTTCGGGCCGCTCTTTGGCCGCGGCGCCTGCCCCCTCCCTCCTCTCCCGCCACGCCAGGCCGCGCCGCGCCGCGCCACGCCACGCACCGCCGCGCTGCGGCCCTTGCGCGCCGCCGACTGCTGCTTCCACGCAGCAGCCACGGGCGCGAACGGTCGCATTTGGCGCAGCGCGCTCGCTCGGAAACACCTCTCTTACAAGAAAACGATGCTGACGCTGTCTGGAGGAGAATTCTAGCGGCCGGCGGCTCTGATCGGTTCAGGCGTGTGCTGGAGTAGTACCCTATCAAACGGGCCACGGGGCGCGCGCGCGCGCGCGCGATCTTTCCTTTCCTCTTCCTTAACATAGTCACTGCTTACTTAGACACACTTAAACTTACATTCACTACACGTGCCGGGTGACCAGTCGGGAGCTTAGAGTTTGTCTAGGCTGGGGCAGTGCCCCGATGGTAGAAAATACCTGGATGGGGAAAACACCACTAGCTGACAGTAGGTCGGCGTCGGATCTCCCAGACCAGCAGGGGACGATCTCTGCCACCTCCCGAAGAAAACGTGCACTACACTTACGGGACTAATTGCCTTAGCCGATGACGCGCCCGGAATCACTAAGCAATTAACCAATCAAGAAAGAAATGAGGGGATTAGGATGAGTTGAGACTTCAAAATAATTTCTAGTCTTCTGAAGTCAAGAGTCACTGCTTTAAAAGCGATTTAAAGCAGTAAGCGAATAAACACTTACTCCAGAAAGAATATCTCACACACGTATACCCTAGGACTCATGAACTGATCTCATCCAGATTATCTAACGAAAATGCAGTGTAGCAAATACGATCTTAAACACAGTCATCTGCAAATTCACCGACAGAAAATACCGAATTATCGAGTTCTTTCACGTGAAAAAAATATTGCTATCTACTGCTTGATATTATTTTTCAGTAAAAGAGAAGCGATGTTGTTGTTTTTTTTCTGAGATTTAATCAACACACATCAGATTAAACGTTCATTGATTTCCTCAACGGGATGTTTCAAGAACTTTATCACACAAGTACATCATACATCTATGAAATATAATTTTGCAATTTATTCAGCGCTAATTTAAGTCTGTATCATTTACTTACCCTAAGGAGTTCATTGAAGATTGTTTGAAGGTCCAATTCTTAAAGATAAATACCTTTACAATGCTGCTTATAAAAATATTCCGCGAAGTAAATCAATACATGTAAATGATTCCGTTTAAACCAAACGCAATCTAGACAAAAAACTGAATCGCGAAGCTACCGCGAAACGGGACGTGGCTGTACGTGGTAAAGTTTCATTAATTATTTGTAAACGCGGAATAAGAAGTAGCGTTAACGTGCATTATCTGAGAAATGGACGTGTCTAGCAACCGCTATTCAGCCAGACGTTCGGGAATTTCTCCACCAACGGAGCCTGGCGTGCACGGCAGCGCGCGGGACAGTCTAGGCGAGAGGGCGCTGCGCTGAAGCTGCGAGGGGGCGGAGGAGGAGGAGGAGGGACGGCGCAGCGCCGAGCGGAGCGGAGCAGAGCGCGCCACAAGGACGCGGGCGGCAGTGACGCAACGGGCTTAGGCGCCCCCGCCCACGGCAGCGCGCTCAAAGGCTGGCTCCACTCCGGCGCCGTCACCGCCGCCTCCGCCGCCGCCCGCGCGCCGGGCGAGTGTGTGCGGCACGGCGCCGGGCGCGGGCGGGGGCGCGGGCGGGGGCGAGGCGGCGCGTACGTGCTCGCGCTCGGGCGGGGGCGGAGCGAGATGACGCTAATTACGAAGGCCCTTGCGCGCGCCGCCCGGGCCCCGCCCCCGCCCCGCTCCGCAGCCTTCTTTTGATCATGGCGCCCGCCGCCCGCCCGCGTTCCCGCCCGCGTCCGCGTTCTGAAATCGAACCCCGCGCGGGAGGGAAGCGCCGCCTCCGTCGCCAAATCGCTGATGAAGCTAATCCGCGTCGTTTGAGGGCGCCGCCGCCGCCGCCGCCGCCGCCGCCTCTTCGCCCCGCCGCGCCCCGCCCCGTCCCGCGCCTAAAGACCTATTACCCTCCGGCGGTCGGCGCTGGCGCGGCGCCTTGGCGGGCTCCGCCCCGCGATCGCCAAAAGGGCCGCTCGCCCGCCCCGTCGTTTCCCACGGCCGGGAATTTGTGACACGCCATTTCAAAGTCCGCGTTTCCTTCGTCTTCTTTCTTTTTTAAAACATTCTTTCTTTTTAAATAGAGTGACTGATCACTATGGTTAGGGACACATCGTCGCGTACAGATCCAACAAATTCAGTACAAAGGCTTGTACTTTACAACTATTATTCCGATCTGGTTTCCCCAGTCAGCAAGTCCATCCAGAAAGGTTCTGACAAAAAATGTCACTCGTTTACGACACATTAGCAAGAGTGTCATTTCACACTATTGAAGATTTCAGAAAATGATTTCTGACTCCCTTTTCTGAAAGTCGATGCTTCACTGAATTGAAGAGAAATTTCTTTCCTGGATTTTAGGAGAAAGCGTCTGTAAACTTCGTCACAGCTACGTTCAAAGACCGGGTGTTTCTAAAACCCAGCAACTTTACGTGGCCCCTGCCGCAGGTGGAACATGCAACGTGCTCAACAGGGTTACCGCAGCATCATAGCCGAGCCCTACGTAATATGTCGCGAGAAGTCTTGTTTCTACCCAATGCCTTGTATGAATACCCCGCTTTCTGCTTAAAAATCATGTTGAATATTTGATGACTTACGGGATTTCATAATGAAATTTATTGCTTATAGACTTTTTGGACGCAACAACTATTGTTGAACTATATAGGTGTACTACTATAGTTGCCATTGGTCCCTCGTAATCGCAGTACACATTAATGTAGTTAATTTTCCTCCACAACAAACAAACGACTGACGCGTCCGACTTTTTCGTGCGCGTGCCTCTCGTTAGAGGGCACATGCGAGGGGGGAGGCGTGGTTTCTCCTTGTTCGGCAAATGAGAACATCGTTAACCCGCGCAAACACTCGGAAAACGCAAGGGAACGTAAGGAAGGAAGAAACAAAAACAATTCCGCTTGCCTTCGACGCATTCGTACAAAGCTTCCCGGAACTGGCGCAGCGAAGGCGCTGGTAATGGACCTACAACAACGCGCAACATAGAAGCCCCCGTGGGAACCCTGTGTGGAGCTGCACTGACTGTCATTGCGGTGCGCTTCAGTACTTACACCCGAGTATGTCATTTGGGCTTTAAGCCACCAACCTCCATGGGATGAACTCTACCGAAAACGACGTGTGCCTGACGATGGTCCCTTCCATGCAGTCCCAAGAGCAATTTTAGTGAAATTTTAGTGCTATTCATCCTTTAATTACGCTTTCCAGAAAAACAATTTACTCGATTATCGATTATTCCTAGACATGGCATTGGTTCTCGACATTCTCTGAAAGAAATTATGCGAAGATCCCCACATTGCATTTGAATCTCATCTACTGGCAGCCGTAAGTCGGAGAACGGGTTGTGTTCAGTCAAAATAGGCTTCATCTTAAGTAAGCGATGCACTGGACAAATTCCAACGATTTCCGTTCCCGTCGTTTCACACCAACTACAAACCGGTCGTCGCAGCAGCCTACCGGAGCGCCGGGCAGGAGGACGAAAGAACAGCGCTCCACCGCAATGTAAGATCCGAATCCGATCGCAAGTGCTCGACGATGGGAAAGTTACTTCACATTAGCGTCGCACACAGAACAGGTCCGCCGGCGCGCCGCCGAGCGGTTCGGCCAGCCCCGATCATCCCGCGCGGGCCCCGCCGCCGGAAGCGTCGGCTGCTTCCGGGCGCTCATCAGCCCTTTCCGGCGCGCGGCAATTACTCCTCTCCTCGCCCGTGTTTTTTTCTGCTCCGAATTTCGAGCGGCGAGCGCTGTGCGCGGGGAGCCGCGGGTGGGGGTGGGGGTGGGGTGGGGTGGGGGCGCATGGCGCGGGCACAATGGGCTGCGAGCAACCGGAGCAGAAGCAGCCGCAGAGAGCTCGCGCTGGCGGGGGCGGGGCGGGGCGGGGAAGGGAAGGGAAGCAAGGGTTCGGCTGAGTTGGGGTGGGAAGGGGCTGAGCGAGGTTGGGAAGGACTGAGCGGAGCTGGGCGAGGACTAGGGTGGCTGGTACGGTACGGGGAGGGATTGGAAGATGAAGTTTCCAGTACGACGTATACAGTGCTACACGGCGGATCTGAACGGGATAGGTCTGGATGGGCTAGGTGCGGCAAGGCGAGACGGCATGCTCAATGCAGTGTAAGGTGGGGTGGAGTTGGGCAGTGTGGGGCGAAGCGAGGCGGGGCGGAGCGGCGCGGGGCGGGATAGGGCTTAGCCAGACGCTGAGAGGTGCAGCGGGAGTGGATTGGGAGGATGGGGGAGGCGTAACGAGGAGTGGCGGGTGTAGCTGGGCGGTGCGACGGGGAGTACAAATAGGCCAAAATAAGCTGTGCGGGCGGTGTATGGTGGGGCGTGGCTGGGCGGTGCGAGGCCGAGCAGGGCGTAACGGGGCGGGGCGGTGCATGGTGGGATGGAGCAGGGCATTGCTGAGCGCTGCGAGGTGGACCGGGCGAGGCGATGCGATGCGATGCGGTGCGGTGCGGAGTGGGGCGTAGCTGGGCGGGGCGGGCGGGCGGTCGCCGGGGCTGCGCCGCGCTGCGTGGGTTTCCTGCCCTTCCTGCCCTTCGTCGTTAGGATTCGCGAAGGCCGGCGCGGGGCGGGGCGGGGAGGGGCGGGGCGGCTCATCTTCGGCGCCGGAGCCATCGAAGCCCATAACGAGGCATTCCGGAGAGCATTAAAGGAGGAAGAGGTCTCGCAGAGCGGCGAAAGTCTCGCAGGGGTTTCCTTTGCCCGATTGGACGACGCGGCTGCCGTAAGGGCAGCGGGCGCCGCAGCTGCCATTAAGAAGACCTTTCCAATGGATAGTGCTGCGATGAAATATTCATGTACTACATTTCTCGGTTAACAACAGAAATATGCGCCATCACATGTAGGATTCACTTCTGTTATTTAAAAAAACATATGCGAAGTGTACCATAGCGAAGGATTAGCGACACCTTCACAAAATTTTTTACTGACAACTGCACTGGAAATTGTACCCCGCCCGGCGATCTCATCAATATAACCCTTTGCTCACCACGAACAAATACTCACGTACTATATTTCTCGGGACCAACAGAAATATATGCCACCATATGTTGGAATCGCTTCTGGTTGTTGTTTTTTTTAATGCGATGTATACCACCGAGAGGGATTATGATTACTCAGCTACACCCTCACAAAAATCTCGACTGACAACTGCACTGAAAATCGCACCCCGGCGAGCGATCATATCAATCCCACGCGAAAGAAGGGCTGTCAATGAGGGGCGATAATTGGACGGGGCCGCGCGCCCCGAGGAGCAAGGCGGAGCAATAGACCTCGCGACGGCGCGCGGAAGGCTGAGGAACGCACTGTGCGTCCGCGCATACGAACACCGTCGTCGCCTATATCCTCCGCCGCGAGGAGAGTTGCGAAGGGGGCGGGACCGGGGGGAGGGGGGGGGGGGGCTGCGTCGCGGAAGAGCAGACGGCGGCGGAAGCTCGCTTCCGGAAGCCTAATAAGGGTGCAGCGGCGGCGGCGGCGGCGACGGCGGCCGGGGCCGGGAGGGCGGGGCGCTCGTTACGCGGCCCTCGAGACGCCGTGCAGCGCCGCGCTGTGCCGGGGCAGAAGGCAGCGCGACCGCGACCGCCGCCCGCCGCCCCGCTGCTCGGCGGAAGCACCCGGCACAACGGGCGCGGCCGCCCCGCCACCACCACCGCTGCCGCCGGTTCGTTAACAGCCGCCCCTAATTAACAGCGACGCATCAATTAGCAGCGTACTAGGGCCGCGCGGGGCGGGCTTCCCTCGCCCCGCGTCTTTATCGCGTCGGCGGCAGCGCGGGCGGGGGCGGGAACGGCGGGAGCCGCGCGCGATTACGCGCGTGAAATGGAGCGGGGCAACAATTGGAGCGCCGCAGCTGCAGACGGGCCTCGCCGCCACCGCCGCCGCAGCGCCGGCGTGCATAACGACCGGCCCAATTTAAGCAGGAGCCGGCGGTGGGCGGCGGGAGGCCAATGACTCACTGCGCCCCTCCCCGCCCCCTGGCGCCGCGCGCGGAAGGGGTGAGAAGCTGTCCCTTCCGCGGCCGCGCGCTCAATGGGCGCTTCTGCAAGGAACCTACTTTCAGAGCGCCTAATGATCGCGCCCTGCATGCTCGGCGTCATTTCGCGTGTAATTGGTAGTCACCGAACCAAACCCTGGTAGCTTTGTTTATTGCCCAAGTACACAATTAGTCTGAAAATTATATTTACAAGAACCGCCTACAAGGAGAACCTCATCAAGAAAAAATATTGACTCTGAGATTCATTAAATTATTTTTTTCTTTAAAATTACTGTTTTACGACAATATTACGATAGTATTAAAATATCATTAATTTCAAATTTATGTCTGAGTAATACATTACATTTGGAAAGTTATATCAATTTCTATACGATACTTGTGCGTCTAATACGTATTGTTCGCAATTAAGCAAAACAGAACCTTTAAAGTAACTATTTATGACCAATAAATAGAAATTATTTCATTAAACAATTGTGTGTCGATGTATTAATCCCAAAATCCCCAAAATGTGAAATATCGAAGAAGATAAAAAAAAATTCAACACCATGAATGAGCACCCCCTTGAAAGGATGAAATTGCTAAGTAAAGAATGAAGAACTTCAATAAAACTAGTGGGATTGTGCAGTTTAGAGAAACATTTCCTCCTCTTAGTGTTATTAGTCAATTACTGTTAGCATTTTTTAATTGCATAACAAAATTTAAAAATCTAATATTCAGGGATAAATTGGATACAAAAGGAAATCTCTGTCTTTAATATTGGGAGTGCAGAACATCTAAGAAAATACTATAGTTTTTATAAATAAATTTTATTCTATTCAAAAATAAAATTGAAAAAAAATCAGCTTTTACAGACAATTTTGAAGATATCAGAGAGATTTCATATAGTACCACCCAAATTTTTTTAAAGACTTGATCTTCGGAGCGGCAAAAATAGATCTTAATCCTGAAGTAACATCATTTTACCTCAAAAGATTTTAATCCAAAAGTTATGCTTGACACTTATCTCCACCCATCCAAAAAATCCCGATTTTGGGTATAAAATTGCTCCTAACTCCACGCCACCTGTTAACCACTAGTAGAACACAATCGCAACTTGCGACGAAGATACAGCGCAAACAAACCTTAAGCACGGACTTAATAACCGAAAATTCGAAACCGTATTGTCGAGATGATTCCAATACTTTTCGCCCTTGTATTATAACGAAGGAAGGAACACAAAGGTGAGTGGTCGGAGGGGACATGTGTAAGTGGAACTTAAAACCAAAGCGCTGACTGTCCTAAGAGCTTGCAATAGAAGTCTGTCCAGCCGCGAGGGAGGTGAAGAGTGGAGCGCGTGCTTGCTGTGGTTGCGGAGTTCCGTCCCCGAGCGAGGGGGCGGGCGGGCGAAGGGTATGCGGGGCACGCGCTTATGAGCGACGCCGCGCCCCGGGAGGGGGGTGGCGGCATGGGCCACGTCGCGCCAGGAATCCGATGGCGAAGGGGCGGGGGAGCGAGAAATGCCCCGGCGGCGGCGGCGGCGGCGGCGCCGCGGGCGCCGATCGCTCGCTTAGCAGCCACCCGCGCCCGCGCGCGCGCCCCGCCCCCTTCGATAGGCGGGCTGCGAGGCTTGGGCAAAGCACGCCCGCTCCAACACGCCACAAGCGCCCGCAGAGGCGGGGCGAGCGGCGGCAGCGGCGTCAGGCGTTCGAAAGCGTCCTTCGGCGCATCTGAACTGCAGCTTGCCGCACGCTCTCTTATAGTCTATTATGGATGCCAAATCGGACGCTCTGAAGATTAAAAACCCAGGCGCATCACAAGTTTTGTTTATAATGGACTTTCAGAGACTGTGATGAAAAAGATGCCTCTGTCCTTCATGACATTGGTAATTTCAAAATTATGGGCGAAACAATACAAAAACTTCTTTCGAGGCTAAAGTGAAAAGTAGAAATAAAGCAAGAACGTTTCTAACACTCTTATAGCAAGCAGTATTTGACTTGGCTACCATTATTCAAAAATCTAATCATTCCTTCCCTTCACAATAAAAATTAATTATTTCTACTTAATAAACAGATTGTCGTGTGTATAAGATTTTAGTATTAAAATTGTTGAGATGTAAATTTAAGAACAACCATGGAACTACCAAATAGAATACGATGAGCAAATGCATAAATGAACAGATTTAAAAACGTTGTGTCATTACGCGACCCGTAAACATCTTTACTATAGGCACTGTTCACTTCGCACCTCCTGAGCCCCTGACGGATCTCGCAGCCCCAGACGTTGCCCCCCCCCCCCTCCCTTCCGCCTCCTCTCGTCGCGCAGCCCTTTTCCGCCGCGGCGCGCCCAGGACAAACACGAAATAAATTGCGGGGCGGCCGAATGTCGAGAGAAGCGGCGCGCGCAGACACTCTTCAGCGGCTCTTCGCGAGATCCCCGGCCGCGCGCAAAGAAACTCGCAAGCTCATTACGAGCGGAGGAAGAGGCGGCGGCGGCGGCGCGGTCGAGCGGGGCGTGAGCGGGGCGAGGCAAACTTCCGACGCCGGGCGCGGGCGCAGGCGTCGCCAAACCCCGCCCCCCTGCCCCGCCCCGCCTCGCAACGGCGCGACAAAGAAAACGCGATCAAAGCGCGGACAAAAGGCGCGGAAAAGATTTCCTTTGGCTAATTAGCGCCCTCTCCCGCGCCGCGCAAACAGCGCCGCCCGCTGCGTCCGCGCGGCGCGTCGTTAGGGCCGCGCGGGAGACGCCCGGCTCCGCGGGCACCGCCTCGCCGCCCACCCGCACCTCGTTCATCGCCGCCACGCGCTAACCGATTGTTCAATAACGAACTACTTGGGAGCCACTTTAGAAAAAAAATTGAAAATATCCCGCTTCAAGTAAAGTACTCCAAAAATTAATAACCCCCCCCCAATTACAGAGCTTCGAGTGAGGCCAGGTCGACAGGGGTTTATTCACTTTGGAAACTATTGTACGCATAGTTTATGCGCTAGTGTTGTTCACTGACGACAGACAGACGGGCGGGCGGGCGGGCGGGCGGGCGGGCGGGTGGCCGGTTTGGCTGGCGGGGGGGAGGAGGGGGCGGGCGAGCGGGCGTTCGGATAGACAGACGGACAAAAGTATGTTTTGAAAAGAAAAAAAGAAAAAAAAACTGAATCAGGGAACCGGAAAACGTTTTTTTTCTCTTTAAATCGATTTTACGCAATATTCTTTCTCTACTCTTAACTTAACTTTCTCTACTACCTACTCCATATACACGTACAAATACGAGAAAGCAAAAACTTATTTATATTTTCAGGTTTGTAAAAGACATGTCACCTAAGTACGTAGTAATTCACTATGTTATTGATCGATTTTCTAATGAATATAATGTATACTAGTTGATTTGTAAAGTTTAATAACTAATTATTTGATTACAAAAGTCAGACATATTTTCTTCTGTGCATTTTTAAAGCAATAAAATGTAGTAATAGATTGAGTATTTAAAATACTGTGTGCAATCTTTTTTTATTTGGGACGTATTTTAAGAACAGCTCGGGAAGCATAAATTACTCTGCAGGAAAAACATGCGCTCGACTAAATTATGTTTGCGAAATATGTTCGATTGCCATTGAGATCATTTGATTTCCTGCATTTTCTGATGAAATACAGTCTTTTGAAACGTGTGAATGTTAAACACAGTTTTAGAGAAGTTTATTTATTAGTAGGATTGAGATCAAAACTGTAAACAAAGTGATTCAATCTAAAAAGTTTAATCCGTTTAGAAGCGGGCAATGAACGAGCAGTACAGTAACAACACAGATAATTAAAAGCAAACAGGTGATCCAAGTATAATAGAATCATCTCATTAATACCAGTAGTAACGCTGCGTAAAATAATTTGCATCACACGCGAGAAACACACTCTCCACGTGTTAGTATTCCAGAAAACGTCTGGAGGGATCTCGATCACGACCTTCCGCAATTTTTCCCGTTTCGTCCGAAGCATACTATATCCCTCGCACACGCCACCCACGGCCGCGCACTCGACAGCAACAAAGCACGCGCACCCGCTAGGCCCACAGCGGGCGAAAGAGCGACGCCAAACCGGGGACCTCCGCGAACGGTTCGGTCCGTCCCGTCCCGCCCCGTCCTGCCCCGCCCATTCCCGCCTCCCGCCGGGCGACAGAGCGACGCGAAAACAAACGCCGCACCAGGGCCCCAGGAGGCGCGCCGCAAACCCCGCCTCACCCCGCCCCGCCGCCCGCGTTTTCGCGCGAGCCCCCTCCCGGGCAGCGAACCGGCGCCCCGCGGGGCCGCCGCCGCATTACCGCCGCCGCCCGCCCGCCCGCCCTCGCATATTTCCCGCACGTGAAAAGTCGTTTAACACATGAAACGTTTGCCAGAGTTATTAACGGCGTTTAAACGCATAAACGGCGCGGCTTTGATTATCGCAGCGTGCAGACGCCCCGTAATTTCACGCGGTGCAGCTCCCCCTCCCGCCCCGGCCACGCCCCTCCCCCCGACGCCCCCGGCCCCGCCCGCTTTTGCTCTCCTAAAGCAACCACCTGGACTAATGAAATTTCGCAATACGCCATGTTTGTTGTGACAAATGAGAGCCGCGATGCGCCAAATTGGCCGTCGGTAAGCGGCGGCGGCGGCGGCGCGGGGGCGAGCGCGCGGAAAGAAGCGGCGGCGGTGGTGGCGGCGTGTGGGGGAAGAGGGGTGGCGGCGGCGCGAGGGCGTGACCGCCCGCCGCTTAATCAGAGGCGCCGCGTGAACGCGTGGCTGGCGGCGCGCGGGAAATGGCGGCGCGCACCGGACGCGAACCCAAGACTCGCGCCGCGCCCGCCCACCGCGCTATTAATAGTTCGCCGCGGACTTTGACCGCGCGCTTTTTGCGGCGCTCGTCATTACCCGGCGATCGGCTGCGCCTCGCCGCTGCGGTGGCGCTCGCCCGCCCGCGCGACCCGCCGAAACGCGCGAGCGCTTCAACTCCCCTACGCGCGCTGCGCACTGTCAGAAATGGCATTAAATCTAATGTAGATTAATGTACTGTACATGAAGCTTAATGTAACTTTGTAGATTAAAAAGAGCTTAATATATCTGTACATTAAATTAAAAGCTTAAGTTAAAATCAGCTTAGATTTAATAAAGAGGTTCTCTCGTGTCCCCTGCGTCTTATCATACATGTCATGTAATCATCATCACCATTCCATCACGATCATTTCTTCATGCCTTCCCGATATGACCATAAAGCTTTGACTCCTGCATCCTAATGTACACGTGTACATTAAATATAATATGCGTTCCTGATACTGACTTTAATGTAATTTACATTACAGCAATGCGAAAATTTCTGACAGTACACATTGCGCATAAAAATAAAGCGAAGCTCTTAAATTGGAAGCACACGGAAGAACTGAAAACATCAGAAAAATTAGCGTTTTTCGCATTTGTTTTACACCCAATGAAACGTGTTCCTCGTCGATAAAAAACCCAAAAAGAACCTTTACGTGACTAGATACTACTCCTGTGCCATTCAATAACATAATAATTTAGTTGTTTATCCCAATAAATTTTAAAAGAAAATGACACGTCTGTTTTTGAAGAGATGAGATATACTAGATATACATGTTTCTGAAAAAATCTCCAATAATTCCATTCTTCCATAGTAGCAAGCTAGGTACAACGGCACGTCTCATGTTCTAATTTCAAATTTCAAAAAAAGTAAAAAAATTGCCGCTATTTCCCCATCAAATTTCATAGATAAGTTCATTTTGAGATGGATATCTACATTTGTCTGATAAAAGTGATCGCTTTCAAAGCATCGATTGAAGATATAACAAGATTGAAATTATAATCAAACATTAGACAATTATTTAATTTTAGAGCCCACTCTCCCCTCACCAAGATTTCTATCGTAAGACACCGGCGATGATTAAAGTCCATATTGTAAAAATGGTTGCTTAAACATGATTTCTTACACCCGATTTGCCGGGCAGCAAGTTAGACAAGGAACATCCGACTTATCTTAATTTTTGAAGAAAGGCATACATATTTGTTCCCACTTAAAAACTAAAGGACTTCCACCTCAGGCACAATAGTTCGATAGGTGTATATGTGCATGATATGCCACAATATATTTTACAATTTCTAGTGCATCTTGCGGTATCGAAGATGAAACTTACTGTCAATTAATACGTGGAAATTGCATAAAGCGAAGTTGCACATGTGACTCCTGTTTGGCCGCTCCTGTTTGGCAGTCAGCTCAACATGCTCTAGTGTTTGTCAGACCACGTGCGCAAAGGAATCGTAATGTGCAAAGGGATTTCGTGTTCTCACCATACTTCAATGAGTGATGAGATATCTGTTTATGTCAGTGTTCAGTCATATGGACGAACCTGGAACGGTTGGTTTGATGGATAAGTGATGGGTGTTATGATGGTGGAAGAAGAGGCAGGAAAACGGGAGAACCCTGAGAAAACCTGCAGTGAACCCGTTTTGTCCCCAAAAAAATTCACATTGATCGATTGATATTTCAACAACGGTCCCAGTGGTAACACACCAGTACACCATGGGTCGCCCGAAATCTGGTATATTTTACGGGCATAAAAAAAAAAAAAAAAAAAAAAAAAAAAAAAAAAAAAAAAACAACCTAATTTAGATGCGAGCGATGGCGGCGTCGGAAGGGCTTCGGGGAGCGAGCGAGCCATCTGCGGGGGCGAAGGCGTGGGCGATGGCGTGGGCGTGGGCGGGGCGAGGGAGCGGGTCGGCGCCACCAACCGCCACCGCGAAGGACTCCGCGCCTGCGCGCTTCGGCCGCCGCCCGCAAAGATCGCGCTCTCGCAGCCGGGGCGAAGCAGGGCGAGCGAACCCTCCCTGAGGCAGGGAAGCATTGAGAGGAGCTGGGATCGCGGCTCTGGGAATACTGTTACGTCCTAAAGACGCAAAATGTTACATTACGAGTGAGATGTCTCCCGTCGAGGCAACGTTCAAAGTCGAGGCTGGTATTTCAAAGAGTTTCGCGCGTGTTGTAACTCGTCTTATTTCATACCATGTCGCATGTCCTTAATTTTATTTTTAATTTCACATTGGAATAATTCACTATGTACGAGTATCAATAAGGAATTGCCCAAGGCGCCAGAGCCCCCTAGAATCTTGATGTCTGCGAAACAATTGCTCTAAACATTTTAAAATGGAATTGAAAGATAAAGAAATAATATAATGCCCCAGAAGATAATAAAAATATGCAAAACTTTGTGCCTGGAAAATTAAAAAATGCTTAAAAGATTAATAAGGATGTCATGTAGGCTTACTTATCAGACTTCGTTTACTAACTTTGTCATCATGTGGTACTTTTATCTACTTTTTCATGAATGAATGAAAGTTTCCTTTTGATTTCTGTAAACAAGTACATCGTTTGTGCTTTCCATATATTTACAAAACAAATCAGAAACGTTGGTACACAATTTTCAAGTTCATACGTTGGTATGAGATTTCTTTACGGTACACTGTGCCGCAGTCCCACTTCCCGCCCTCCTTTGAGGCATGTAAACAGCCGAAATGCGAGTTAGTAATAAATAAAAAATATTCTTGGTGCACACGCCAAGTGCACCATCCCAAAATAGCTTTTTTGAGCTAAATGACTAAAGAAATATTTCCGAAAATAATATACTTTTACTAGTAAAATGTCTTAACGATGGTTCACAAGACAGCCGGTACATAGATTATAACACTGTCTTGGTCGCAAAATAAATAGCACGACACAGGACAAAATCAAGCAAAGTGACAGTTTTGTATGTGTACAATGTTCTTATATACAGTCGGTATGCTGGCACACAGAAAGCTTTTGTGCCCTAGAAACTCCCAGACTTTCCCAGCGCCGAAATTTCTTGACCAAAAATCAAGAACTAAGAATATATTTCGTTTTACTATAGATCGTTTTACAACGCAAAAAGAAATTATGCAAATACACTGAAAACACCCAACTCTTTGTGCAAGAATTAGAAGCAAATAATCTATAGAAGAATGGAAATTTCTCAAAATTTTACTTTCAAATAATTTTGAATTGGATTCGAAATTGTCAGTCCAATTGATTGAAACTGTATAGGTCATGCAAATTTAAAATTTTAAGAAAATAATTAATTCTGCATCATGTATTTTGTATATTGTATCATTGATTACATATTTTTCAAGTTGTTTTAGTAAAAAAAAGTGTCTATCTTTGAATTTCTTCATGGCCGTAGATATCGCTGTTTTATTAGACTCTTTAAAAGAGAATAGTCAAGCAACCAATTGCTTTCTAGCTGGATGTGATGAATGTGTAAATCATTGTGATTTTGTGTGGGAGTTTCAAGTTGATGGCGTAAATAAAATTCATACCATTATTTTTCTGTTTTCTGACGACTGGAGGTTTCATCAACTCACTGTTTCAATAACTATTATAAACGAGTATTCTCTACTCTCTCTCTCTGGATTCTACATTTGATTTTTTCTGGTTTTCCGACAAGAAAAAGTGATCTTTTAAAGAAATTATTTTTTGAAAGAGCTGAAATAAAGGATTAGTATTTAACACATTTAAAATTATGACGAAAACTAAATTTCTCTCTGCGCTAAAGCTCATTTTATTTTCGTTCAACAGATCCTAAATTAAATTTATAATTGTTTCTAAGAGTGAATTTTATTTACATTGAATGTTGAATGCGTTAGTATCGCATGTGTACACCAGATATTTGAATTCCTTTAGTAATCATAAGCGGTGTAAATAGGTTTGGGTTTTTGCTCTACGGAATGATTTAATTGAAAATGGCAAGTTTATCTGTGAATTAAATTGCATTAACCTCAGAGAACTCACAATTCCAGTAAGCAGTAATTTATTATAATAATATTTATGCGATTGTCGTTTTCCAGTAATACATTGTATTTCCACTTTAGGAGTAGCTACAGTTCAGGAGAAGTAACATTATCCTACGTGATTATCAATATTTGTTTTTTGGTAGAAGACAACGCTTTTTCCATTCTCACAAAAGATCATTTTATGATATTCATTAAATAACTTACAACCATACCGATAAATTTCATCGGACTAATATAGATCTGAAAAAGAAAACTTAACTCTGAATGAATGAAACTTTCGTAGAAAATTCGAAATGTGGGGGAAAATGGCAGAGCGCATGTTGCTCTTTTGAATGCAAATGACACGTTTGAAGAAAATTCGAAATGCGGAGAGAATAAACAAAACGTATGTTGCTCTTTTGAATGTTAATAAGATGTGAATTTTGCAGCAGATATTGAAAGTATTTTAATATTATGCATCAAGAGGGCGATGTGATAAAAAAGGAAGTTTTGAGTTCATGTTGATGCGCCAATCAAATACGATGTATTTGAATATATTTTAAATATCGGCGATATATTTTCTACTGAACAATTCTAAAAGCTAACAGCAGAAGTAATGTAAGTAGTACAAGTAGTTGAAGGCGAGGCAAAGAAGATGATGTTGCGTTAGTCCCAGTGACGACAGAGCGCAGGCTGAGGAAGGAGCCCGCGGCCGCGCATGCGCCCTCCACCTTGCTGCCCTCCGCGGGGCGGGCGGGCCTAACCTGACGCCGCGAGCAGGGGGCCCAGCCTCTTCCAGTCGCCGGCGCTGAGGGCGACGCCGGGCGGCGGGGGCGGCGGCGGGGGTGGCGGCGGCGGCGGGGGCGGGGGCGCCGCGGGCGGCGGGGTGGCGCCGCCGCCCGCGCCCCCGACGGCGGAGGCAGCGGCGGCGGCCGCCGCGGCGGCGGCGGCAGCGGCGCCCGGGGACGCCCGCAGCCCGAGCCCCAGCCCGCGCCAGTACTCACCCATGGCCCCCGCGCTGGCCTTGGGGTCGAGCTGGTAGGGCGGGATGCCCATGTGCGCCGGCGGCGGCTGCGCCAGGTGGTCGCCGTTGTGGCAGAAGAAGGGCAGCGCCGCGCCCGGGTGCGCCGGCGCCAGGCCCATCTTGCTGGCCTGCGGACACACCCACCCCGTCAGCACCTCTGCTCTCTCCCTCTCTCTCTCCACACACACACGCACACACATTCGGGACAGGCCGGCGGAAGTACGTTGCTTTCTTAACCAACATTTCTTTGATCCGGTTCATAAGCTGATAAATCATGAATGCTTAAAGTTTACAGAACAAAAAATATCTTACAACTGAAGTAAATCAGGGATTAATGATATTGAAACCAATTTATTTGTATGTAGCTTTCGTTTGAGATCATTAATCCCTGATTTACAGCATTAGCTGAAAGTTGTTTCTTGGACCGTTGTGTAAAATGTAAGCATTCAATAATTGCCAGCTTATTCACCGGGGTAAAAGATTTTACCATTTAGAAATGGGAAACTATCCAGGTTTAGTTGGGAGTTTTTTCTCATGGTGTCAGAAAGGACATTTCTCCTGACTTTTCGACGACCGTCCCAAGAAAACTGGATTCCAAAGGCATGTTGATGGTGACTAATCCATGGAAAATTCACCATTTAAATAGCAATTAAAATATTGGTAAAGATATAGCTACAGTATCTATAACATTTCCTAAAACAAAAAACACACTTACGATTCCTTTAGTCAGTACATAATTAATTTCTTAAATACTATAAGTCGAACGTTGTTCAGAATTAAAGCAAATCGTATTAACGTCGTTATGAACGTCGACGAGACACCGAATCCAAGACATCAAGGACACATGCTGTGGATGTAGATGATTTGAGAACAGAGCAACACAACATCCACAGCATATGGCATGGGACAGAAGTGGCATTCCGGAAGTGTTATTTCTAGATGGATTAGTCCAGAGAGGCGCGGCACATGCGAACGCGCTACCAAAACCTACAGGGCAGCTCGTGCAGCAGGCGGCGCGGCCGGCCCGCAAGGGCAGCGCCAGCGAGCACACGCGCAGGCGTAATATGGCGGCTAGGCATCGCGCAGAGCAAGATGGCGTCGCTCTCCGGACGTGCCTGTTTG
Organism: Gryllus longicercus; assembly: GCA_038098605.1. Classification (NCBI taxonomy): domain Eukaryota; kingdom Metazoa; phylum Arthropoda; class Insecta; order Orthoptera; family Gryllidae; genus Gryllus; species Gryllus longicercus. The sequence goes on from JAZDUA010000284.1 coordinate 177,622, forward strand.
GCGAGCGCCAGCACGTCCCGCACGACGAGCAGCAAGCCCGGCTCCAGAGGCTCGCTCTCCATCCACAGCAGCGCCCGCGACAGGTGGTGCGCCGCCTCGGCCGCGCCCACGCCGGGAGGCGCCGCCCCGCCCCCTGCCCCGCCCCCTTCCCCTCCCTCCCCCTCCCCGTCCGCCACCTCCTCGGGCTCGCACTTGACGCGCACCTCGTCGTCGGGCGCGGCCGCGAGCGGTGCCGCCGCCCCCGCCCCCGCGCTCGCCTCGAAGCGGCCGGCCACCCACGCGGCCAGGTCGTCGTCCGTCACCTCCAGCCCCAGGTCGTGCGCCAGCCACTGCAGCTCCAACAGCAGCATGCGGTCCTCGTGCGCGTGCGAGGGCGAGGGCGACGGCGCGGGCGCGGCCCAGCAGCGCCGGAAGGTGGCCGAGCGCACCTGCAGCCAGGCGCGGTGCAGCAGCGGGAAGGCGTCCTTGAGCGAGAAGCGCGCCAGGTGGTCGGGCACGCGCGGGTGGCGGTCGGCGCTGTCGGCCAGCATGCCGGCCAGCAGCGCGGCGCCGTAGCGCGCTCGCAGCTCGGCGGCGGCCGGCCTCGCGTCCAGCAGCGCCGCCGGGGCGCACGCGGCCAGCCGCACGGCGCCGCCGCGCCACACGCACTCGCGCGCCGCCGGCACGAAGGGCGCGCGCTCCGCCACCAGCACCGCCCCGCGCGCGCCGTGCAGCGCCGCCGCCGCCGGCGCGAACTCGCGGTGAAACCACCACGCGAACAGGTCGGCCGTGAGCGCGCCGCTGCCGCCGCCCGCGTACACCACCGGCTGGCTCAGCATGTTGACATGGCGCAGGCACGGCGGCCGCCACAGCCGCCCGGCCACCAGCAGCCGCGTGCGGTGGTGGCCCGAGCGGGACGCCGCCGCCAGCACCCACACGCGCGCGCCCGCGCTGTCCTCCGCGGCCTCGGTCCCGCCCCCGGCACCACCCCCTGCCCCTCCCCCGCCCCCGTCCAGCGTGCGGTCCGGCAGGCTGCGCCACTCCAGCTCGAAGGCCACCGCGCTGTACACCTGTTCGTCGCTGTAGCCCGCCAGAAGGCGCTGCAGCTCCTCGTCCTCGCCCTTCGGCTCGGGCTGCGGCGGCGGTGGAGACGCCGGCGGCGATTCCGATTTGGGCTTCGGAGACTGCGACAGCGCCAGATCCTGCTGGAAGCGTTGTTCTTCATCTTCTTGATCCGGCGGTGATGGTGGCGGTGGTGGCGATGGAGACGGCGCCGGCGACGGTGGCGCTGCCGGTGGCGACGTGGCTTCTCGGGGCGGTTTGGGTGGCGGCGAAGCGTCCGCGGTGGCCGTGGTGGTGGCGGAGGTGGAGGCGGCCGCGACGCCGTAGCGCGCCTGCCAGCGGCGCACCCAGGCGCGCGTGATAATGGCCAGAAGGGAGGGGCCGGCGCCCGCGCGTCGGGCCAGCGCCAGGGCCTTCCGGCGCAGCTCGGCCGCCCCCAGCGGCGCGTCGTCGTCCCGCTGCTGCTGGCGCTGGCGGTGGCGCTCCCACCAGCGGAACAGCGCGCGCTCCACGTCCGACTCGCGCACTTCCGGCGAGGCCGCGCGCGCGGGGGCGGGGGGCGGCGTCCCGGGCGTCGCGCGCTCGCCGTCGCGCGCGCGCCGCTCCTCCGCCGACGCCTTGCGGGCGCGCGCGTCGGGGTGCTTGGGCGCCATGGCGCGGCCGGGCGTCGGCACCACCGCGCGCTCCCGCGACTCGCCTGCGACTGAGCGCGGCCCGTGCATACCCGGCGGCGAGGCGCGGGCTGTGCCGCCGTGCCGGCTGCGTGCGCGGCAATGCAGCAGCCCAGCCGGCAGCGGCGGCGGCGGCGGTGGGCGGCGGCGGTGGCGGCGGCGGGCGGCGGCGGCAGACGTACAAAGGGACGCGAAAGAGAGAAGTCGGCTGGATCAAAAGCTCTCTCTGTCCGCGCGCGTGTGTAAAGCGAGGCCTTCGGTTTACGCGCGCCTGTGTGTGTGCGCGCGAGGCTTTGATGTAACCGAAGCGGCGCGCGCCTACAAAGAGCAAAGAGAAGCTCGCCGCGCCGCGCCGCGCCCGCGCCCGCGCCCGCCGCCGAGCCGAGCCGAGCCGTGGCGTGGCGCGGGACGGGACGGGACGGGACGGCGCACGGGGGGAAAAGCGGCGGGCGCGGCGCCGCAGACAAGGACGGCGCGAGCGCCGGCGGGCGGTGCGCGTTTGAGGGGCGACGCAGACGGAGCGCTTATCAAGAGGGTTCGGCGGCGCGCTCAAAGGGATGCGCCGCCGCCGCCGCTGCGAGGTGCGGGGTGGCGGCGCTGGCGACGGGGCGGCCCGGGGGCGGAGCGGCGAGTCTGAGAGAGGCGGGGCGGGGCGGGGGGGGGGGGGAGGGCGACGTCGCGACGCCGGCGCACGGCGCTGCGCGGTGTCGCCCGCGCGCTCGCCGTCGCCGCGACGCCGCGTCGAGAATAACAACCGCGCGACGTCGCCGCCCACCGATCTCTTCTGCCACTCGCCCGCACACGCGCGCCCGCGGTGCCCGCCCACGCACGGGACGGGCCGCTCGCATCCCGCGCGCCACCGTTGTATAAATCACCAGCTGCGCCGATCACGCGATCGACCGCGGAGAGCCTTTTACCAAGAGGCGGCTCTGTCACCAAGATCGACACACACGGAATGACGACTTCAAACAGGCAATGAATTAATCAACACTATTCGTTAATAACCGTCCATCATAAACACACGGTGATAACCACAACGAGTAGGTACTTCTACTTTCTATAAGTCTTACATTCATTAACTAGCTAAACCTACGTACAAAATTTCGCACATGTGTACATTCAGGTAAAAGGAAATTGAATTACTGCAATGTTTTAAGGTTCCATTCTTGGAATATTATTTAAATTTTAAAACGAAGTATTTTGGGGTTGTGCCAAGAACTTTCAGTCGCGCAATCTAATATTTTGGTCGTATCTCTCGTGCTTCTAAAAGTTTCTTGTAAAGGTTGGGTCTTTGGGCTCCGCAATTAACGAACAAGCGAAGTGATTCAGGGCGGAGGCCTTTGACTTCGCATTCGGAAGGCTTGGATTCGATCCCCGTGCCGACTATCGCGGTTTTCCTTGGTCAATTAGGCGAAAGCTGAGATGCTTCAACCGAAAGGCCACGACAGCGAAAGAGGTGTCACTAGGCAAATTCGTTACCTACATAGTCACGAAAGTTAAGCTAATCCGACACATCGCGGCTTCCTGGTTGTGATACAACAGTCGGTTCTTCTCACAAAATAAATTACATACACAGTTCTGGAAACCATGTTGACAACTAAAAAGAGACTTTCCGGAAGGAAACTTAATTTCGTTGAACGGACGCTGTGGTTACTTCCTGTCTGAGGAGATTTTAAGAACAGTTCATATCAACATTATTAAATCTCTTTTGCGGCTTCTAGAGGTTCCGTTCTCTTTGATATAATACGAAGGCATTCTTGGATAAGCTTCTCTGTCTGCAAATTAAAATACTAGAAGTGAATTACCTTTTCTAGGAAGATGGCCATTTATCTTGCATCTTCTCTTATTACGAATTTCTAGACGCTTTCTGATACATAGTTTCTTTAGACAACATCATACACAGAATTCAAGGAATGACACTGTCATTCGCAGAATATGGCGAAACCAAAGATGTTCAAGATTCTCACAAAATGTAGATTCAGTTAACAATATGGCCACACAGACTGGATCCAGAAGAAGGAAAATCGTATCTCTCATGCGTCACAAATACTGACGCCGCATTTCGCTCGCCGATCGGTCAGTCCTACAGCCTTGCTAAAGAGGAGACAGTTTGCAGGCCCAATGCCCCACTGCTCGGGACGAGAAAATCCTAGAGAACCATGGGCGGACGCGCCAAGTATGCCCTAGCTGAGGCCACAAATTAGCTATGGCCACTTGACTCACACTCAATTCTAACGCAGTGCGAAAATTTTCATGTACGGCTCGCAAGGTCAGTACATCACTCATCAGCCACATAAAAATGAAGGTTGAAGAAAAGGAAATGTTGAACTGAACGATACTTCCGTAACGAAAACGGCCGAATGATGAAGTATTATGCCGTTTAAGAAGAAACAAATTATTATTGAAATCAGAATAACAATCATATTTTAAAACAGGAAATTTAACTAATGGCCAGAATCAGCAAAACTACTGCTCTGTGAAAAATAGGATTCTGGAGCATATTGAAAAAGTTGGCTGTTCTTAAGACACACGTGAACCTTCAGCTGATTCTTCCAAAGCAACATTCATTTTCGTCGCCTGACGTCAGCTGCGCAGCAAGCAGTGACACACTAGAGAGTCGACGTTTAAAGATAAGCGGAATCGGCGATGGTCACGTGACACTTGGAACACCAATCACGATCTCTGTAGCAAATATAAGCGTTAACAGGACACGGTTCGGAAAGCGAGGCTTCATAAAGTACACAGAATCGGTAGCCGGTATATATTTGTTTTGGTTTCTTAGGATATGAAAGGTTATCTGTAACACATGATATATGCCATTGAGGAAAGTTGTTGGCTTTACTCTATTCGAGGATGAAGCCAGTCAGGAGGAATATTGAAATTCTTGTGGTTTAGCAACGGAGAGGTCCTTTAAAGTAAGAAGCAATTCAACTTCCCAAATTTTCAGTCATACTTCCCGGTCTAAAATTTCGAACATAATGTCATTTTTCTACATAGTCCATATCATTTGTTCCAAATACACATGATGATAGATTGTAAAAATATGATAACAATGTCGCTATTTCGGCATATCATTTTTACACATAAATGAAGTTGAAGTCGAGTGGACGAATTTCCATGAGGGTCACAATGTCGCTGGGAACATTGTTTTATTCCTTTAATACGTCCCCATCGTTCTGAACTTTAATGAAGCTGAGCAAACCTCCGCGTGAGGCCAGACGCCGGGTTGTGTCTTGGGACGCAGCATGTCTCCACTGCGTACGTAGTTGCAATCTTACTCAGTAATAGCTAATACTTCGATTTATGTCCTTTGGACGTTCAGGAGTGGCGTCACTATGGCGACGTCCAAGCTCCCGATTGGATGACACCATAATAGCTGACGATATGCCAAAGGCCACTACATATATTGAAGTTTATTAACGTGTGACAAGGTCATCAATGATCCTCAAACGAACCTTGGCAAGAGCCAACAAAGAAAAAGCGAGAATCAAGGAGAGCACACACTTAACTCAGTCATTAAGGACAATGGCTCCAAAGAGGAATTTTGAAATGACTTACAAGAAATACGGAGTAATTCCTCTTCAAGAATTAATGTAGACACTATTTCTGTACATTCCCTATCCTCTTTAAACTTCACATGTCGCCACTGATCTTGCCGAGGCGAGTGACGACCAAGCGCACATGGTCGACTCCGCTTCACGCTGCTCCTCTCCTCTCCTCTGCGTTTCACTCCGCTCTCCTCGCCTCCTCTCCTCTCCTTTCCGTTTCTCTCCGCTCTCCTCGCCTCCTCTCCCCTCCGCCGGGGGGCAGAGAGGGGCCGGCGGGCGCGCTGATTCACGGCAACGACTCCCTTCCCTCCCCCCGCGCTTCGGCTAACGAGCCCAAATCCTCTTCACTTTCATGTTAAGTACATTTTTGGCACATTGCCTCAATAAAAAATTAATTTACAAAAACAGCACAAAAAGTAAATCCGCCGCACAAACGAAACCGCGGACTTGAAACCGAGTTTAACGAGGGCCCTTAAATTTAATTATCTTAAAAATATCGCGCGTCTCTTTTGCAAAAACGTTGTGAACAGCGGCTGGGGGAGGGGGCGCAGCCACCCCTCCCCCACCCCCGCCACCTGCCCACTCCCACTCTCTCGCCGGCCAAGGAAGATCGCGGGAAACCACGAGCCCACATGTCTCGCAACTCCAATCGAGAGTGCCGGACCTATCGAAACACAGCTCGAAGCCTGAATACAAAAGATGACCAATCGACGTATTCGATTGTAACGAAAAGATATATATATATATATATATATATATATATATATATATATATATATATATATATATATATATATATATATATATACACTAAGAATAGAACTCGAACGAACGTAATGTATGGAAGAGAAGATCGGTCACATTGCTTTTAATTCTTGTCTGCAATCAGAATGGGGGATGGGGTGGCAATTGATATCAACACAATCAATTTAGAAAACTAACTCCCTATATGAATTAAACATAAAAAAAACAAATGCGAAATAATTAACCAATATCCAACTATTTTCTTTCAAAATCAAATCTAAAGGGTGGAAGTAATATACTTTAACAATACTGTAATTTCAACGCGATGTTTTAATTTACCATAACTTAGTGCAAGGGGCTGCATCCATGTAGTGTTAGCCGAGCTCGTAGAAATATTCTGACGAACAGATAAATGCTTTTTACTCGTATTCGCCGATGGTTTTTGCTGTCACTCTCACGTTTGACGAGTTTCAGATTGACGGCTCCTTGCACGCAATCACCCACACATTATGTTAATTGATACAACGTTATTTTTCTCCTTAGACTTTAGTTAATTGTTTGCTTGTTATTGCGTGTAGTTTTACCATGTATGTTTTAAGATGATGTGTCTTTTTCGTCTTTGATCTATTCCTTGGCACACTACGTTTTGTCGAATTTTCCTTAATTCGAAATTTTTCTACAGAGTTCTTACTCAATCAGAATTCTCTATTTCAATTTCTTTAAGTTATTTTGTATTCCATCTTTGCTGACTGAACCTAATGATATACTTCTCAAATTACCAGCAAACAGCATCTTAATGATTTTCCTGATTGTCAGCCTTTTTCTTACCACAATGCTTACCAACCCACTGCTTTATCCATAAAACAAATTTCAGTTTTTAAATTTCTTTCAAGTTCCATTTTGGCCCTACTTACTCATATCTGTTCTAATATATGCGTATGATAGCTGTATATTATTTACATAGTTAACAAATATTTTGAGTCTGAAGTTTCCAAGAGACGTATTCTTATTCTTATCGATATATTTCGCGAGATATAAAGTAACGAGCTTTTCGCCAAGCTCACAGAATTATTCTAAATACTCACTGAAAACCCCTACAAACCCAGGCAAAGAAAGAACTTTGAGCGCTGACTGATGTAGTATATTGAGTGTCACAAAGAGATAAGATATTAGCGGTCAAAGTTAATTAGTTCTCATAATTGTTCTAAAATCTGAAAAATAAATTGGTAAAAATATTGAAGATCATCCACATACATTCGAAAAAAATACATGAACCAACGGAGGTATGTCTGTTGCACGTCAAATATCCGACAGTCCATTCTCAGCTACTGGCCAAAGTGTTCAAGAATACATGGAAAGTAACAAAATGAAAATAATACGAGAACGCCAATTAACGAAACTCAATACAAAAAATATAGAAATATAATTCGAAAATTAGAATATGTTCCTGTGCAATACCCATTGATCGGGAAGAATGTTCCTTCAAATATTTATACAATCAAAGGTCAAGAAAAATCCGCATTGCCATCTAGTGTTAAAATTTATCACTTATAATAACTTAACTAGCAGCTAGTGTTATAACTTACCAGAGAATTGGTATTATTATACAAGGCGATACTATAAATTAATCAAAATGCAATCATAATTATTATTATTATTATTATTATTATAGTATATTTTTGTGTGTACTTCATACCTAGTAATTTTGTACATCTTTAGGCAATTTTTAACAGACTATTTCACTGATTCTAATTTTACTCATTTACCGAAAGGTAGCATAAATTCGCCAATGAAATTTTGTTAAAAATAAATGAAAAATTATTGAAAATTTTTATTTCTGATATATTACAACTTTAGAAAAATACTCTCATGAACAATAGCAGAAAATAGAAAGCCATATCGATACTAATAACATCAAGTAATTTAGACCAACCATCAATTCGTGATTTGAAAAATATTTGGCATAGTTTTGGGATTTTGCAGGAAAATTACTGATAATAAAGAACACCATTATCTTTCTTAGGAAGGAAAATTTGTGAATAACTAGTCTTCCTTTGCGCAAACTATTTGTAATCATTTTAAAAAACTATTTTTTAAGGAAGTAGCACAATCTTCAATAAACCCATAACAATTTATAAAATGGTTTTGAGATAAGAAAAACACGAAACATCCATTCAATGTTTCATCTATTACAACCAAAACATTTATTGATTTAATCATGAAATTCCATCAAACATAGTTTAAGTGTTTTAGTAGTTTTCAGACTGTACGTCGCGGCTCCTAGGGACTTGGCGGGATATGGTAGGGATGTCACGGTGATTTATTAAAAATGATATTTAGATTTAATTTCCTTCAATCCTTGTGACATTTATGTCTACAAAATAATTTTGTACTATCATTCTATGTTATTTCTAATATATATGATTTATTTTACTAATTAATTGTGGATTAATTGAACCTGGCAAGTCCTTTACCAATAGCATATTATATCACTTACTGATCTGTGTTAAATCTTTAATAGGCCTATATTAACTCTTATACTTGAATCTTATTACAAGGGGAGCTGCTGGGAGTTTTGTTTAAAGCAAGGGAGCCGTGGACGAAAAAGTTAGAAAACCCCTGGCTTAAGAATCAAAAATTAATGTAATCTTCGATATGATTCTGTTGATTTATTCTGAAGTTTGGATGTATATAAACTATACTCCACCAATTCAAATGACAATTTTCCAAAACAATTTATTCAAGCCACGAAGTTGAGGGAGTTATTGAGGAATTCATCTGGCTATGAGGCTGAAATGTCGAGTCTCTTGCATTTTTAATGCAGGAAAGCCTTCATAACCCTCACCAAGTACATATATACATACACGTATATACATTTGATAACTGCTATATATATATATATATATATATATATATATATATATATATATATATATATATATATATATATTCGTTTACCTCTCAAAACTTTTAATGCGGTAAAAAAGTTCAACATTAATTGAAGACTTCTTCACTTGTTGCAACTAACGACGTCCCTTTCAATTATGCAATCATTGATTCGTTTTACGTGATTAATCAAAAATACAATAAACAGTACCGCATTCTGTGTATAAGGTGTCATGACGTTTATTTCGCTCTGTATTATGAGAAAGACAACTATTAACTTCTTTCAACAGCACTTACTCGGTCAATAAAAACTATTATCTTAATTGCTTGCATTACGCAGGTGAGAACTCTAAAAGTGGCCCTAAAAGCTAAGAACTATGATTGGCCGGCCAAATGAAGTTCAAAGCCGGGCCGCTCCACCGCAGCGCAGCGCCAGCTAGTTCCACTGCCCTCCGCTAGATGGTGGGGTGCGCGTGCTCCCTCTTTCCCCTCGCCTGTCACCACGAGACGGTCGCGCGTTTCGGAATTCAATTTAACTTTTTGTGGCGCAGATTAAATTGTTAAATGGATTACGTATGCTCAAATCTATGAATTACCCGTGTTGACTGGCCTTCGATGTAACACCGGCAGACTTCTGGGAACGGACCGATTGAAATATATTATATCAAGACAATTTAAGAAGAAGGGATTAATTTTATAATATAAAAAGTGGAATTATAAAGTAATAATTGAGGACTAGTATAAAGTTAGAATTGCAATGACCCTGCAATGGAAACTACAAAGAATACTTATCAACTATGACACCAAACGCAACCAAAGTTCATTTCCTAGTCGATCAGCAGCAGCATCCCTGGAGGGTGCGAACGAGCAGAGTGGGTATGGCGGGGAGGGTGGGGGAGGGAGAGGGGGGCTGGACGGAAGAGAGGCGCGGAAGCGATGACCACGCCGGACCGTCCCATCTCGCTAATGGGCCTCCCCCGCCCCTTCCC